>VZTA01014641.1:137961-195270 GCA_013398855.1 Mohoua ochrocephala
GCCCCCGCCCCGGCATGAGGAAACGCAACGAGTCGGTCACGGTGGAGCATGAGCGCGCCGCCGCCGCCGCCGCCGTGCCCGGGCCCCTCGACAAGGGCTGCAGCCTGAGGCGAAGCCTGCGCCTGCCTGCCTCCGCCGCTGCCGAGGGCATGAAGCGACCGCTGGGCAGGTGAGCGCCGCCGTCCCTCCGCCGGGCTTTGTTATCCCCGTGTCACCGTGTGGTCGCTCCCGGCGGGGGGCACCGGGAGCTGCCGGGGAGCGGGGCGGCAGCGGGGCTGTGTTTCGCGAGCAGAGGGGGAGGGCCGCTGCCGCCGCCGCCCCCCGGCCGAGGAACCCGCGGGACGGACAGGTACGCGGGCCCGGGATGTTCCCCACCTCAGCTCTGCTTCCTTGGCTTTCCCTGTGCTCCAGCCGAGCAGGTGCCACCCTCACGGTGCCTTCAGCTCTCGGTGCAAAGAACTGGTTAGAGAGCGGGGCGGTAGCGGGACCGGCGGACCCAGCCCTGGCTAGCGAAGGATGGGAGGGTTTGGTGTTCGTACCTGGGCGCTGCTGCGTCCAGCTCCCTTTGGTAAAGGCAGGCGTTCTCCCGAAAAAAAATGGCTAGCACGGAATCCTTCTGTCAGAGAGCGTATGTGGAGCAGCAGGGCCCTGCAGGTAGGATGTCTGCGTTTTTGGGAGAAGCTGGTGGCAGTCAAAGTGATCTCTTTTCCATAAATGAATCAGATTTAGGGGTCAGTAGGAGAAGCTGACACACGTGACTCTCTTGGAGGGAGTTTAGCCGTGGCTTTCTGCCAGCTATGTTAACGTTTTAAACGTTTTGTGCATATTTATAATGTTTATTGTTACAGTCTTTCTAAAAAGACTGTAACAATAGAAGGTGCTTATCACCTCGACCCTTCTTCGTGCAAGATTTTGGGGGGAATACACGATGAAGACATACCTCCCTGGCCCTCTGCAACTGCTGTGAGTCAAGATACAACCTTTTAGTTTCACTGAAACAAGTATAGTGGTGTTCTTTGTGTTTTGAAAGCGTGAAGAATATGTAATGATCAGGATAGCTGTGTGGTTTGGGTAGCTGAAACCAAATTGCTGTGCTTCAGCAATACAGCAGCCAGATTTAAAAAAAAAAAAAAAAGTGCTTATCAGTGCATTTCTAGTAAATGAGCTATTGTGGATGTTTCTCTGCTAAATTTTCTGAGATTTTTTTCTGTTCTCATAAACCAAATTAACATTTGAAAAGAGCTGTGGATACTTGTCATGCTCAAAGACAGAGGCTTTAAAATGTGATTTCTTTTATTGGGTAACAGCTATTTAATTTTGTGCCCTGGAGGTAAACCTTTGGGATGCTGTCACTGCTCTGTACATGTTATGACAAGCTTTTGGTAATTGAAAATGGCGCTGGGTTGATCTCTCAGTTTCCATGACTGTGCAGTGGATCAAACCGTGTCAGTGCTCTGCTTTTATAGCATTTAAAAAATTTGGCATGTCTATTCTGTTTGTCCAAGTAGGATGTCTTCTAGACCAGTGGCACTCAAATGATGGCTTGCCTGGCTTCTTCAGCATTATGAATGGCACTCAAGTGCCTTTTACTCAAATGGAAATAAATGCTCTGTCGGTGGTGAGCATTGAGCAAGCCCTGAGAGCCCCTGGTGCAGGCTGTTGGCTCGGTCTGACAGGCAGGTGCTTGGCGGGTACCAGACACAGCACAGCTGTATCGTAAGGGCCAAGCTAAAAATAGGGAGAGCGCATCCTGCCTGCGAAAAATTTTCTTGTATTTATTTCTCCATTTACACGTTTTGAGAATGGTCGGCAGGCGAGTTTTCCTCGTTTTTCTCCATGTTCAGCCTTTAAAGCCTGTTTCAGAAATTCCTGAAGTCCTGCATGGATTCTGGCCCTTCCCCCTCTTCCTGGCCCTTCCCACCACCCCCCGTCCTTTTTGGGTCAGGTACTGTATTCCACACAGCAGTGTTTCTCAAACTTGTGACATTGTAGGAAAACCTTGATTGAAGCTCGCTTTTCCTTTTCCACATTTTGAGATATCCGTATTTCCGTGATCTTTTTTTTTTTCTTTCATGCTGTCCTGTATTGTCTGCCTTTCTTACTGACTTTCAGTGGACCTTCTCTGGTACCTTCCTCGCCTTGCGAGCCTTCAGACAGTGGTTTGCAGGCAAAGTGTCTCTGTCTGCCAATACCTCCCAGCAGTGTTTTTTACGGGATAACACAAATGCGCTGCCGAACTGCGAATCTGAGCGTGCAGGAAGGGGAGGTCCAGGCACGAGAAGGTATGATGCCCAGAGATAAGGTTCTTGTCCAGGACAATCACCCCGAGTTGGGTCAGACAGCCTTCTAGCTCTGTGTCCCGCCTTTAGTGGACAGCAGGGAATGTTTAAGGAAGAACACAAGGGTACGTATACAGGGACCTCCCTTGGGGGTGGTTACCCTGACTGCGGTCACTTACGTGGCCAACAAGTTGCTGATAGACTATCTAGATCCTCATATTTTAATGTGCAAGGTCATGCTGTTATTGCAGCATTCCTTATACTGCTGGAAATAAAAGTACCGTTTGATTGTTGTTTTCCATGGGTAATGTCAGTTTTCCTCCCCATCTTGCCGAAGCTGTAAGGTGAAAATTCAGCTGCAAGGTTGCTGGGATGGTGGAGGTGGCATAATATCTGAAATTGGAGATTGGTACCACAGCAGACTATTCTTAGCGTGCTCCTTGATGAAATAGTTAAAATCAGCACTTTGAGTGCTGTGTTAAAGGGGAAGTGGGGCTGTCTGCATTTCACGCTGCTGTTCTTCAGCCTCTGCAGGCTTGGGGAAGCAGCACGTTTGCTTGGCTTCATCGTGTGGGTTTCCATCTCCTCTTTGTAAACGATACAAGCCACTGGCTAGAAAGGCAAACCAATCCCCAGCAGCGTGGAGTGGCTGCGTAGTTCTGCAGCCAAGGGCTGATCATGTGGCGTATTCCATGGGTCAGGAGCACGGGGTGGGGAGGCTGCAGAGGCAGCTGTGCCTGTAACTGCAGCACTGACCAGGACACTGTGGAGCAGCAGCAGAGCTGGTGCGTGCCCTTCTCCAGCACAGCTTCTCCTGCTCGCATCCAGCTGCTCAGCAAAGGCTAAATAGCACTGTAAGTGATGTTTATAGAATACAGTGCTGGCTTAACCACCAGCAGCAGTTTGTTCTTGCAGCAGTATTTTTGAATTTTACCAGCACTGCGTTTGCCCCTCAGTTTTTGTTCGGTCATACCATCACAATGTGCTCATTCATCCAGGAGCTGAAACTCATTCTAAAGAGGTGGCTGTGCATTTTGACTGGCAACTGCTCTGCTACAGAAAGTGTGCTTCTAAGTGTAATGGAGATGGATGTCTGATAAATAAGATTTATGTGGCTTCGGCTAGTGCATAGTGTAGTCAGTGTGGCTTTTCTTAAGTGGTTTACGACCAGAAATGAACAAATAAAGGTATTTCCATTTTCTTCCATAGAGAGCAGTAATATCTAATATGATGGTTACCTAAGCACTTTACAAGTTGCTCCTTTAAAAGTGTGTGAATGGATTTTCTTTTTTAAAGGAGCTGTTTTGTCTGAAATTATTAAATGCAACAATGCAGTAAATAAAGAAGTAATATGCAGTGCTTGCTTTTCCTGGTACATGTGCTTTGTGTGGATGGCCATTCCTCTAATATTTCTGTTGTGAGGCATCTTCCAGGCGACAGTGTTGGAATTGCTAGATGGATATTAATGTAGCATTGTGTTTTGGGTACTTGCTGTGACTCATTTTCGTGGTCGGTGGCTGCGATGTTCTGAGGAAATGTGTTTGGGCAGCCGTAGATGTGGAAAACCTTCATGTGGGAGTACAGGGAATAGAGAAAATCAAATGAGCTTAATACTGGCATTGATACCAGAGCAAATTCTCCTATCTCATTTCTGCTGAACTCTGATCCTGGTGATAAAAGGTTACATGCATGTCACCCGTCACTTCTGTGACCTCATCGTTATCTGATCCTCATTTAATCCCAATCGGTAGTCAGACTACACATGTGAAGGATGAATTTTGCCATTCTCCAATTCTCGTACAAGCACTTGTTTGCTACAAATGTTAAAACTTGTTTCTGTCTCTCTCCATGCTGTGGAGCAGTGAAGCGCTTCAGATCCCACGTGTGTGAGCTGCGTTCCTCGATCCTTTGTGCTCTGCCTTGCTGGAGAAGCTGCTGTCCCTCAGGCTGCCTTCAGTTGTCCCTGCTACCTTTGCTCCTGGAGACCCCCAGCTGCTGGCACAAGTCCCCGCCAGGGTTGTTTTTGGGACCCTCCCCCTGTCCACTCCGTGTATCCCACAAGCTGGATATTTTTGGACTGACACTACAGTTTGGTATAGTTTCAGTTCCACCGTAGCCACCCTTGTTCTTGTTTGTTGTGTGCAGCTTTCTCGGTGCTTTCTCTGGAGAGGCAGAAGGTTGCTTTCACGGTACCGCTTCCTGGGTATTTTATGAAAATGCAGGGAGGTGCTGAAGGCAATTCCCCTTTGATGCAGCTGAATTTTCCTGGAACAGCGAGCGTGCTCAGGCATGTCAGATGCGATGTGTGGTGACCCTTGGTGCCATCCTGCCCCAGCAGCTGAAGTGCTTCATGCCTTCCCGTGTCTCTTTGGATTTAACCAGTGGTATCTTTCCTCTGACAGAGAACTTGGCCATCTCTGTCACCTGCCCGTGTCCTCTCAGTGCCCCATCCGTGTATCTCTGGACCTGGCCCCCTTTCTCCTGATGTTACTTTTTTAGAAGCGTTTGCAGAGTCTTTTATGATTATTCCAGTCTGTTCCATTGTAGCAGAGATGACAAACACTTGAATTGTTCTCCTGCAAGTTTTCATCAATATATTTAAGTGGTTTTTTTCCTCAAGTGAGTTTTGTGCTATTGTCTCTCTTAATTGCTGTCTTCAGGTTAAACCAGTTAATTGTCAGTGCTTTGAAAAGAGGAAAGGGGCTGCCTGCATAGAGACATTTCATCAGTCATGCAGCTTTTTCGCCAATTCCACCTCCCTACTGGGTAACTGCCTCTATTTCAGTTGTTCTTGAGCAGAGTTCACAAAGAAGCTGTGAAATGGTTTCCAGTTGCTTGCCTGTGCTTTCTTTCGTGGTAAATACAGGTTGAATCACAGTCCCTCCTATGGGTAAAATATGTAAAAGCAGTTTGCTTTGTGTGAGGACTTTTTTTAGTGTGTGGGGCTCTTTTCTTTTCTTGTTGTTGGGTTTTTTTGTTTGGTTGGGTTTTTTTGTTGCAGTTCTCTTGAAGAGCATGCACAGTAATATTTTGCTCAGATATGTTAAAAATGGGGTTGTGTAACTTTCTCCACATGTTTGTCTACCTTTTAAAAAAAATTATTATTTTTTGGAATGGTACCACAGTAGCTTTGCCTCTTGGTTTGTCCTGTGCGTTGTCAGCCATTTTGGCAGCTTATGGCTAGGGAATGCCTCTGAATTGCTCCCAAGTTACCTATTTGGGGCATTAGGTATTCATTCTCTGCATCATCTTCCCAGTTTGTTCATCTTTTCCAGCCATTATCATTCTCTTTCCTTGTGCTCATCTTTTCCTCACTCTTTCTCAAAAACACAGAAGTCATTCAGCAAAAATAGCAATATTCCCTGCAATGTGGGGAATTACTAGTTTTATTATTGTGGATTGTTTTAATTTTGGATTTTTTTTTTTTTTAAGGACTTAAAGATTTGTGAAGCCATCGTGTTGACATGTGGCAGTTCTGTGCCTCAGTGTGTTACTGTTAAAGCCTATCTCTTTTTCAACATTTTCATCACTGACTTTAGGGGTTTTTTTTGGTGTTAAATAGGCATGGTTTACTCTCTTAAGCATCCCTTGAGATTCCTAGCATCCTCCTGCAGGTCTGTCTATATGATTTAAAATTTCTTTCCTCGGATCCAGTGTACCCACGAGCCTCTCTGGATTTTCTGTAATAGAGCACAGCATTTTTTTTTCTGCTGCATCTGCTCTGTTGTGTCTTCTAGTATCTGAGCAGTTTCCTCAACTTCTCCATTATTTCTCACGGAGAACTCTGCTCAAGCAGGCGTGTTCAGGCTGAAGAGAATCTGCCCTCTGGTTTTGTGTTGGTCTCCTTGAACTCCTGATTTCCTTGCAGTGCCATATTTCTGACATCATACTTGCCCCTGGGTTCAGTTGCTCTGCCTTGTTGGCTTATGTCTGAATTAATAATTACCATGGCATTGCTAATTGCTACTACTTTGTAATACTTTCTACTTGGGAGCTGTATGAATTGCCTGTGCTTGTTTGAATATGCCTGAACTTCCCTTGGGTTTGGGTAACTCCTGGGGCCAACAGGGCTTCCTAGTCACCTCTGGAGTGAAGAAGGTGCCCGTGGAGACCAGGGTCTTCTCAGCGTTGTCACATTCTTTTCTGTCCTCTCTGGCATGGGGTTGCTGAGCCAGAAATGGAGTTCTCTGCAGATGCGGCCGCAGGTGACTGCAGTGAGTCTGTGAGTTTCCTCCTGGATGCGGCGTAGATGCGTTTCTTTTTGGTGAAAACAACGTTGTGGTGTTTTCATTAAAACTAATGATGGTGGCATCGTTGCCTCTCCAGAATCCCCTTTCTGCTGTACTTTGAAGAGGCCTGGTGTACCCCAGCAGGGCTCCTGCTGTATTTGAGGAGCGCTGCCTGCTGAGCCTGGGCTCCTTCGAAAGGTGCCCGCTTAGGAGGCTGCAGCCAAGTTACTTTATCCTCCTAGGCCAGAAGGGCAGGTCAGATTATTTTGGTAATCATGTCAGGATGTGAAATTAGTGAATAGGCTTCTACAGCAATTCCCCTATTATAAAACCTGGGGTGTTGTAAGCTCGGTGGGTAGCTGTGCTGCGTCGTGGTGTTGGTGTTACAGCGGTGGCCGGCTTCTGGCACCGGGAGCCAGTGACTGCAAGCAAGGGAGGTTTACTAAGGATGTAACGTGAGAGCACTATGTTAATGTAGCCGTGACTGAATCAGTACCACAAGAAGATTAAAAGAAAGTGCTTCAGCTGTATTAAAAGGGTAACAGGAGACCTAGGAGACTTTAAAGCCATTAGCCTGAGGTGGAGTCTGTGCAATTTAAATTGCAAGAGTTAATTTGAAATTCAATGGAAGAAGATTTAACAGCTAAATATATATAAGTAGATCTGTCCTGTGGAAGGACACTGCAAAATGTGACAGGTTTGTCAAGATTACAGCCTGGTTGATCAAAGTATCAGCAGTAAAATTGTTTTCCCAAAGCGCTTGACTTTGTACTGTAGTTTATTTTATTGACGTGCCTAGCATTGCTAATGGAGAGCAGGTTATCTCTACTGAAAATTGCCTCAGTGGAGAGAGAAACAACTGGGGGATTACAGTGGGATTGATGCTTGGGTTCAAGGGTGTGTAATTTTGTATATCAGCCATCCCAAGGATGAGTTGGTTCTCAGTTACTGTCGATAAAAGTGGGAGGAGGAGAGGGCTGACGGAGAGGGAAGTCAGCAGTTTGGAGCAGATGGCCACATGGCGAAAGTGGACACGAGTGTAGCTGGCAGGATGGTGGGGGAGAGAGGGCAGGGGTTGTACCCGTGAGATAGGAATGATGACGGAGTGTGAAGCTGTTCCAGGTGAGTCACCTCTGTAAGCTGTCATGTGTCCCTGAATATCCCTTACCCAGACAGCGAGGCTGCCGTCTAGGTTGTGGACTTTTGCCTGGCTGGCACGCACCTCTTTCTTTCTCTCTCTGTCCCTCTCTCTCTCTAAGCAGTCGGTGAAACAGTGTAACACTTGGCTTCAGAAATCTGCCTCTTTCCTGTTGAGGGCAATTTAAACTTTCGAGCAGAATTTCCTAATTTTAGACTTTATCAAGTGCCTTGATCGTTCACTGAGCTAACAGGAACCATGACTATTTACTTTCCAAATCAAAGTGTTTATTTAACCCAGATTTATTTCGAGATTGTAACTCTTACTGAGAAGTAGAGCAATAGAAAAGATTGTTAGACTAGAAAATTAACTTCTAAAACACAAACACTTGAAAACATTTGAGATAAGTCCCACAGCTGCCCTCGTTCAAAACTATATCTGTCCAATTTGTACCCACTTAAAATGGTTGTTAATTCCTCTTGCAAAAGAGATTAGCGTTGGGTAACAAGGGACATAAGGTCACGCGAAGCTTCATCTCCCCTTTTACTAAAGGTGTGCAGAATAAAGGATTTCACGTGACATAACTGGAGAAGTACCCTCTTGGAAGGGTACTCTTCAGTGGCATTGTGCAAGCTCAGAGCAGAGAACAGAAAATGCATTTACCCTGTCCAGAGCTGCTTTCCCTTCCCCTGGCAGTAGAGCTTCCCCTGGGGTGACTTTTCTGAGACAGAGGAGCCTACACGAATGAGGATGATGTAAACTGGAAACTTGGAGTCAGGGCTTCCAGGCTGCAGCATCCTCGCGTGTGGAGCAAAGTGTGTTCAAGGTGTTTAAGAACTGAATAGATTTCAAGACTTCTTGGCATCCTCAGGCAGGGAAGCCTGACACTGTTTTCTCCCTTAAAGCAGTCCTATCTCACTTTTTGTGAAGTTTTGATTAGTTTCAGAGCAGCTTTAGGAAGCAGGAATAAAGCTGACAGTACGAGTTTTATATTGCTGAATGTGAAAACTGTGAATTGTACACAATCATTGGAAATAGCCCATTCTCTTGTTCTTGCAAATCCAGCAGAAATGCGGTGACTGACCTTTGCTTTCGCTTTCCAATAGCTTTGTGCTGTCTCTTGTAAAGCATTATTTTCCCCTTTGGACTACCAGAGGAGGGACCACATTTGATTTTAGACTTTGGCAGGCTGATGTACAGGTGCTGCTTAGCTCAGTTGGTCAGAGCGTGGTGCTAGCAACTCCAAGGTTGTGGGTTCACAATCCCTGTATGGGCCATTGGCTCAAGAGTTGGACTCGATGACCCTCGTGGGTCCCTTTCAACTTGGAATATTCTGTGAATTGGTTTTGTTTCCCTGCAGTTAAAAACTCCAACACCTGCTTTTCACCTTGGAGTTTGTGTTTTCTGGGCTGGTTCTTCAAGGTTTTGTAGTATTAGCAATGGCTTTGGTTTTAATTGTCAATAATTTTTTTAAGCCTTGGTCATTTTGGGGTTCTTTCCTCCACAAGATGCTAGCTAGAGCTGGAATCCCTGAATAAAGCACAGATGAACACAGGAACAGATTAATCTGCCTGGCTATATGCAAAATGACCCCCCGTTCAAAGTATGTCAGGGCCAGCAGCAGTTCTGTATCTGCTCATACATCTGTCCTTTGACTATGGCTGTTGTTTTATGGCCATGCACTGTTTGTTAAGCCTCCCTTTTTAAACGGGTCACAATTACAGAGGACACTGTGACTGCCAGCTGAATGTAACTGTGCTGGGCTGACAGTCAGCATATGTAATGTTTTGGCATTGTTTAATGTTCTTGTTTGCTTGTATGCTTCCAGCGGGGAACAGTTGGTCTATTGTAATCAAAATGTATTGCTAACGATGTGTTCTGAATCTAAAAGGTGGCAGTATCACTGCTAACACAAAAACATTCTTCTTCAGGCTTCTCAGAAGGAATGGCTTCTGATCTCTGCCAGCAAAAGTAGAGCTTTTTCAGCTGGGAAGTATAAGATGACCATTTTCATGTGTTTGAAAGGAGAAATGTCTACAATGCACAAATGAATCTTTTGCTCAGGTGATTTAGATGGAAGCCAGAGCCACAGAGCCTGCTGCTGGTGGTGATTCTCAAGGCTGCGTGGCTGTCTCACAAGAACTGCTACGTGAAAAAATGATTTCATGCTTACAAAGTTGTGCTGCTTGGAAACACGGATCTGTTCCCTCACACGTATCCACGAGAACAAAGAGTGAATCTGGATTCTTGTTCTTGCTGCAAGGTTAACACACAGCACGCAAGTCTGTCAGGTTTACAGCATGTTAACGAGTGGTAATTGGTGGTGGGGGAATTGGCTTGGCTGTGCTGTGTGCTGCCTCAATTACGGGCATGCATTCAGCAGGCAAGTGGCTTTAAATGCAGGTTGGGAGCTGTGGTGGAGTATTACACGTCTGAACCAGTTCTGCTCTTGAACCTTTGCTTGTGCACCTTCATACTCCTCCCCAGGAAAGTGAGTGTGGTAGGGAGAAATGAGCTTTCCTGCTTCAATAAAAACCAGACTCGGCTGGTCTCAAGCCTCTGCTTTGCGCTTCCAGTGCTGTTTCAGTGCTTTTGGTGTTTATGTTCTGTTTTTTCCTCTTTCATTAGCAGACAGCTAATGTGTTCCCCGGCTCATGGAGTAGTGAGAGGGCTGTGCCTTTAATATAAACCAGCTGTCAGCTGTGGAATGAGTAGAAAACTTAAGAATTCGGTAAACACTGTAGAGGGAGTGTACTTGCCACCGCCGTTGTATCTCAATGCCAAGCTCGACTAAAATCTAATGTGGGTGACTTCAGATTTGATTAGTGTCAGCAGCATTGCTGGGGAGCTCTGGAGAAAGTATGTTCTTAGAATTTAAACAAGGGTTCGTCCCGGAAAGGTTTTGGCACAAACTGAGCGGGTGTTGCAGAAGATGCATTCAGGAAAAGTTAACAACCTTAAAACCCTAAACCCCAAGCCTGCTCTTCTGTCCCAAAAGTCAATTGTTCAGTTGCCTAGGGTTTAATTATTCATAGTTTGCTACATACTTAAAATGACAGTAGCATCTGCCCCTTCCTTTTAAAAATGTAGCTTTCAGGTTAATCCTGTCACACACCAGTCACACTAATGCTAATACCAGTGTACCCAAGCATTGAGGAGTAACGTGGTTGCTGCTTAGGCCATGCTGTCAGCATACATTTTAAATAAATTGGTGCTGTATTGCCAAGTGTTCAGCCCATTCTTGTCTCCTGGTCTGTGAAACATGTAGATTTCATGCAATTGGAATGTAAGTTACCAAGACTGATGTTCCAAGCTCCTGCCCTTCAAAGGAGGTGCCAATGCATAGTGATTTTATCAGATAAGATGTGTTATTACTGCATTTTAGGGTAGCCAGCTTAGGCAGTGGCTGTGAAGAGGAGAGCCCAAGCCATGGCACTGGGAAGGGGCGGGGTGCTGATGGGGGGGACAATGTCCCATGTCCCTGTCCTGTGGGTGTGTAAATGCTCGTGTGAGCCTTTCCCTCCCTTGCTTCATTTGCTCTGCTCCTTGCGAACGTGTTCCATGGGCAAAGGCCCGTGCGTTACCTGCGAGCTGCTCTGTTGTTTCTGCTCATTAATGCTGTACACTGACTCGCCTTTCCCTCCCTTCACGGGCTTGTTTTTGTTTTTTTCCTGCAGCGCTCTGAGTCCTGGCGTAACCTTTGCTGGCATTTAGTGCTATTGACCGACTGATCAGCAGTGCTTTCCTCTTACCCTGAATGCTGATGCCACGTTTCCCCTGCTTGATGCACCAGGATCTTGATTCTTGCAGGTCCTACCCATGGTCTTTCCTTCTTCTCCAAGCTGAATCGTAGTTATGAAGGTCTCAATAGCTGGAGCTTGATGGCCCCTCCTGAAAAACTCGATTAATTGAGATGCCCTCCTTTACTTTGCAGTTATATCTCTTGGGGAGACAGAGCTGAATTCTTACAAATGACTGGCTAGATGGCTTCCTTCTTGCTGTTTATTGTTTTAAGTTAATGCTTAATCTTGATATTAATCAGAAGTAGGCACAGAAGCAGTCTGAGAGAGTCTGGGCTGTAAGAGGGGAATGAGTGAAGTGAAGTGGTGGACTGTGGGGGGAATTGGGGAGCTTAAAGTTTCAAACCTCACCTGCATTCAGATGGTTGGAACAACACTGCCTGAAGCTCTTACCCCAGCCAAAAGGAGATTCTTTGTAGGCTTTGTGGGAATAGATGATTTGCAATAAAGGGAGGGAAAGGAACGTGTCTGAGGCAGTGGTTGTGCAATCTTGGTTAAGCTGATGCCGTGGCCAAAAGAAAAGGTCCTGGAGGCTCCTCCTTTGGACAGGTGTTTCTACCACAGCTACCAAACCATCTCCACAAACGTACCTATTTGAAAAGCTAATTTGATGTGTATTTGCATGTATCTGTTACAATGCAGATACAGGGTCGTGTCTTTTCTACAGTGAATTTCTTCTTGTGGCCACACTGACTGGTGCCAGCTTCAGGCTGCATAGGTCTGGAAGTGAATGGAGGGTGGGATAAATGGCATAGTTTACTCATGGAGAGGTTGTCCAATGAACTGAGGTAAAGTCTCTGACTGCAAGTGATGTTGGGGGGGATTTTTAAAGATGACAGAAGTCCAGAAGGCCTAACTGAAAGCAGCATCAGTAGGTATTTGATTGACGTTAGATGGGGCATTTTTAATGGAAAATAAGGGGTGAGGTGCTAAAAGTGCTGGTTAGCATCTAGACAAAATATTGTGGTTCTGTTTGCTGACAGGCAGCACTTCTCTGGAGCTGTGTGTGAAGCTCTCATGGTCTGTCTGTGGTGCTGGTATGAACAGAGAAATAAGTTAGTGCTTATGGTAGCTTTCTGCTGGGCTTTAGACATACAACATCCTCATTCAAAAAAAAAAAAAAAAGGAAAAAGTAGTTTTTCCATAATAGTAGCAAAGAAGAATAAGTTTCACTAGCCAGTGGTGTTTTTTATTGTTAGAACTGTTTGTTAGCATTTGGCAGGAAATTCAGAGTTTTATGGGTATGGACATCTTGTAATTTCTGAGTTTTGAGTTTTTTCCTCTGTTGGGGCACCTTCACTTTCCATCACTGATGGTGGTGTGTCCGTATAAAAAATAAGCTGTCACAATATTCGGAGAAATCCGAAGGTAGAGTTTGCCTGTTTGAAAAGATTATCCAAAAACTCAGTTTGCTTTTCTTTTGTCTTTTTGTTGTTTTTTTTTTTAAATGAAAACTCAGAAGCTTTAAATCTGCTGCCTTTTCCCCACCTTATTAAGTCCATTGTTCCTGTTAATTTGTCTTTTAATTAAAAGAAATAGCAGAACATCCCAAATTTTTGCTTTTGGGTACAGTCAAACTAAGCAGGCTGGTGGGCATTATGGAGTGCTGGAGCTTTTCCCGGGCTGGGTCTCTGCTAGTCGGGGCTTGCTTCATCCTAATTTTTTAAGGCCAATGTTTAAGAAGGTTTACTTACTGTTTTATTCCCCTCTCTCTCCCACTTTTCCATTGATGCAGATAGGAACATTTAGTAGCTTTAGCCAGATTTTGGGTAGCTTTTTCTGTCTCTGCCTAGTGGGCAAATTTTTCAGCTTTTTATGTGTTCTGGTAGCCTTCTTTTTTTTTCTGTGATAAATCACTGTTCAGTGAGAAGGCAGCTAGTTGGATTTGTTGCATGGACCTGGCAAACTTGAGCCCATTCAGCTCAGCTCTGGGTCACCAGAGGGAGTTCATGAAGCGTGGGCTGTCGCAGTTTGCCAAGTGTTTGTGGGAGGAATTTAGCAGGCAGCTGTTTAAGGTAGTGTGTGTTTTCTAGGATGAGGAGAAGGGACTGGATGACTTCTTGGGATCTCCTGTAGCCTCTTTGCTGTTCATGTGTCTATGACATGACTAAAACATCCCTGATTTCAAATGCTTATTTTAAGTCAAGTGGTGAACATTTTGGATGCTGTAGTGATGAGAGCTGTAGGATCAGGTATAAATTTGCCTGTTGCATCTTCTGTGCCTTTGATGGCATAGAATACTGTTATACCTTGTATTAATTGACTGACACTTCCAGGTAACAGATCTAACAACTCTTAATGGTTGGGTTTATATGCAGAAGGATTGGTACTTGAGTTATAGAAGCTGTCAAAGAACAAATAAGTTACCCAGACTTTCGTGCCTTGTCCCAATAGCTGAAAGGTCAGATTGTCTTTTGAAACACCAAAAAGCAAATCGTGTCTTTCACAGGCATGGCATGTGTCAGTAACAATTTATTCCACTGCTGGATGCCTGAAAAATCGTGAAGTCCTTTATGCTAAGTCCTTTATCCTTATAAAAATATGTTCTGCATGGCTCTGTGCAATAGAGTGCCTTCATTATTTTGAATAAGTGATACTTGTGGTTTAGCCCCAGCTGTCGGCTCGGCACCACGCAGCTGCTTGGAATAATCACATTTTAAGACTAGTAGTTGTCTTCCTAAGTAATCCAGTGATTATTTAGGAAAACAAGCACCATCACTTTGAATATTCCTCCTTTCCTACTTCTTCCCCCCAGCTGTGTATGCTGAGCCATGATGCCATATGGTCTGGAATATCCCTTTGGTCGGTGGGGTCAGCTGTTCCAGCTGTGTCCCCTCCCATCTTCTTGCTCGCCCCCAGCCTCCGTTCTGGTGGGGTGGTGCTGTGCTGCAGTTGAGTTTTTGAAAGGGACACTGGAGTATTTCTTCAGAAAGAGCAAAGGTTCAAGATTTTAAGGAACTTTTTGTAAGGGATGGTGAAGGAATCTAGTAGAGCTGATTTTCTTATTTTCCAGATCTTTCCAAGAGCAAAAGCTTTCAGGAATTGGTTGAGGCTAAAATTCTCTGAGAATGCAGATTACCGTGCAGGTTTTGTACATGATGTTTTTAGTTGTTTTATGAAACAAGTTTGGGGGCGGGGGGGAAAGAGCAATGCTTTTACATTTGTGTCTTGTTTCCAGGATTGGGGTTTGACTTTTTTTTTTCAGATGTTTGCTTAATCCCTAGAATAGCAAGATGCATTTGGGGGATTTTATTTTTCTCTTTGTGTTGTTTTGCAGGGAACTCATCCTGTTAAAGGGATCTTAGTGCCAAAGAGAGGGATCAGTCACTCAGATGCTAAGGATTCTGGCAGATACTACTGTTCCCACTGGCTTTCATGGGTTCAGGGAAGATCTGTTTTCAGGATTGGACGAATTTTCTATAATTCAACCTCCCTTTTCTCTAAACAGTACCTCCAGTGAAGCAGAATTAAGAGTTGGCTGCAGATTTCATTGAGAATTCTGTACAGCAGTGCCTGAAATAGCCCAAAATGAGTCATGTGGTTGCCTGTTTGCCCATGCAGGTTTGTTCACTGTGCACAGAAACCAGGAGGGGGCAAACCCCTGGACGTGAGCATCTCTTCAGTTTGCACTGAGCTGCACATAAAGCAAGTTTTTGCAGCAAACCTGTGGAGTAAAGAACTCATATTAATCTTGCAGTGGAAAATTACGTTGTTGAGTGCTGCTGCTCAGGCTGTCCAAAAGCTGCTGGTACCAAGTCCAGATGAAGAGGAGAGACACTGCCTGTGAACTCAAATTCAGGAGCTGAGAGGCTGTCTCTGTGCATTCACACAGCTGGAAGGCTGATAGGTTTCCTCCTTTTTCTTTTTTAATTTTTTGACAAGGAACAAGTGAAATAAAAGCTTAATTGGATTGGGTGGCTCAGGTAGTGGAGGAAAGAGAGATTGGATGATCCTTCAGGACCTGCAAGAAGGAGAAGCCCTGTGCAACACCACTGTCCCGGCTTTCTGCAGAAAAAGAAGATGAGTGCTCTTGAAGATCCTGCCTGGGCTAGAAAGCATCTCTTGTTCAAAACAAAGCTAGGAAGGAAAGCTGGAAGGCTTGCCAGGGACCTGACGTGCGGGCTGTCCTGCCCTTTGTGTGGCTGCCGTATTGTTTCTTTGTGCCCCCGTGTGCCTTGGGACTCTGTTACAGTTTCCAAGTTGTAGAATAGGTTGTTTTGGGTACAACTCTGTTCCCTCCCAAAAAATCATCCCAGTCCTTTAAATTTCCTTTGGCCCTCATTTTTTTGAATCTTTTGCTCATGTCTTTATCTACCTCCTGATTGTTATACTCTTGATCCCTGTCTGAGGGGACAAACGTATTGATTTTTTTTTTTTTTTAAAAGATGTTTTCTGTTAGGAAACTGGGGGGATGTGTTCTTGCTATGCCATCTATTTTATTTTTTCCTCTACTACCCTTAAAGTCACTTTTGTCCCCTGGTGATCAGGAGATACCTCGTGTGATCAAGGTCTTGGCTTTGCACATCCTGTGCTCTGAATTCCTGCTGGGAGAGCACCGCTGGTTTGCAGTTTGAAGAGCTGAGGACACGAGGGACACCAGAGTGACAGCATTCACTGAACAAACAGAGCCTCATGCTCTGGTGTCTGCGGGGAATTTTGTTTCACTGTTGCCCCAGGCAGATCACAAAGGCCACGTGGGCTGTGGGTGCGTTTGTCTATAGATCCTTTTGGGACTGCAAGCACAGCCTGTGTGTGTTTCTGATCAATGTCGTCCTTGCTCTCTGCTGCAGCTCTGATGGGACCAGTCTTAGTCTCTTGTTTCACCCTTGGCCTGTCCTTTCACCCTGGTAGCACAGCTGGTCAGGGGATGCTGATGGAAACACTCCTGGTGTAGAAATGATTCAGATAATCTGCAGGGGGAATTGTTTTAGTCTGGATCTGGATGCGAGAACGTGCCACAGGATTGTGGTGATTGGACACTGTTCACGAAACCTCTCAAATTTGCTGGAGAGGAGGGGGCAGCACTCAGGAGAAGCTGTCATGAGAGGACCCCCAGCTTCTTGCCAGCCAGATACTCACGCTGTGTCCAAATGCAAAATGTTCTGAGCGAATGTAAGACCTTCATCCAGTTGTAAATTACCAGGAAAATCTTCTGTTTGAGATGTAACACTTGCAGGAAAGACTTCTGTCAGATTTAAGTATGTCTGGAGAGGGAATGTACTTTTTCATGTTCACTTCAGGAAACTGCGTGAAGCAAAAACGACTTCAGATTTTGCCCGTGTTTGGACAGAACCCAGGTGTTGGGCAAGAGCCTTTGGTAAATGAAGGGAGGAAAATGTGATGTCGAGGGATTTTGTTTTATTTTGGGCTGAGTTGGGGTTGAGTGATCTGTGTTGAGGTTTTGTTGGTTTGGGGTTTTTTTAGACATTGCTTTCATTGTTCTAGGAAATCAATTTCTGATATTCTTAAATATCTCCAGTTTGCAGCTGCTTATTTTCTACATCACTTGTATTTTCCACCTAAGACCTGCTGAGTTTTCTGGTGAAAAGGTGGTGACAAGTATGTTGCTTTTGCCTGAGCACACCAAAATTTCCTTTTGCAGGGCATACATTTCCTGAAATAGCTTTTCTACCGAGCAAGAGGAGTTTAATTTAGCTAAATTGCTCACTGAAGATTTACCTGATAATTTCATTACGTCCCTCCGTACTTCAGCACGTATTCTTGGGTTTATCAGCAGAAAAGCTGTGTGGTGGATAGAAGCTTTGCCCTGGTTGCATTGTAAGTAGACATCTCCCTGGAGATGAGGTGTAAATGTCATGTTGCTGATTAGCATCTGCCATGGGGCATGGGAGCAAAGAAAGGGATGCCTCGGTTCAGTCTCCAAAAAGGAGAAGCTGGAATCGTTCCTGAGCTCTGGCAGCGTTACTGGGACAATGTCCTCCTAAGTGTTTTCTGTTCCTGGTTCCAGCTTGTGGCTGGGCCATGGGAAGTGCTTTGCCACCCAGATCCCTGAAGAGCCCGTGTTTCCATGTGCTCTTGTTGTGCCTGGAGGAGTTCAGACCTGGCTCTTTTGTCTTCCTAAGCGAGCGAGGTTTTTATTCTGTAGAAGTGAAATCCTGGCATATGCAAAATTCCCCTGGGAGAGTTCTTTTTGGCTGCAGCAGGATCTAGGCCCCAGGCAGGAAAACTTGCTGGAAAGCCCCATCCTGCCTGGCTGCTCACCCATGCTGTGGTTCTCACTGGGAAGGTGGTGATGACAGAGTGCCTTGGTTTAAGGCAATTGAAGGCACGGACACTCCAAAATGAGTTACCTCCCCTTTATAGCTTTAACCACTCCCTTTTCACCGATGAGGAGAGGTGAATGTGAGTATATCTAAGTTAAAAAAAATAACTAGACAAAATGTTTTAACAAAAAGATACGCTTTTCTCGTTTAAGAGAGCTAAGGTATATTCCAATCACTCAGCAGTTAAATGTCAGCTACCCTTCAGTGATCTCTCCTCCCTTTGTCTTCCACAAATCCATTCCAGCTATGAAAATAGGTGGTAGGTGCTGATGTAGGGGTGGCTGTGGAAAGCTGGCTTTTATCTGAGAGTAGGGAGCAAGGATCAGCTGAGATCAGCCCAAACAAAATGTCGTGTGGGGTTTTTTCCCAAAGTTGTGGGCAGAGGGGGGTCAGTCTGAGGCTTTGGTACTTACCAATATTTTTCTAAAGCCCCTGTTTTGTACCATTTCATCTGCCAGTCCTTTGCTGTTTCTGCTTTTCTTACTATAGGAGGCTGGACTTGAGGTGTGGAAATGCCACTGGAAGCCTTGATGGAGTTCTTTACCTCTTCTTTGTCAAATTTGCTGTGGGAAGTATAAAAATCTGTTGAACCTTTCAGCGTGGGCTTGTTGCAGCCACAGCTGGGTGACAGCATCTTAGTAACATTATTTTTTCCCCCTCTTGGAAAATGACAGTTGCTTTAGCTTGTGAAGAAAAGGGCTTCAATTTTGATAGTACATGTTTCTGAAGTGCAGAATGTGGTTCCAGGGTGTGAGGAGGCAGAGAGATAGGCGGGTAATAGTGTGGTGAAGGCAGGTTTTGGATGAGAGGATAGCCCTGTGAGTACCCTAGCAATCGTCACAAAAACTTACCTGAGTGGAGGAGATTGGAATGTCTCCTTTTTTTGCTGTGCTTGAAAGCTGTTCCTGAGAGCCTTGGCTTTTGGACTACAAAAGCTATTGAGATTATGAAAACTTTGGTGCACGATTAAACTATTTCCGTCCCAGTTCTGTGTGTACCCTCATTTTTCTTGTACAAATGTGTAAAGGAGAGGTCTTTAGGCTCTCTATTTGACAATTTCAACGAGCTGACAGTGGCTAAACCCTCCTAGCACTAGTCTAGAGCAAGTTCAGCGTGTCAGCTCCAAGAATTGCCAAATGGGAGATTAATAATTTCATGCCTTTTGGGAAAATTGTTCTCTACTTTCAGCTGCCTGCAGTTCCCAATTCTGAGAACCGTTTGCTCACTGGCATGGAACATGATTCTTGCTCAAGACTGACTGCTGAAAAGCAACAGAATCTGTGTCGCCTGAAGGCTTCCCATGAATTTTAGTTCTTGATTGCAGGGCTGGTTGAGTGCACATGGAATGTTAGTCAACTAAATCATTACAAGCAGGCCTTTATGTAAACATATGTGCACACACAGACACACGTATGAGTGTGTATTTGGTAGTTATTCTGATACAATAAAGGGAATTTTGAGATACATTGCCTAACTAGCTGCTCTGTGTTACTTGAATTTTTGTTGTTGTTGTTGTTGGGTTTTTTTTGTTGTTGTTGTTGTTGGTTAGGATTGTTTTGTAGCTTATTCTTCCTAATCAGAATCCTCAAGAGAAAATGGTGTTGGGGCAATTGTTCCGAACTTATTCTGGACTCGTAGAGAATAATGCTGCAGATTATGAAATTTATTATGTCTTATAACTTAGAAAAGCTTGCTTTCCAGGGCATTGAGAGGTATGAACCCTTTAAGCTGGATAAGGCTGAATGTCTGCTCCAGTCTGTACATGAGATCAGGTGTAACTTTATCAGTCTCATAGTTCCTCAAAATATGTGAAAATGTAACCGAACAAAATCCGATAGTGATCTAAATGGGAAGTACGGTGAGGCTGCTTTTTGGAGATGAACATGTGATATGCATTCTAGAGGTTCTGACATCTGTTAAGTCAGCAGGAAAGAAAAGCTCTTGTTACAGAGTCTTTTAAAATGTAATCAGTAGGGAGTTTCCATTCCCTTTTTCTGAGCTGCCTGTCATCAGCTGGTGTTTTGGTTACTTCTGCTTCTCTCAAGCAACTGAGGCTACACACACTGTTTAAAATTAGGTTTTGTTTGAAGTGTAAATGACCAGATTTTCAAAAACACCAAGCACACAGATCGTTGTGAAAATTGCTCCATAAAAATTCTGCTGTATTCAGCTCTGCCCTTCTATTTATTTTTTTTTTCTTTTGTGCAGACGATACGGATTATGGTTTCGATTGAGGAAGTTGCTACTCTGGTTGCTGGGAATGTACATAGCCATCCCGTTTCTAGTAAAACTTTGCCCTGCTATTCAAGCAAAGCTGGTCTTCCTAAACTTTGGTAAGTAACTCAGTCTGTTGGGTGGGTGAGGGGACAAGGGGAGGAGCGTCTTTGTCTTTAGTTTGTTTGCCTTCACTTTCACCCCGCATGTGAACAGCTCTCGAAGGACTTGAACTTTCACAGGTTGTAAACTTCCCCAGCCTGTGGTTTGGAAAGCGTTTTCTGTGGCCCTGGTGGTTGTTGTAGCATGTCTTTATATAAATAGAGCGACCAAACTGAAGCCAATTTTCAGCCAAAAGAGTTTTCCTTCAGGAGAACTGTGCAATGTGTCAGATGCGATTTTCTGAAGGGTTCAAAAAAGTTGCACGAAGAGACAGCAAGCAAGTGAAATTAAATCCAGCAATCTAAATTTGCATTTAAAGCTCACTTGCATTTTGTAATGAAGTTTTGAAAAATATCTTCCTCTGAGTGTAGAAGGAAACCATGGATACATTGTTTTTATATAACTTGTCTAATTTTGATTGTGTGCTTGGCATGTTCTCACACCTTGGGTCCTGGTTGCTGTGAAGTGTGCACATGTGCAGGACAGCTCTCGTGCTTTGATTGTCAGAACTGACAGCTGGGTAACCCGAATAGTGCAGGTTTCAGTGATTTTAATTGGCTTTTGCAGAGCTTTGTTAGGTCTCCCTGAAGTTCCTGCCTCTGTTTATTCCCAAGTGACTAAAATAATTGTCCTGTAGCATATTCTTGTTGCTGTGTCTGCCAGGTTTCCTCAGTGTGGTCTACAACATGTTTAGAGTCAGGACAGAGATTTCTAGGGAAGTTGCCCAGAAACCTGCCCTGGAGGTGGATAGCCATGAGTAGCATGGAGAGTGGGAGAAAATGGGCCAGCTTTTGAAGGAATATTCTGCTCCAGTGGTTTTGGAAGTTCACCCCATAACAAATATAAGACCTTGGTAAAGTGGCAGAATATTTGGAAGAAAATCGCTGTGGCTGTTCCAAAGAGGGGGAAGTTGCTGCAGTGTGTTGGGCCCTGGCTGCTAATTGTTGGACACTGCTCATTACTGGACAGCACCTTCAGGGGGAGGAGAAGGAAAGCAGAGCAGCAGGCACTGTGGCCGCTCAAACTGCAGCTGAACCAGAGGGACAGCCTGGGCTAGGAACACTCGGCCCTGTACAGAACAAGAAATCCAAGACCAAATCAGTTTGCGTAGTGAGTGACGAAGAGGAAGCAGGACCCTCACAGCCAGAGGAAGAGGCAGGGCCAGAGATAATCACCCCATCCCTACCCTCAGGGTGAGCTGTGAGGTGAGTCCATGGTTACCTGGCTGCTCCAAGGAAGCCAAGCACTTAGGGTTCCTGTCCCAGGATGCAGGTATTGGGAAAAGACCAGAAACTCTCAGGCTCTGGAAGTGGCTCCTGTCCAGCGTGAGGGAAAGATATCTTTGCAAGGATGACCTTTTAGTGCACCAAGACAAGTGGAACACCATGGAGCAAGGTATCCGGTACCTGAGAGAATCGGCTGAGCTGGAGGCAATCTGTAAGGATTCAAAGAAGGAGCAGTCCCCTGTAAACCCAGATGGCATCCAGTGTACACAAACCACACGTTGGAAGTTCCTGTGGAGAACGCCAGTGTCGTATGTCAGCTCATTGGCAGCGATGTCCTAGACAGGAGGAGAACAAAAAGTGGACAGTTTGGTTCCCAAACTCCGGCTGTATGAAGAAACCATCTCTTCCCTGGTACAGGCCCGCGTCTCGTCTGTGGAAAGACTGTCCAAGGAATTAAAAAATTTAAATTAAAGAAGGAAAATGCAATTTTCTTCATTCCTTTAGTAGCAGAGTTCAGGCCGCAGTTTGCCTTTACCTGGAGGGGTGTACACCTGGAACCGACTGCCCCAGGGGTGGAAATGCAGTCCCACCATTTGCCATGGACTGATCCAGGCTGCACTGGAAAAGGATGAGGCTCCAGAACACTTGCAGTACGTTGATGACCTCGTTGTGTGGGGCAATAC
This sequence comes from Mohoua ochrocephala, assembly GCA_013398855.1. NCBI lineage: Eukaryota > Metazoa > Chordata > Aves > Passeriformes > Acanthizidae > Mohoua > Mohoua ochrocephala. The sequence goes on from VZTA01014641.1 coordinate 159,977, forward strand.
AGCAGAGGAAGTATTTTGAGAAAAGGGAGAAAATAATCCAGATCGTCCTGAAAGCCAGCTTTGCCACGAAACAAAGTAAGGTCAAGGGACCTGCCCAGGAAATTCAGTTTTTAGGAGTAAAATGGCAAGATGGACATCATCAGATTCCAGTGGTCAACAGAATAGCAGCTGTGACCAGCAAGAAGGAAGTACAGCTTTCCCAGACGCTGGGGGTTTTTGGAGGATGCATATCCCAGAGTACGGTCAGACTTTAAGCCCTCTCTGTCTTGTGATACAGAAGAAGAATGATTTCAACCGGGGCCCTGAACGACAAGCAAGCCTTTGAACAGATCAAACAGGAGACTGCCCACGCAGTGGCCCTTGGGCCAGTCAGGACAGGACAGGATGTCAGAAACGTGCTCTGCAGCTGGGGAGAATGGTCCTTCCTGGAGTCTCTGGCAAAAGGGTCCCTGGAGAGACTTGAGGGCAGCCCCTGAGGCTCTGGAGCTGGGGATACAAAGGATCCAAGGCCTGAATTTCTGGCTGATGTTAAACCACCACAAAGGCACAGAAGTTGCGTAATTTCCCCAGAGCACTGCTAGAAGTGACTCGTGTGCCTGCCCAGACCCTGACTGCAGAACTTGCCATCCTTTTGGAGGATCCACTGCCCTCATGAGAACCAGCAGGTCCCTGGTGCCATCCATGGCTTGTCTGGGACTCTTCCATATGCTTTTTGCACGTGAGCAGACAGACTCGCACAGGTAAAGATTTGCAGTCTGAGGGTCCAGATTTGTGAGGTTAACATCAGCTGCTGTCTGCTTTTGTTTTTACATTTGTGTAAAGTTGAATGTTTTCTTAGAGGATAAGTGAAGTGAGATTTGACTGTCACCATTATCAGTGTTTCTTTTTGTGTCAATAGCACAAAAGCTTTGGTATGTTAATTACCATGCCACTAAATCCCAAGGAGACAGACTTCCTGGTTCTGCTGCAGTGGAGCTCCATATTGTGGGAAAAGCCTGAATCCAAATCAGCTAACCCACCCCTGATGCAGCAGAGGTTTATAAGGCTGGCTGGACACAGATGGTTAAATGTTTGTCAAAGGAAGCTTTGTCTGTCTCCCCCATCTTCTCTTAATTTCAGCCTGCTCCCTGTTTTGGTTCTGGTGGTTGCCTGTGCCTTCTTATCTTGCTCTCTTTGCTGTTCATGTTTTAAATTACAGCTGTAGCCAATTCATCCTTCTACACAAAAAGGTCTTCCCAGCACAGTGGACCAGTTTGCCAGTTTGTGCAACTCTCCAGTGCCTTGGTTAAGCAGTTTTGTAAGAAAATAAAGGTAAAAATTAAAATGCAAATGTTTCATATTCTTTTTTTTTTTTTCCTCATTTCAGTGAGGGTCCCATATTTCATTGACTTGAAAAGACCACAGGATCAAGGTTTAAACCACACCTGTAATTATTACTTGCAGCCAGAGGAGGATGTAACCATTGGAGTCTGGTAAGGAATCCAGTTCTGTGCAGGATGTGCCATGCATCTTTATCCTTCTTTTTGTTCTCAATGTTGCCTATTCAGTCTTTTTGCTGTGCATGCTCTCATTTGTGGATGTTTGTATTTTCCTCTGCCAAGTGACCGAGTTCATGTTGAAAAGTATGCAAATCTCTGGGGCTCATCTGAGCTTGGATCAGTAATGCACAAAACACAGTCAAACAACCTGTGCATGCAGGGAAACATCAAAATTTGGAATCGTAAAGGTTACAGGTCTGCATCCCTACAAAGATCCTGCCTCCAGATCAGGCCAGACCCAAGGAGTTAGACGTTTTGTCATTCAACTCTGATTCATATTTTGTTTTGCAAAATACATGTGGGGGAAGATAGGAAAACAGATCAAAGTGTTCAGAGTAGGAGGAAGAAAATTCAGTGCATAAAACATATGTAAGATTTGGAGAGTGGGTGAGAACGGAACACACAGTTTACTCTCTTAACAAAGCAAGTGACAGTGTCAGAGCTCATTTGTCATTTCTTTCTCACAATGATGATTTTCTGGTCCCAGGTGGGAACAGTTCATTTTAACTCCTTGTTTTACCCAGGATCGTGTCAGGTGTGGAGGGAAGGGGGTGTTCCCTTAACACAGCCAGTGATGGTCAATCTGTAAGCTGTAGAATTTGGAGTTTTCAATTTTGTGTGTAACTTGGATGTGTCCTTTAATGCAGCAGAGATTTTCTCTTCGCAGGGTGCATAACCTTTAAATGGGATAGAAATATAATTATCATTAGGACAATTTCTTTCCTTTAAGTAAATTTTAGTGAAAGTTGTGTTTAGGAACTTGAAAACGTCAGTCTTTCCAGGATAGGCTGATAAATGGTGGTTTGATTCTTCACTTGGGCAATTAAAACTCTACCTGTGAAGCTGTTAAATAAGTTTATATTGAGGTCTTGAGATTTGTATTTTGTTTCCCTTGCAAGTGTGCTGTATATCTTTGCTAAAACAGAGCTTCCATGCTGTGGTAGCAATTCAGAGGCTGTCATTTGTCTTGATATTTATGAGAGATTTTCACAAAAGTTTGGAACCTTGCTTTTAAAAGCCAGTGCAAGGTCTTGTGTTTGGTATACTTGTGAAACAAAGTCCTCAGCCTGCTTTGCTCGTAGGTTTGCATAAGCCTTGGGGTAGAACAGTTGAAGAATTCTTGCGTCTCACACTTGTTGAGGCTTTTTACCTGTTCAGGACCTCGGTGTCTGCTGGCTGCATGCAAGCAAGTGGACTTTTTACACTGCTTTCCCCCCTGTTAGTTTGTCCTCTGAGCTTTACATCTGGGGAGGATTGGTGTGGTAGGTGCAAGCTTGTGCCTTGCCTTTCAGGTAAAAAGGCATGGGAGTACTGAAGTTACTTCTGATGGCTGTAAGCCAGCCCCCTTCTCAACAACTGAGATGGTTATGGGCATGTACTTGCTTTGTGTTTGTATTCTAATTATCCAGTTTAATTGCCTACCTTCTGTTCAGTCTGTCATTCCTCTTTCTGTTCCACCAGTGCTGAATTCTTTCTAGCAGGTCACCCAGCCACATTATCTCCAGAAGAACAGCTGTGCATTACAAATTCCTGGCTCTTGTAGATTGTAGCTTTTTCAGCTAAAATGTCACACCTTCTCGAGAACCTTGTGCCTGAAAACAAAAACACATGATCTTCTCCTCAGACTCTGGGCCCTTCCTTGTCCTCAGATTGGCTGCAGAGTCAGATATGCCTCTTCTTAATCACTGAACGTTCTTTCCAAGCCCAACTGCCTTTGATTATTCTGAACATCTGCTGGCCTAGTGGTGAATCTTGTTGATGGTATAGAAGTGTGTTAATCGAAATAATTAAGTGCCATAAAAACTGAGGAATTGCGATTCTTTCGCCAGAGCAGCTGGAAGTTCAGCAATTGTGCCTTTGAAGTCTGATGCCTTGCACAGCCCTAAGCTTTGAAGGCAGTGGTGATGGAGGTGAAAATGTAGAAACAACCTCAGCCACTGCCTTTTCAATTCGGCCATTTGTCAGCTAATCAGGACAGTTTTATGAAAACTAAAAAAAAAGTGTAATCCCGAGTGAAGGAGTTGATCAGAAAAAACTCAGAATTCAAGTGGCAGACACTTCAGCGTTGAGTAGCAGCAGGACAGTGTAAATTTCCCTTCTGTACGCAGGCACACGGTCCCCGCGGCCTTGTGGAAGAATGCCCGAGGGAAGGACCAGCTGTGGTTTGAAGAGGCTTTGGGCTCCAGCCATCCCGTAATCCTTTACCTGCACGGCAATGCAGGAACAAGGTGAGGCACAAAACAGTGATGGCTTTGTTTCAGGATGTGTTTTCCTGGCTTGTCACAGCTTCAGCACATTAAGAAAGATGGAGAAAAAATCCTTAGGGCCTGTAGTGATAGGACAAGGGATAGTGATTTTAAACTAAAAGAGGGTCAGTTTAGATCAGATATAAAGAAGAAATTGTTCACAATGAGGGTGGTGGTCAAACACTGGAACAGGTTGTCCAGAGAGGCGGGAGATGCCCCATCCCTGGAAACCTTCAAGGTCAGACTGGATGGGGCTCTGAGTAAACTGATCTAGTCGAAGATGTCCCTGCTTGTTGCAGGGGATTTGGACTAGATGGCTTTTAAAGGGCTCTTCGACCCCAAACTATTCTATGACTAAAACCAAAATAAAATTTAAAATGAGTTTGGTGCTTCTCCTTTTAAAAGAAGGCACATATGTTTTATCAAACGATCCCTCTCCATTTATTGAATGTGGGAGTAGATTTATTGCAGTTATCAGGGATACCTGATTTTATAGTTTACTTTGTATCCTCTGCTAGAAGCCAGGAGGCTGTGACCCTTCCTAAATCAAGTGATGAGAAGTACTTCTTTTCAGTATAGTAGTCTCTGAATTGAGACATGGGATGGTATTAGTGCTTCTGTATGTGTGACTCACAGGCATTAAATAAACCTTCCAGTTCCTTTTGTGAGTTTATTTTCAGTAGTTAACACATTCTGAGGAAGGAAAATCAGAAGGAAAGAGGAAGGTCGTGTGCCGATCTTGTTTCATTATTGCATCTGTACAGGACGTTTGTCTAGACCAGGAGCACTTCTAAAATTTGTGATTTTGTAATTGACTGTGTATTGGTGAAAGTAGTAGGTTAGTTCTCTGTGCTTTGTTGCTGGATGCTAAAAACCATTAATGCAGTGTGAAGATACTTCTCAGGATCATGTTCTTCCTGCCACCTCTCCACACGTTACAGTGCTTTTATTCATTTATTATTAGAACATGGTCTTTTCCCTTACAAATATGCATTTCACAAAAGAGTATCAACCCTTCTGAAATTTGAAAGGGATCTGTAACCAAGTTTTTTCTTGATTGCATGTTCTTTTGAAGCCGATATCTGCCCATAGATACTCTGCAAAAGCAGAAACATTGCAGGAAAACAAGTTCCGTGGTGTAAAGAAACTGTTTTAGCTGTGCTGGTAGTGGAGTTTTGCTAGCCTCTACATCACAAGAACATTTTCCACCCAAATTCTTGTCTCAGCAGTGTGCTTTTCTTGGTACAAGGGCATGGTGTGGAAGATGTGTTCTGCACCCAGGAAATGCATGAACAGATGGGTTTTTTGCAAACTTTCCTTGCCTCCTTGTGCTGATGCATGGCAAGGTTTAATCAAATTGCAGCATTATTTTTCAAATACTTCTTCACTTGGTTTTTTGCCTTTATTGGGTGTAGCAAATGATACTAAGGGAAGCTGTTCTGCTTCAGCTTAGTGGTGGCCGTTTGGGGCCGGTATCTCCGCTGTGTGCATGTTGATTCAGTTTCCTTCTCCACTCTGAGTGCTGCTGAGATAAAGGACTGAACTAGGGCTCAGTTACACCCTCCACGTTTCACTCTGTGCACTGGAGGGGCTGGAGGTGCCTCGGCTTTGTCATTTCTGATTTAACATGTATGGGTGTGTGTTTGTTCCTGTGCTGCGCATTCAGTCGCTTGTCCAAGGGCTGCTTTACTGCTGCAGGATGCATTAACCATGAGTAAAAGGCACTGCCTCGGCTTCCTGGTTTGGCTTGAGTGATCTGGGGCTGAGGCAAAAATGTTATTGTGTACTCGATCCCCTCAGAAAAAAATTCCTGTTACGCTTCAAGGAAAGCATGAAAAAGCACAAACGTCTGCATGTGAAAGGTGACTTTTCAAGCAAGTGGATTATTATCTTCAGGCTTGTATGATTCAAAATGACTTACAAGCAACCCCTTGCATTTTGCCCTGAGTGTTTTTTGACTGCATTAGGTATTTTGTAGCATGGTTGGAGCTGACAGCTTTTGGCTGGCAAGTGCATGTGTTCTTAGAGGGAGATTTGGTGTTTTGGTTTAGTGGCTGCACTGACCAAGCCAGTCATAGTAGGAAAGTTTTAGGGTTTTCATGAGTGCAAGAGTACATTTACTCTAATACCAATACTAGACTAAAGTTTGGGTATGGATTAGCCATGTCATGTTGTGCTTATATTTTAAAGTATGTAGTAGCACATTCACATTCCTTTCCATTGTCTAGGTTTCAGTTTATATTTATAAATGCCCCTATACATTAAGCAGATTCTTCCCCTGGACTGACTTACAGTGTTCAGCTCTGCTTTTCTCTTTTCACTTTTTTTCACGTGTCTTTTCTTTCCCTGTGCTTGGAGCCAGGTGAGAAAATCTAAGGGCCACCTGCTTGGCTTAATGTCATGATTTCTGCTGGGAGCATCACACTCTGGAGAGCCAGGGCTACTGGCTGGGGCAGCACTTGTGGCAAGAGCTCCGGGTATGCAGAGCCAAAAGGGACAGGCTGTTCTGGATGTATTACAGGCTTTGGAAAAGGCAGATAGCAGGGTGGGTTGAAAAGTTCATTTTTACCTGCAGTGAGGCAAGATTTACATGGAGAAGTTGACTCCAAAATTATGTCCTGCATAACTCAACAAAGCCTGGCTGTCTCCTTGAAGCCTGTGACGAAGCAGTCACGGTGTTTCTTATGTTTAGCATGTTTTTGTTAGATTGCTTGAGGCAATTGGGAAATATGTTTCTGGAAACTTAAATGCTCACATGTAGTCGGTTTGGGTTGTTTTTTGGTTTTGGTGTTTGTTTCTTTTTGGTTGGTTGGTTTGTTTGATGTTTTTCTTCTTTTTTCCTCTCCTTTTCTCTTCATCAATCACTCTTGCCAGAGGAGGGGATCACCGGGTGGAGCTTTACAAGGTAAGTGGCTGCCTGTGGTGTCCAGGCAATTGCATTAACACATCAGATGTGCACAGCGTTGAGAAGACTGCTCCTAGCAGCCTGCTGCCAACAGGCACAGGCCTTGGGGCTCTCAGTGTCCTTTAAATAGGAAGCCTGTATGGAAAAAAGGGATCTGTAACCTGTGAGCACACTTCTCCCATCTTCAAAGATGTTTGAAAGGTCTTTTATTTGCTGTTGTTAACTGCTAGCTCCAACCGAGCTAACCGACACGGTTTCTGGGAAAAATCAAAAGTTTTATTTAATTACAGCCCCAATTTGATTGATTAACTTAGTGTACTAATTTAAGGTCCCATTTAAGAGTATTCAGCCTGGATTTCCCCTTTGCTCACGGCACAGTGCATTTGTGTGAGTGGTGCCATCTTCAAGTGCAGAAGGTTTTGTAGAAAACCCAATGGATTTCCCAGGTGCAGCACTGTGGTGTGAGTTATGTGAGAACAGACAGCTTCAGCTGCTTTTAGTGTTTTGTCTAATGACTTTTGGGGTAATTTATTTTATTAAACTCTCTTTTGGCTGAAATTCTCACACACAATTTCTTGGTCTCATATCATGTGTTTCTAAAAGAGCCAGAACTGTTTTTGCTGGTTCATTTCAGAGAGATGTGAGTCTGTTTTTTCTTCTCTTTATAATTTGTGTCAGTGTCGGCACTCATAAAGCTTTATTGCAATGCAATGCAAGATCCCCTGCTGCAAAGTCTTTTAAATTCAGATTGCTTAGAAAATACTGTTTAGCAACCCCGAGGAGGCAGGTGATACTTAATTTCCTTTAAGAATAAAAAGATGAGCTAAGTTGCAGAAAATTGGTTGAGGAGACTGTCATGTATGGTGACCCATTTGGTCATTTTTCTGGGAACCAGCCTGTGCTGTGATGCATTTTGTGCTGGCCAAGACAGGCAGAGGAGTTGGTTTTGATTTTGATGGACAAGAGTAGCAGTGCTTCAGAATATTCACAGACTTGGTGTGTTTCTGTGTGTACACACACAGAGAACACAGTTTACCAAAACCCAAGCTTTCTGTTCCTGGGTCTCGTGTTCTTTGCTTCTGAGAACATCCAGGCAAGCTGCTTAACTTGTCTTTTTCAGTCAGCTACTGACATGTGAACACACACATGGGCAGAACCACTCCAGAAACTCCAGGTTTGTGTTTATTCCAGCAGAATGAACCGGTTTGGGATAATGTCCTTTTTGCTGGTGCTTTTAATAGGCCTTCAATGCAGCCAACACATAGCAAATGTGTTGTTCTGTGTAGAAGACAGGTGAACTCTCAGCAGATTAAATAATTTTTAATGGCCTGGAAAAGGCGAGATTGCATCTGATATCTTAGCAGTAAAATCACACTGTAAAGCTAAACCCCAAATTTTTCAGAAAGAAACTTTTGTGTTCTGCATGTCCAGTCAGGGAATCCAATGTGTAAGTGAACATATTAAAATGCCATATAGTGATTCCATTGGAAACAGCTGTCCTGCAGCACCTAATTTGTTAATTAATATTTTGCCTGATTGTTCTGCTGTTATGTAGGCTGCAGTTGTACGTACAACACCACACAAGGACACCTCTGTGCTGTTGGCACAGTTATTTGCAAGGGGATGCTGAAGGAACAGTAACTTGTGAATGTGTATCCCAGAGTTGGAGCTATGGCATATTTATTACCTGTGCTGTAAAGGGCACTTGCCCTGGAAGTGCACACAGGGTGAGCCTTCTCATCTCCAGTGGATCCCCTCTGAAGGATTTAGAGCCCGAGAAAGAGGAATGGGAATTTTGCTTGAAGAGACCTGAATATCAAAAAAAGCAAAGGAGCTTTGAGGGACTTTGAAGTTGCTGCAGTTGCATCTGCTAATAGAAATTCCAAACAATTTATAGGGGGGAAATGGCATTAAAAGCACAACTGAATGCTTCAGGGGTGGGCACGACATCGCGTGTTGTTCTCAAGGGGGTGCCAGCAAGCAATGAGGCAAACTGTGGGATACATCCATGAAGTTCCTGTTTTTCCATCTTCGGGCCACCACTTAGGTTCTAGTGGGGACAATGGAAGTGCTCTCTCTCTTTCCAGTCAGGTGCCAGTTGTCTGTGTAAGCTCCACTCGGTACTGTGTGCCCCAAAGTGGTTGTGAAATGTTGAATTGTTTATAAATCTACCCGATATATGTCATCTCTTGAGACTGTGCCACAAGTAATGCTCAGCTGACAGGTGTCATTTCGTTTGTAGGCTACAATAGTCCCAGTCCCACTAGAAATAGTGTTGGGTTTGTGTTTCCTCTTTAGAGTATGGAATAATACTGATATTGCCCTTTCTAAAATCATGTATCATACCTAGACCACAAGAGCAACATTTTAATCCTTTTGTAACTTTTTTGTTGATTTTTGTCTGCCACAGAGCTGTTAGGTTCCTATCAAGCAATGATAGCTTGGAGTGCTTGTGTTGTTTTCAACAAGGCAGTTCTTCCAAGCAAGTTGATCTAACACTGAGTGGTTTTACTTGCTTTTAACAGATTTTGTTAGGATTACCATTGGTTACAACATAAATCTTCATAATAGAGCAACTGCAACATTTTTGATCTATACATTTAGGCCTTCTGAAATGGGCTCCTATATGTTATGCTTACATTTATGCCAATTCAAGTAATATAATTGAAGCAGTTGTGCTCTTTCACTGGAAAACATGAAAGTCTTTGTAGGGAAAACAGTAGGATATTTGCAGATCTTAAGGTCAAAGCTGTCACAGGGATAATCAACATCTTAGGTAGCCTGATATGAGCTCCAGGAAACAAACGGACTAAAACCAGTGGGCTGAGATGATTAGTGTTTGGAAAGCTCTAGGCCTGCTGCATTGAAAAGCTGTAAATTGGCCCTTTAACATGTCCATAATGTTATAAAATGAATCCCTTGCGAAATGAATCCCTGCACCTTGGTGGCTGGTGTGCAAGTCTCTGTAATGGGTTTCTGAGTGTTTCTCTGCCTTCCAGGTTCTCAGCTCCCTCGGGTACCATGTGGTGACATTTGACTATCGAGGTACGTGGGCTTCTTCTATGAACCCTTGCTGCCAGCTAATTAGGTGTGGTTATTTCTTCTCTTTTCCCCCTCGTGGGGATCCAAAGAATTTCCAGAAATTTCTTTCCAGTGCCTTCGTGTGTAGCACTGCTTCGTGATGTCCAGCTGGGTGGACTCTGGCTCCTGCCTGTCCTCACGCACGGGGCTTGTAGATTTGGGAGCTGAGGGGCAGAGAGTGAGCCAGACACGAGGGCTGTCACAGCATCCGCTTAAGGCACCCTCCAGGTGCACCAATGGAAGCTGATAGGCTCGCCTGGGTGTAGTCCTTTTGGATAAGATCTAGTTGACTTTCCTAAGGTCACACAGGGGACTGAACTTGCACTTGCTTCCTTTTAAAAAGCTCACAGGTGAGATAAGACAGGGTAAATGATTTGCTAACAATACTTGGCAGAAGCCGTGACTGCTTTGCACCTCTGCACCAGCAGTCCAGCATCTGCTGCTCTTTTTTTTACCTTCTTAGTATTTAAGCCATGGCTGCAGTGTAATGCCACTATAGATACAGGAAAGAAATTAATCCATTGCATTTTTATCAAGAAGACATCTGGGAGAGGTTTATTTGTAGGAGCTTGCCCTGTTTTTCAGTCCTGCTGGCAGCTGTTTCTCTGGCTGCTGATTAGGTATCAGAAGGGAAGTAGGGTGCTGGCTGCTGAGCATACAATGTGTAGATGTGCTGCAATAGTGACGGAGCCAAAACAGTCAGGAGGGTGGAAAATTGCTGGAGGGCACTGATCGAACAGCACAAACTGATGTTGCAACAGCTCTGTGAGACACGGTTCAGTTTTGGCCCTAAGCATCCAATCCTGTGCCGGCGGAGACTCCACTTACGAATTGGTTGCATGCAGGCAGAAGCAGGGAAGGTTTGGGAGCTGGGCTGTTGCAGGTGGGTACGTGCAAGAATGCTGCTGTAGCAGTGTTTGAGATCCAGTCCTTGGTTTTATTGTTGACCTAAATCCACAAAAACTCCTTGGCAGACAGCAGTTACCTTGGCTAAATGACTGTGGCTCAATCAGGGCTTTCAGCCCCAAATCCTAGAGGTGCAAGGTGAAGTGAACAGAAAGTGCCCAAGTCCCATCCACGTCCCTCGCAGTTGCAGATGGGCTGCATGGGAAGAGCTGGCTGGCTCTGCTGGGCAGTTTGAGCGATTCTCAGCAGGACTCTCCGTGTTCCAGGCTGGGGTGACTCAATAGGCAGCCCGTCCGAGAGGGGAATGACCTACGACGCCCTTCACGTCTTCGACTGGATAAAAGCACGAAGTGGAGACAACCCTGTCTACATCTGGGGGCACTCCCTGGGCACAGGGTAAGCATCTAATCTTGGTGGCACTTCTAAAGAAGCGGTTTCTAAAGAATACTAAACGCTGACCTTGGATGAAGGTGCTGTTTGCTGTAATCCCTGGGCTGGCTTGGCTTGGCTTTGCATCTGGGACATGATTTCTGGAGGGTGGCTTCCCCCTTTGCACCACACAGAGTGAGAAGGGCTACAGCGAACAACTGCAGCAATGGATCTTGAACCTTCATTGTCCAGAGGGTTCACAGCAGAAAGACATTTAGGATAATGGGTTGCAGATTGTCCTTCAGAGCAGAACATCAGACTTCTCTGGTACTCTGAAAGAGTGTCTCAGACCAGCCACGCTTGTGTGTGACTTGTCCTTACAAAAGGTTTTCCTCCTATCCTGGTGAACACGCCGTGTGTCATCAGTGCTTGTGCAGATGGCCTGTGTGACTGCGCTGCTGGCCACCTCTGGCATTTGCATGGTCATGCCTGGCACAGGGGAGTTCAAGGTGTCAAGTGCCTTTGCCTTTATGTTTTTAACTTTCCTTTCCTGCTTCCTTCCTTTCCATGGCTGTCTGGAGGCGAGTCGTGTTCAGCACTACATGCTCTTGCCCCTGTGATTGGTGGAGGAGCAGAGGGCAAACACAAGAGTTACCTCTGAGTTGAGCTGTGTGCAGATAAACTATAAGACCACAACAGCTTGCCTTGCTGTGAAACACATGCTGGGACAGGGAGGTATTTCAGAGTAGTGCCTCTTCATTGCTGTGACACTAAACACCCTGCTTTGTTTGAGAGAAGACAAAGACTTTTTCTTTGGCTCGTCCTCTAAATTTTTTGCCCTGTTCAGAATCGCTTTCTGGGTCAGAGCATGCTTGTGATGTTTCCCAACAGTGCAGTCAGTGTCCTGAGACTGGTCCCCAGCTGAGTTCTCTAGTGACCACAGCCAGTCTGGAGTTCGAGGTCTGTGAAACGTGCTGTGCTTGGAGGATTCAGCAACTTTGAAAATATCCCTGTCCCATTAGGGCGATGCATAGGGGAGACCTTGCTGCTTTCTGTCCCAGTTAGGGAAGCTCCTTGCGGTGTAGCCCTAGGACTCTGCACTCCAGCTGCCTGGAACACACCCCCGCCTCTGCCCCTCCATTCCCTTCTTGCTTGCTCAGCCCTTGTGGTCTGGAGGTAGGAGGCTGTGTCATGCAGCTGTGGCTGTGCTGGGAGCCTGAGAGCCACCTGAAAGGAGTCCATCCAAGGGGCTGCCCGGTGTGTTGCTTCCTTGGACTTGTTCACTTAAACACAGGCTCCTGATGTCACTTGGGACAGTCGGGTACGTGAGGCCTGTGGGGACCCAGGCCGCTGTGGGCTGGCTGCCGGGGCCTTGGGCAGAGTGAGGGATCAACCTTGTGGCTGTTGAGTTGTGCCTGTGCCACCTCCGGAGCTGCTGCTCTGCAGAGAGCCCGCGCCAATCCAACGCTCCTTCTTCTTTCCAGGGTTGCAACGAATCTGGTGCGGCGCCTTTGCGAGAGAGGTGAGTGTGGCGCGTGGATGCGCTTCCCGGCAGCCTGCTGCTCCCCAGATTCCTGCAGACGTTTGGGGTGGTGGCAGAGCTGTCCTTGGTGCACTGTGGTGGCAGCTGCTTTCATGAGGCAGACCCTGTCCTCGCTGGCTGTCTGCACCCCTGCATTGCACCCCTGCCTTTGGCTTTTCAGAAACGCCCCCGGATGCCCTGATCCTGGAGTCTCCGTTCACCAACATACGGGAGGAGGCGCGGAGTCACCCCTTTTCTGTGGCAAGTACACCGCGACTCTCTCACTGGTGGCGTGGAGTTGTGTACACAGAAATGACCCTTCGGAAGTGCTGTAGCTGAGCTAACTGCACGACTTGTGGGGCAGTGGTGGTATCTGTGAACATCAGGGGTAAAGAACTACCCGTGGGACAGCAGCTGGGAGCACGCAGTCAGCAGTGCCAGAGCCACGTGTCCAGCATTGGCTCTGAACTCCGCACACACCCGGTCCCGGCCTCGGATGCAGCCAGGCTGCTGAGGTGCCCTGCAATAAAGCTCTTCCAGGAAGAATTGCCAGCAGTCCTGCATGGTACCTGGAGACTTTGGCCATGCAAGGGCCTGCTCCTGAGCAGGCTGGTTAGATAGGCCTGAAACAGGGGAGGGAAAATAATGCTGGTGGAAACAGGGGCAGTCTCACTGCAAAGAGCACGGTCAGCAGCCAAGGGTTGTTATGGGATGGCAGTGGCCTCCCCTGTTAGTGCTGTTTGTATCACTGGCCTGCTGGTGCCTGCCACTAATGCACATTTTCCCTCTCAGATATACAGATACTTCCCTGGATTTGACTGGTTCTTCCTTGACCCCATCACAACAAGTGGAATTAAATTTGCAAACGATGAGAAGTGAGTTCCCTCTTTGCTGGGGTTTCAGCTGTGGCTGCAGCGAGCCATGGCAAGCATCGAGGAGGATAGACATGAGACTGCACTCTCTGGCTCTTATTTTGTTGCAGCATTGCTCTTACTGGAGTGATTTCAATTACTCTCACAGCTCTGAGAGCAGCTGAGACAGTGGAGCTCTGTCTCTTTTAATTGTTCATAGTAAGGACAGATGCAACAGAGAGAACAGAGACTGCTCTAGGGGTATGCTGATTTGGTTCGTGCCATTTATGCTTTTCAAGTGTACCTTACACATTAAATGGTAGCATTGGAACATGGCAAGTTTGAGAAGATTTCTTTGCTGTGCTTTTGCCTAAGCCACCTTGCCTGTAATCACGTTGTCACCTTTCACTGTGTCTTTCTTTGAAGAGCCTGAGCATTTGTGAGTTTCCAGTATTTAAACCAAACCAGACCTTGGGGGGGTGGTGATTTACAGTGGAGTGAGCCACTTTTCTCTGGTCTAAGCAACAAGAAAATTTTATGAGCATGTCTTTCACTGGTAAATTTTTTACAGATCAAATGGATGGTGCTCAGATAAGGTTTTAAATTGTAATTAGTAACCCACAGGACACGTTTGTCATTACGGTTTTCTTAAAAATGCACACGTATGTGTTAGAGAACGATGGGATTGCTCTGGGTCTTTGTGACACTGTTGTCTGTTTTACAGTGTGAAATACATTTCCTGCTCCCTGCTCATCCTTCACGCTGAGGATGATCCAGTGGTACCATTTCATCTGGGAAAAAAGGTACACAACGTGGCTCTGCAAACTCATCTGGTGGGAGGAACTGGTGTGGATACAACAACATCCCAGCCAGGCAAAAAGTCAGTAACAGAAAGGTGTAAAACACATAGCCCAGAGGGCCTGCAGATCCTGTGGTAGGATTGGAGGTGGCAAATCCGTAGTGAAATGAGGCTGGAGCTTCCCAAGCTGCTCCAGCCAGGGCCCCTCACCCACGCCTGAGGGGGCTGCGGGTTTGGCAGGGGGAGCTGGGTTGGAGTGACTCGAGTCCCTCACGTGCCTCCCCTTGGGTTCAGCTTTACAACATCGCGGCCACGTCGCGGAGTTTCCGGGACTACAAGGTGCAGTTCGTGCCCTTCCACACAGACCTCGGCTACCGGCACAAGTACATCTACAGGAGTCCAGAGCTACCTCGGATACTGCGGTAACACCGGGGCGGGGCAGGGCTGGGCGGGGCTGGGCACCCTTTGCTCTCCACGGTGGGGGAGATACCGGGGCTGGCTTAGCACAGGAGTCAGAGCTCTTCACCTCCTTGCAAAACAGGTTTTGGGAAGGGAAGCCACAGAAATCGGGGAGCACTTTCTGGCTCGTCTCTGCTGTGAGCTGGATGCTCTGGAGGAGCTGTTTGCAGAGCAGTTGCTTCAGCTTGGCTCTTGTAGTGGGAGCCAGCGATGGGTGTGAGAGCAGAGCTCAGTGCTGGTCTCTGGAGCTGCAAATGCTTGAGCCATAGTATTTTCCAGGGGAATGGGAAGGCCTGCAGGCTGTGGTGTGTGCCAGAGTATAGGAGAGCCGAGTGTCACTGCTTTGTGATTTTCTTTTCTAGGGAATTCCTGGGAAAATCTGAACATGAGCATCATCACTGAAGACTGTCTGCTTGTCAGCACAGAGATTTTCGTTTCCTTCCTCTCTCTCCTTTTCCTCCCCTCTCCCTGTGGGTCAGTCTGCCGTTCTTCCGTCCCTGGCACTAGAGGAGGTCAGGGATTCCCATTCCAGTCCTGATGTGTACCCTTGGCAACTCCAGCTTCTGGCATCAGCATCTGTGACGGCAGAAGGAAGAAGTTGTTGGCTTCTTTTCGGACACGGACGGAGGGGTGGTAACAGCCCAGGAGCCAGTACCGAACCGTGAAAAATGTAAGCGCAGCAAGGCCTCGCCAATCCATCGTGGTACTGCTGAGGACAGGTGTTCCCAGGACACTGTGTCACGACCAAGGATGTTTCTTTCACTTTTAAACACCGCTGCTGGTTTTGGATCATGTAGAGATTCATTTGTAGGCAAAATGGCTTTTGCCATGTCTCCTTACCACAGTTGTCTTGCTTGAGTTTGAGGTGTTCTCTTTCTAGAAAATACATGTTTTGCCTTTCCTTTCCGATCAGTGGCTGTAATTACAAATACATGGAGGATCCAGGTAGTGAGAGGTATTTTTATTTAGCTCTTCAGTCACAACGTGCTGCAAGTGTTGGGGTAATTGCACACATTTGGAAATAAAATGAAAGTGTTTTTTTTTTTTTGTTCTTCCTTTTGAAACATCTATTTAATGGGAAAGGCTAGTGCCCTTTTATCTTTCCTGTACCCTTTTCCTTCTGAACACCATTTTTTACTCCCATCCCTGCTCTCCTCCCCTTTTTCACAAGTACTTCTGTTAGGATTGGAATGACACATGTATATAAACTGCGGACTTGGGTGTTTAAGCCAGAAAGTGTGAGATTACTTTTTTGCTTGATCTCCTCTTCCATGAACAGTGTGTGCCCACGCTGCCAGAATGGATGTCTTCCATTACCCCTGTACACACCCAGCCAGCCACGTGCTGCTTTTTGGTGAGAAGGGCAAGGGGTTTTTTTTTCCCTCAACTACTTTTTAACTCCTTGGGTCGGGTTTTCCTGTTCCTGGTGGCAGTGCTGCTCCACTGTAGTCAAAAGCAGGCAGTGATACACAGTTTTTGATGCAAAAATAAGGCTGAGGTGTCACTCCCCATCTCTCCCTCCTGCCTTCTGTGCACTTCCAGTAGCACATCTTAGCCCCTCTGACAGCCGTTGTCCAGGAGGCAGAAGTGGAAATGAGCCTTTCCCACAGGGAGAGATCCTGGGGATGTCCTTGCCCTGCTTGGGGCTGGAAGGGGGGCTGGTTTATGCCACTGCAGAGCTCTGCACTGAAAGAGGAGTCAGTCACACACTGCCTCGCTGGGGTCCTGCCCCTTGTCAGTCCCTACAGACAGTACCAGGTGCTGTAGGTTTAGTCACGAGCGCTCAAAGGGAATTGTGCTACCCCAAGGGTTGGGTCAGGGGTGTACAGCGTAGTATAAACTGCTCAGCATGCATCAGAGTTATAGCTGCAGGCTCATACTAGTTGCAAAAGAGACAGTAGCTTGTTCTTGTACCAAGATTCTTCTGCCATTAGCGCGGTTGTCCCCAAGGTTTCTGACCCCCGATACTCATAAAGTAGCTGTGCCACTTCAACACGAGTGTGTCAACCGTAATTTATTGCACTGACAGACGAGGAATACTTACCTGGCTCTGGAGGGTAACACACACATTCCAGTTAATGCTGCTGCTGGCAGCTGGCTTGGGGCAAAGTGCAGCCTGAGCTGGGGCCTGGCTGGCTGCCTTCCTCCTCGTGGGACAGAGCTGGGAGTCCAGCGTGAGAACTGCTGGTGGTGGTGGTGCCTACACCACCCTTCCTGTTAGCAGGCCAGTGATATGCTTGGAAATTTAAACGGAAATGTTTATCTAAAAGTGGTGTAGTTTTAATAAAGGCATTGACTGCTGATCACTCTAGCTTTACCAGTCTTACCTGGCAGTTTTTGGGACATTTCCCCCACATGGAGCAGGTCAGCTGGGTGTTGGGGCAAGGCTGCAGTAGGGTCGTGTGTGGGAGGTGAGCTTGCAGCTGGGACTGGGCCAATCTTTGTGGCTGCTGCCTGTTCTGGGGGAGTGACTCTCCTGGAGCCCAGAGGGTCTGTGCCTGTAGTCTGGCTGCAGCTGAGGCTCTGCTCCTCCCCTGGGAGAGGGGAGACAGGAGCTGCCTGTGTGATTTCTAGTTCAGGAGCCCTGTGTGCCATTTGCAGGGCAAACCCGACACTAACCCCCACCCCAGTGCACAGAGTCAGCCCCATGGTGGTGCCAGCACCCTGCCAGCTGCAGGGGCCACGAAGCCACAGCTGGGGAAGGACAGCGGCAATTCAGGCATCGGTGGCCTGAACTTGCTGCAACCTGAACCCAGAGGCATGGAGTAGTCACGAGTCAGTCCAAAAATCAAACCAGCAGGTGTTCGGGTTGTTTTAATGAGTTGGTGTCAAACAGGGCAGTACTGGTGCACTACACAGCACTATGGGTGTTAAAGTGTGACCCCAGCACTGGGAGGGACATGTGGAGCAGCACGACCCTGCTACGGAGGAATGCCAGGGATGTGATCCATGTTCACCCCCTGGGCAGCACCCAGCACACAGCTGTACCTGCAGAGCCAAGAGCCAGCAGGCTCGGCCACCCACCTGGCAGTGGCAGGTACAGCCCTCCCTCTGCAGACATGGAGGCTAAAAATCCCTGGAGTGGCTTGGTTACTGGGCCTTTAGTTAGGAAAGAGGTGTGGTAGGAGGCTACAGTAAGCTCTGTGGCAAGGAAGTGGCTGATCCCAGGCTCTCCTGCTTGTGGCACAGTGTTTGACATCGGTGCCTGCCCTGGGACCAGCTGCCTTCACAGCCAGCCCCCCTTCTTTAGGTGATAGTGGGGAAGGAGAGGGGCAGGGAGTGGCCTCTCCCTCCCCCAGCTTTGGGCCTGGCAGACCCCCAGAGGGGAATGCAAGACCCGCTCTGTGTTGGCTAATCCTACTTGTGGGGCAGGGCCAGGGAGGCCAGGCCCTTGCACACAGCGGAGAGGGGAGAGTTTACTTGGAAAGCCCTTGTTAAGCATGGAGCACAGCCGTGGAAGACTGATCCATGGTCATCTCACTAGAAGCACTATGCAGCACATGCAGGCTAGGTGGGTGCAAACACAAGGTCCTTTCTCCTGCCCCCCAGCTCTTGTTCCTCAGTCAGGGCTCCTCCTCAGAGCATCCTTCTACCCCTCTGAGGGAAAGGCCTTGGTTCTGCAGAGCTGAGACCATCTGACTGACTGGTGGTGAAATGCAGGTGAGGCCTCCTGCGCTGGGAGCGTATCCCTCCTTCCTTCCCTTGGTGCTTGCATCAATTTCGGGGGAGGTTGGGTGGGGGGATTGCTGTGGCAGAAGGCTCCACCCCCCAGATTTCACGGGCATACTCCGTGATGGTTCTGTCACTGGAGAACTTGCCCGAGCACGCGATGTTCCTGATGACTTTCCTTGTCCACTCGCGGGGATCCTGGGAAGAGGAGAAGCAATGTCAGCACTCGGTTGCTCACCCAGCTCCTGGCTGGCTTGCAGCCTTGCAGGGCCCTGACTGGTTTAAACACCATGGTGTGGGGCTGCTGAAGCAGCCAAACCTGTCTCACCCTGCCCCAGGGCACCCCACAGGCTGTGGTGTTCATAAGAAGGGCTCCACTGGAGCACGCTCATCCCACTTACCCCCAGTCTTCCCACTGCACTGCCATGGCCAAAGACCCCATCCTTCCCACTCAGCAGTGGGCATGTCTTACCATGAACAGCTGGTCCACTTGGCCTTGGCACTTAATGTAGGCCTCATAGTCTGCAAACACCTTAAACCTGAAACCCAAAGCAGAGTCGGGCTGGGGTTTGCCTTTGGGGCGGGACAGACACCTTCCCATGAGCAGGCAGGGCTCCCCCCTGAGCAGGGATGCTTCCCAGGACCCACCTGTCGTGGTACATGAGCATGTTCACAACGTCCCTGAAGCAGCCGGGGTCTCGAGGGGAAAAGAAGCCGCTGCTGATCTGGTCGATGGCCTGGCGCAGCTCGGGCAGGCTCTCGTAGTACTCGCGGGCGTTGTACCTGTGCCCAGGAGAGACAGGCTCTAGGCACTGCTGCTCCTCCTCCTGGGGCCCTCGGGTTACTGGGGTGGGGAGGGCAGGCAAGGATGTGGTGCAGCTCCTGAAGGAGGGGCCTTGCTCCCAGGGCTGTGTCCATCAGAGCAGCCTGCTCGTGGCTCAGACCAGCAGCGGTGTCTGACACACTTTGTGCCATGTCCCACGCACAGCCACTGTGCTCTGGGTGAGCTGCATCCTTGATGGAGCGTCTGCTGCCCAGCTCGAGGCAAAGGCTGCCTCCAGCCCCCTGCCTTTTCCCTGCTCCAGAGCTGCCCAGGGAGGAAAGATGTCCCTCCCAGAGAACGTGGCTCTCCCTGCCAGAGCTGAGCCCTGTATCCCCATCAGATGAGCCCTGGCATGCACCAACCCCTTCCGATCCAGCGCCTCCACGTCCTCCACCCGCATGCCAAAGATGAAGAGGTTTTCTTCGCCCGCCTCCTCGGCCATCTCCACGTTGGCCCCGTCCATGGTACCGATGGTGAGGGCCCCGTTCACCATGAACTTCATGTTGCCAGTACCTGAGGCCTCCGTGCCAGCTGTGGAGATCTGCTGGGAGAGATCCGCTGCTGGGATCACTGCCAGGTGCAAGAGAGGTAGGAGTTAATCCTTGGCACGTTGCAGCTCCCCACAACCAGGACAGCGATACAATCCTGGGCATTCGCCCGTGGCCCTTCTGATCTCGCCCCTCAGCCCAAATAGCACAACTCTGGGGCCAGGCTCAGCTTTGCCATGACCCCATGCAGCTGCTGCCACTCCTGCATGAAGCTGGCTTCCTGTCCTGCGTGGAGCCCTCAGGCTCTTCCCAGGAGACAGCCAGGTGTCCTGCCACAACTGCCTCTCAGGCCGGCCCATTCCTGGGCTCAGCTGGGACATGCCCAACTTCTGACATGTGCTTACAGAAGACCAGACATACCCTTCTCAGCCAAGGATACCCGGTAGTTCTCCAGGAAGATGACCTTGAGCTTGTCCCCCACATAGGGGTCGTTGTTGATGACCTCACCAATGGATGTGATGAGCTTGATGATCATCTTGGCCATGTGGTAGCCAGGGGCCGCCTGAAGGAGAGCAGCCCAGAAATGGGGAAGGCTTTAAGGAAGGGAGAGCATGAGAGATGCCAGTGTGGGGTCCTCACTGCAGGGAGTCTGGGTCTCGCCTCGGCTGTTCACACAGAATCACAGCATGGTGTGATCGGAAGGGACCTTTAAAGGACATCTAGCCCAACCCCCCTGCAATAAGCAGGGACATCTTCAACTAGACAAGGTTGCTGAGAGCCCCATCCAACGTATCTTGAATGTTTCCAGAGATGGAGCATCTTTCACCTCTGGGCAACCTGTTCCAGTGGTTCACCACACTCATTGAAAACATTTCCACCTTAGATTTAATCTAAATCAACCCTTCTCCAATTTAAAACCACCATCCCTTGTCCTATCACAGCAGGTCCTGCTAAAACATTTGTCCCCATCTTTCTTAAGAGAACCCACTTCAAGTACTGAAAGATTACAATAAAGTCTCCCCAGAGCCTGAACAATCCTAATTCTCCCAGGCACGAATTAGGAAAAACACCCTCTTGGGAGGAGAAGTCCTGAGCCAGAGGATAATAGTGGTGGAGCCTTGCTCACTGCAGTCAGTCCATGGAGGTCTTCCCTGTTGCTGGCTAATTTACAGCAGGCCCAGCAGAGCCACAGCAAAGGGGACAGGAACCTTCCCCACCCACCCCCCGAGCCACGCATGCACCAAGTCTGGAACGCAGGTTACCTTTCCTCCAATCATAATGGTCCTGGGCACAAAGGATTTGGATGGATTACATCTGATGCCTGAAAGAGCAGAGATCTTTCTTCAAAATTTTTTCAAATTTGAAAGCTCAAATTTGATCTTAAAAAAAGAAATTAAAAAAATCTTCAGAACGGAAGATAAACTGGGCAGAGTTTACTGGATCAGAGGCGGGCTGGGATCTCAGCCCATGTCACAAGGACCCAGCAACCTTGCAGGACCCTGAAGCCCAACCTGCTGCCAGCCCTGAAGCCAAATCTGCTGGAGCTGTGGCGGGCAAAAAATGGCCACAGAATCCTTGGGGATTCAGATCCTTGGAGAACTACTCAAGCCAGAACAACGCAGAGCTCCAATGACTTTGCCTCCCTTTGGGAGTGGGCAGGGGCCCCAAGTATACACTGGGAAATGGGGTCTTAACTTGCTCCAGGTCAGTCTCAACACCTGCAGAACAGGTGTGGAGGTTGCCTGGGCTGGAGATGTGGGCTGTGAGCTTTCCCCCAGAGCTCTGTATGACCCTCCAGACACTCTGTCTTCCCTCCTGGAGAGAAGCCCTGGCAGCGAGAGGCTGGGGGACACCCCTTGCCTACCAGCCCAGGTAGGACTTACGGTTGTAGAGGGTGATGGCATGCAGGCAGTTCAGCAGCTGCCGCTTGTACTCATGGATTCGCTTCACCTGGACATCAAACATGGACATAGGGTTGATCTTCACCTTGTACTGCTCCTCCAGGTAGGCTGCAAACTTCAGCTTGTTCTCCTGGCAGAAGAATATGAGGAATAGGCATGGGTTCCCAGGGTTTGCCTCAGAAGTGAGCGTTTGCTGCTGGGATGTTCCTGGGAGCATGGAGCTTTTAAAAGCCTTCTTCCCCCAGGTCACCTCCAGTGCATGTTACCTGCTTGACTTTTGCCACATCCCTGATAAAAGTCTCATTGTCGATGAAATCCAGCAGCTTCTTCAGCTGGCTCAGATCTGTGATAAAGCCTTCCCCAATTTTCTAAAACGACAAACCAAGGATGTCATGAGACACTTCACCCAGTCCACAATTGCCCTTCCCCAAGAGAGGTGCCACAGTCCTGTTGGGAACTGGAAGAGGCAGTGTGGGCAGGAAAAGGGGCACAGTTTCTTATGGTGAGGTTACTTCTCTGTGTCATAAAGAAGCCCAATGGAAACAGGGCACTTGCAAAAACTCGGACAAGCCCCCTCTCTTAAGAAGTTTTAGCAGGAAGAGAGAAGATGTGTGCACATGTGCCACGGCCTCCTGGCAGCTGGAGAAACTGATGGGCAGGACGTGGAGATACAATTAACTGCAGGATGATATTCAGCCATGGCATGTTGCAGTATGATGCAAAAACCTGTGCTAAAGGGCCTGGGAAACAGAAGAGACAGAACTGGGGCTGGGCCTCCACGGGGAGCTCCTTTGAGCCTATGAAGCTGCACACTTGTCCAGACACCCTATGGTTGTGCCTGTCTGTGTGCAGGGAGCAGATCCAGATTTCTGCAGCTTTTTTTGGCCAATTCTTCATCATCAACTTTAAAGCCCAGCCAATCTCACACGTACCACAGGTATGCTCCTCCCAGGCTGTCCCCACACAGCTGCCAGGTGTCAGCCTCGGGGCTGACCAGGCCACAAGAAGAGGTGACCAAAGGGATCACACTCAGCCCCTCACTTCACATGCTCACCACTCACCTCAGCAATGATGTCAGCCAGTCCTGGGTTGCACAGCAGAAGCCAGCGCCTTGGTGTGATCCCATTGGTCTTGTTCTGAAACTTTTCTGGCTCCAGCTCATAGAAATCCTTGAACCTGGAACACCAGGGAGCTCTGAGCCACCCACCACAACCCAGAGCTTCGGCTGGGCCCCCCCAGTGTCTGCTCCTGACTCAGGGCAGGCTCTGTCAATTTCCCTGTAAGAGCTGTGAACTCTCGCACCCGTCCTCAGCAGTACTGACCACTTTCACCAGCTCCAAAGGGAGTCTCCCCCAGCAAGGCAACCAAAGCAGACCTGGATACCCAACTCCCCCAGCTAACCCTCCCCAGCTGGCAGGCAAAGCCTAGTGAGCAGAGAGGGTGGCCACCCCGGGTGTGTCCCAACTCACACCGAGTTCTTCACGATGTCAGAGTGGATGCGGGCCACGCCGTTGACGGCGTGGGAGCCGATGACGCAGAGATGAGCCATGTTGATCCGCTTGCAGTCTCCCTCCTCGATCACCGACATCCTCCGCAGACGGTCGATGTCCCCTGGGTACAGAGCTGCCACGCGCTGCAGGCAGGGAGAGGGATGTGAGTGACACAGCCACAGGACCCAGGAGCACTCCCATCCTAAAGGTGGTCACACCAAGGCCCCCGCAGTTCCCGCAGCCTGGGACCAGTCCCTTACATCAAGGTGCATTTGGTTGAGGGCGTAAATGATCTCCAGGTGCCGCGGCAGCAGCTTCTCAAACATGGAGACCGGCCAGCGCTCCAGGGCTTCAGGCAGCACGGTGTGGTTGGTGTAGGCACAGGTCCTTTTCGTGATCTCCCAGGCCTGCGTTACAGACAGCAGGTTAATGCACGTGCACCCAGGCCAGGAGGGAAAAGGAAATCCCACAGCTCCTTCCCCTGCAAGGTTCGGCAGGGACCTCCCAGCTCTGCTCACCTTGTCCCAGTCCACCTTCTCCACGTCCACCAGGATCCGCATGAGCTCTGGTATGGACAGGGCAGGGTGGGTGTCGTTCAGCTGAATGGCCACCTGCAACACAGACCTGATGGTCTCAGCTCTGGCAGTGACAGGACTGTGACAGTGCCCTGCATGCACGGGCTTGGGGTAAGCATCAGCCCCAAGGTTCTCCTCGTGACTCACAAACCAGAAACAGACAGAGCTCTCAGTAATGGACCTATTCAAACTTTTAAAGTTTTGCTCCAAATTACAAATTTTTCCCTGAGAAAATAGGCCTGGAGATCATCTGGTTTACAAGCCAAATTGCCAGGGTGTTTGTAAAAATGCCCCCATTTAGTCCCGACTGTCCTGCTCTCCCTCGTGAGAGGCAGGTCTGGCTGAAATTTCCCCAGGCCCTCTGCCCACGGACTCACCTTGTCTGGGAACGTTTCAAAGCACGTTCTCACGGGGTCTCGGCAGCCGAATTTGGAGGACTTGAAGCGGCGGATGATGTCCTGGAGGGTGGCAGCCACCACAAAGTACTCCTGCTTCAGCCGCAGCTCCTTGCCTTCGAAGAACTGCAGGTGGGGGCACCACATCCATCAGAGCTGCAGCTGCCATGCCCACCTGGCAGCCAAACCCCTGGAGATGCTCCTCTCCACCCCGAGGGGCTTCCCAACAGGCCTCACAAGTTTTGCCTTGTCTGGCTGCTGTGAGGCTCCTCACCAGGGCAAATGTGGATGTTTCTCACATGTCTCGGATGGGGAGAGCAGCTGTAGGGACTCACAAGGGGCTTGGCATCCCAAACAGCTGCTTCCAGAGAGAGCAACAGAGCCTGCCACATCCGTGCTGCTCCTACAGAGCCGGCACAGCTCCCTCCCTTGCGGCAAAATCCTTTGCAGGGCTTTCAGACAAAGGATTTTGGGCTTTCTGCAATAGCCAGAGTGTCTCTGGACACACCAGCTGCCTCACACACACCATGCTTCACGCTAGTCTATTTTAAAACACCAGCAGGAGCGATGGGGTGTGGGGTAAAGTACAGGGGATTAGCTTTTCCAGCACAGATGCCAATCCATGACTAGATATGAGGGCTCTTCCCTTCTGGAACCAGTGCCCAGTGAGTGATTGGCCTGGGACAGCCCCTGCAGTGAGAAACCCCTTGAACTGGGGATGGAAATGAGTCCCCACTGTGTAAACTGGCAACTGCCACCAAGTCGAAGGAGTAATGTCTTTCCCTCCCTGCAGAAGGGAACAGAGCAGCTACACCCTATGGGCCAGACTCTGAGCTGCCATCAGTCAGCAAAGACCCTCTGGAGCCAGCAGAGCCACACCCCTGTTCACTGGGAATTATAGGGACAACCTGTTGTATTAAACCATAGCAATAAGCATCAGCTGGCCATGACCTTCCAGTGCTTGCAAACAAGGAGATACAACAGCGGGAAGGATGATTCTGAGCAACAGGGAAGAGAGGCAAGAGAGTCACTCACGTTATCATTCGGGTACAGGACTCTGGATATATTTTCTGCCAGGTTTCTGTCCAACACGGCCTCGATGTAGTCACCCATATTGACTGCAGGGAGAGAAATATACACAGCACTGCAGCAGCTGTAGAGATTCAGGCAGGTCCCTGACACTACACTTTTCCCTCTTCTCTTGGAGAGAGATTTTGTAACAAGAATATCCAGGCTGGTATTAATGGAATAGGGTGGGAAGGTACGTGTGTGAAAAGCACTGGAGTGACAGGAGGAGATGGGATAAGAGAAAGGCACATCTCCATGTTTTTCAGAAGACACACATATCAGGAAGGACAGGCAGAAGCTGAAGACAGAGAGCAGCCAGACAAGGCAAAACAAGGAAGCGAGTGAGCAGCCATCTTGCTTGAGAATTAAGGAGAAATGGGTCTGGGCAGAGAAGCACAAACACCATAATCACACTCAGCTCCTGAAGGGTACAAAAGGCTCATCAAAACCTAGCTCACAACTGCCAATCAAGAACTGAGCAGACTCAAGGGCCATCACCCCACGTCCCACACAAGTTCTCCTGGCAAGGCTGCTTGGACACACACATCCCTTGCCAATACAGAAGAATAAATCAAATCAGTCTAATCTAAAACTTTCCCACTCTCTGACAGCCTAGCACTGACATTTGGTGTGTTAGTTGCCCTGTATCTGCTCTTCAGCACTACAATTAGAGCCTGCGAGATGCACCTAAAGCAAACCAACAGTAAGGTGGGCCGTGCTGCTCTTTTGCTTCAGCACTAAAGGATGACGCTGCACAGAAATGACCCTCCATGGAAAGTTTGCGGCTCATTTGGCGATGCGGGGAATCCAGTGGCAGGTGGTCTGTCACTGGGGGAAGGCACAGAGCAGGTTGTGAGAGCATGACAAGTGTGATGGGGGTGGGAAGGAGAATGGGTGGGTGTCCTGGTGTGTGAGGGCTCTGGAAGCAGTTGGGGGGTAGTGTGATCCACGGATGCGCACACAGTGCTGCGTTTTGGAGCTAGCTATGAGATAAAGACAAAGCAGGCCAGATGTGAAGTGCTGTGGCAAAGGGACAACTGTGTCCCAGCCTGGCCAGAGGAGAGGCAGTGGAGGGACAGCACTTACACTCCTGGAGGTTGAAGTCGTTGGGTGCCTTGGCAGACCAGAGTCTCATGGTGTTCACAGTGTTGTTCTTGTATCCAGGCACTGGGGTGTCGTAAGGCATGGCAAGGACAATCTGCAAAAGGACAGTTTTCCCCTCTGGTTACAGCACAGTGGCCTCAGAAGAGGTGGGAGAGTGGCTGAAACCTCCGCAGGAAGAATCCAGAGGACAAAGACAAGTCCTGGCTGTGGAAAGAATCTCACCTCACTAAAAGACACCTGCTGAGCTTCACAGACTTCCCTGCTGTCACGGGCACTTCCACCACCTACTGGGAAGGCATTCGTAGGGGAACCAGAGCTGCCTGGAGCTTTACTGACCAACTGGAGTTACAACCCCATCAATGAAATGCAAGAGAAAGTTGCAAGAAACCTGCTGACCTTCCTATACCAACTGGGGTGATCTATCTGAGCACCGAAAGCACCCTCAGCTGTCCACTGTGATTCTGTCTGTGCTGGGGTAGAGCCAGGGCAGCCTGGACCTTTGTGTTTCCATCTGGGATTAACTCCACAGCCTGAATCCTGCCCATTAGCCTTCTGCAACCTGCCAGGACCTAACCCTACCACTGCAGCACCATTTCCAGAGCCATTCACCCAATATTCAGGGTTTGTTGAACCTGCCTGGATAAACCCACTGAGATCTCCAGCACCTGAACCGAACATGAGCGTGAAACTCTTCGTGCAGTTTGCAGATGATGCTTAAGCCTCAGGATGCTGCACGCAGGGCTCCAGGGAGTAACCCTGGAGCTCCCAGCTCACACAGCAGGGAAAACCTGGGCAGATCAGCATGTCGGTCCTGAACAGCCTCTTTGTGCTGGCATCAGCAACACCTCCCCTCTGGGGAAAATCAGCAAGAGCTCAGGCTCTCCAAGCTGCTGTTACCCGCTCCGAACATGGAAGCAGGCAGGGAGCCTGCCCAGGGACTGGGGCACACATCACATGAACTCAGCCATGCTATATTTGGAGACTGCATCCTTGGCTTTTTTGACCCCTTCCGACTTGTTCCCTTAGCAGCACTATCTGAAAATTCACCTCCTTGTAGGAAGCAGTGTTTGGGATCCCTGAAATCCCAGACTACCAGCAGGATCAGAAGAAAGGCATGTTGAAATGCAATGGCACTTGGTCCCCAAGAGGCTGACTGCTGCACTTGGGGGCCAGAAAGCTCTGGCACGGTGCCTCCAAGATGTTCACTGTGCTGGGGCTGTGGTGTTGAACTTCTGCACTGTTATCCTGGCAATGGCCTAGGTCACTGCACAGCCTCTGACAACCAGAAATAAAATGCTTTATTTCTCCTCTGAGCAGGCAGGCCCAGGTGACTCTGTAACTGAGCTTCAGCTCTTGGTGCTGAAGGGAACAGCTGGGCTCTGTGACTGTGAGCTCCTCAGATGAACCGAGCCGGTTCATCAGGCTGAGAGACCGCTGAACGTTATGGGAACAAGGCTAGGTCGTCTCCCTGAGTCACAGAGAAATTAATTGTCCTTCCTTCCTCCATCCCGAGCAGAGATTACAGAGGAGAGGCTGAAGCATCTTTAACATTTTTAATCAACCTGTGCATTCATCAGCTGCAAGATGGGAATGCACCATGATGGGGTAGCCTGTGCCCTGAACAAGCACGAGCTCCTCAAGTACAGCATTACCTCCTCAGCCGTGGGAGAGGCTGAAGGAGTGTTTGTGCTCCACGATGCCACAAAGCAAGGCCTCCAGGCAGACTGGAGACTAGAAACCACAACTCCAGCCTTCCCTGACAGCACTCTGCCCATTGGGCTGCTCTGGGAAAGAGGAACTTGCTCTCATGACAAGAGTTAAACACCCATGGGATTGCTCCATGCCCCTGCACAGCAGCAGCAGCACCAGAACCACCTGAAAATCCACAGGGTGTGAGTGAGTGGTGGCCAGGAGCAGCATGGAAGGAGCCTACACTTCTCATCCAACATCAATCCGTGTAAGAGTGTGCGGCTTCGTCCTGGAGATCAATAGAGAAGGAGGCCCCAACTGAACTGAAGTTGCTATCAACCTTCTTTTTTCTCAAACCCTGCTGCGACAAATCAACAAAAATTTTTAATTCCTCAAACCCCGTGGTCTACGAAGTCACCTTCCTAACTAGGTAGCAGGAGAGTTTGGCCAGTCTGAGAGAGAAGCAAAGCCCGAACCTCTCGGGTAGCCCAGGGTGGCTCCCTTCCCCAGCCCAGCAGGGAGGCAGATGGAGGCGGTACCTGGGTGTCGATCCACTTCACCCCGTCGGGAGTGTGCTCCACGCGGCCGTAGAAGTGCACCGGGAGCATGTACTCGGGGCGGGCCTTCTCCCAGGGATTGCCGTAGCGCAGCCAGTCGTCCGCCTCCTCCACCTGCAAGAGGCACACGGGGGGTTCAAGGAACGGCCCCAAGCGAAGGCTGAACGCGGCTCTTCGAAGGGAGACTGGTTTAAAAGCAAAGCTTCGGTAAGCTGGCTTTAAAAATGGATATGTAGAGGCCTCTAGAGGATAGCTGGGCTTTCCAAAACTTGGATGACTGCATCCCAGCTGGTATAAATAAAACGGCCTCTGCAGGCTCTGCAGCACCGTTCAGGTTTAAGCCATCCAAACTGCACAGACCACTGCACTCAGTCCGTCTCCAGGCCTTTACATCCAGTTCGACT
This sequence comes from Mohoua ochrocephala, assembly GCA_013398855.1. Taxonomy (NCBI): domain Eukaryota; kingdom Metazoa; phylum Chordata; class Aves; order Passeriformes; family Acanthizidae; genus Mohoua; species Mohoua ochrocephala. Next base: position 188,816 of record VZTA01014641.1, read on the forward strand.
GTGGATATTGTGGAATACGTGGGATGCGGGAGCCACTGGTGCTCTTCCTGGCCACAAGCCACACCCTGTACGCCGGGTCCTGTTAACTGCTCTGTCCTCTGCCAGAGGGGGTTCTCCTCTCAGCTCACAACTGTGGCAACGGGAGCAAAGTGAATCCATCAGAGCCACCTAGGCTGGTGTTATCCAGAGATGCTTTGTGGCTCCAGGCATTTCTCTGCTGTGGGGGGAGGGACGTAAAGGAAGGGGGAGATAATGGGATAAGGAGGAGCAAGGCAGGGGGGAGGGCCACAGCCCAGCATGCCACCACCCCTGTTCTTTTTTAAGAAACACGAAGTCAAATAGAGGGGAAGCTTTCCCCTCCCTGTTTTCACCATTTATGGGGCCTGGCACTGCAGCTTCTTTGTGGAGAGGGAGGAAAAAACAACCTTCAAACCTCTCATCCTCCCTGACTTAAGGAGAGGTATTTTAAGGGGAAAAAGGTCCTTTAGGCTCCAAAGCAAGGTAAGCCTCCTAACAAAAACCATTTCCAGAAACACACTAAGGAAAACTGCTGGCTGGGGCAGTTGTTTAGCCTATTTTCACTTGAAAATAATATGATCACTAATGCGACAGGAAAATCCCTGTTTAAGCCCTGTCTGCCACTGACCCAGGGAACCCACAGGAGCAGCTACCACCCCAGGCACTTGCCTATGTTCCATCATGATCAAAAACAGCCTTTGCCAGACACCTTCCTGAGGTATTTAGGCACATCTCCATTCTTAGTCTGACTGCTTGCTGACTCACTGCCAAGCTGGATGGGACTCAGGGGTTGTTGCAACTGTACTGTGGAGACCCAGGCAGGGAGACCTCCGGTCTCAGCCATGCCCTATGGCTCTACTCCCACATCATCTTGCCCAGTGACAGACTCAAATGCCCAGTTTAGGAGCAGTTCAAGGCACTGCAGTGCATTTTATGTGTCCACGGCATGAAACACAGGGAGAAAGAGGGACCTGAGCTTGCAAAATACCTGCCAGCCGTCGACAATCTTCTGGTTGAAGATCCCAAACTCGTAGCGGATGCCGTAACCGTAAGCTGCCAGCCCCAGTGTGGCCATGGAGTCGAGGAAACAGGCTGTAAGGGTCAAGGAAAAAGGCTGTAAGAGTCCAGGAAACAGCCTGTAAGAGTCCAGGAAACAGGCTATAGGAGCAGAGCACGGGCACACTGCGAGGAACCTCACTCCTCGCTTGCCGCGCTTGCTCATGTGCATGGAGGTGAGGAGCTGCCACAACAGTGCTGCTGGAAATGTTTATTACTCAGAGGAAACCCACGTGCAGAAGGGACACAAGCAGACAGTCTGCAGCAGGACTCTATGCATGTCCTGCTGAGCGACCACAAACATCCAAAATTATTGGTGACAAGGACAGATCACCAAAACCCCAAATCCGGCGTTATTGCAGTGAGAGCTCTTCTAAACTTGCCTTGCTCTAAGCCTGTCTGCCCAGTAAAGCAGAGCTTCTGACCCCAACCTGCCGCACCAGCAGCTACTTAACTATTATTGCTTCCAAATGAAACCCTTCCAGCCCTCAGTCCAGGCAGTTCTGGTAAAGATCAGCCCCCAGCATTTACTCCATGCTGGGGAGCTCTCATCTCCAGCTGTCCCACGGGACAGGCAGACTAAAATAGCAGCCAACAACCTGCCTGTGTGAGAGCTGTTGAGTGCCTCTGAGAAGTGAGAGATTTCACGGGGAGGTGAGGAGAAAGGCTCCTGACAGCCTCTTCCAGCCGCAGCCCCGCCTGCTGCACTGCGGAACACACACCGACAGCTCCGGGCCGCTCTCACTGGGGAGGGGATGTTTCTGGCTGGCCAGGAGCAGGCAGGAGGGTACCACACTGCTGAAGGCCTGTGGGGCAGGTGCCAGTGGCGAGGGTGTGACAGCCATGCCACCCTCGGTCCCCATGCACTCTGCACAAGGAGGGGACTCCCCTCTCCTTGCATTACCTGCCAGCCGGCCCAGGCCTCCATTTCCCAGCCCGGCATCTTCTTCAATTTCTTCCAGCTCCTCCAAGTCCAAACCCAGCTGTTGGGGAAGAACCACAGCAGAACATGTCACCAAACAAACCCCATGTCCTGAGCTGCTCTCCAAGGAGAACAAACACGTCCCCAAATCACCCACACTGTGGGAAATTAAACCCTGCATCCCTCCCCACCACCCCCCACCAAGCATCTCACCAGCCCCTAGTCCTCGTGCAGCCCAATTAATTGGAAAACAATTAAGCCCATTGCCAAATGTTGCTTTCCCATGAAGAAAGTTTCCTTAGAGACTTCAGACAAAACGCTCATCCCCCAGCAGCCCCTCAGGTCAGGATGACCTTTGACCAAACTCGACATTGGAGACAGTATGGGGGGAATGGTCAAGCCAGTGTGCAAGGGACCCCTGAGCCCTGCCTGGGCAGGGGAGGTCATCCCTCTGCTCGTGCCCATCGGGTCCTTGAGGAAGGGCACGGCCAGGCTGGCAGCAGTGACTGCAGCATTCACCATCCCTCTCTGTGCTTCCTACATCCTGCCCAGCCTGCCACCGAGCTCCTTGGCTGCAGTCCATGGCTGGAAGTGGTTGCCTGCATCTCTTGAGCCGTTTGTTCCATGGCCTGGGGGTCCCTGCCAGGTGAAGGCTAAGCCTGCCAGCAGCAAGGACTCTCCAGGAGTCCAGAGGCGCAGACTCTCAGGGGCCAGCAGTAGCTCACCCTGGTGTGCCAGGGGGGACAGAAGGGTGTCAAGCCAATACCACAGCTGCTCCCCAAACTGTTTTCCCAGCACTTCAACGGTCTGCAACCACAAGATAGGAAAGCCTCACGCACAGAATGATGGGGACATAAAAACTGAGACAAATTCTCTCAGTGACAGAGCCATGCTGGATATGAGACCTCTGAACCAACCTGGCCACTGGCCATGATGAGCTCCACACGCTGCAGACTATAGCAAGGGAAGCCTCCACTGGCACGTTGGGCCAAATCTGCACTTGGAAAGTGCCTTGCAAAGGAACTTAGAGGGTGCTCCCTGAAGAAAACCAGCCTGCCCTCTGAGGCATGATACCTCAGAGAGGAAACAGGTGCCTCCCTGGAAATCCCTTCCGATCTCTTGGCAGGGAAAGTGCTTGCCAGGATGTTTCAGCAGCAACTGTAGTACCTCATCTTGAGAGACAGTGAAGCGCCCAACTTCTGCTAGAAAGTGTAACATGGAACAATCTGGTGGGGCAGAGGGAGGGGAGAGGGGAAGCTAGGAGAAATAAAGCCTTTGGATGAGAAAGCCAAAACCCTCACATTCTGTCAAAAAAGGTCACTGTGCTGTTGCAGAGATGTCTGCAAATAACCATATAAGTAAGTAACTATGGCCTTACATTAGTGATTGCCTTGGTGATACCCAGCCGAGTTTTTTTCCAGATGGAAATCATCTGATGACATTTTACTTCAAGCAAATGATTTCCCTCCTTTCTCCCTTCCCGCCAATTAACTTCTACCTGGAAGCGCTGCTGCTGCGCCTTGTGCACCTCTACGTATGAACTGTAATTTGGTGTTGTGCTGCTCCAGCCTCCTCTTCTGGCACAGTCTCTCCCATTAGACTACATCTCCTGTGATAAAACATCATCTCTCCTACTAATGGAAAGCTCTTTGCAGCCTGTGACTCCCATGTCATTGGGGATACTGGGTGTTGTTCTCATTATACACTTGTGGGTTCTCCCATTCACTACCGGGAAAATGGTGGTTTGAAAAAAAACAACCATACTCCAACTCCAAGGCATCCCAAGTGCCCCAACACTGTCTTCTCTAGGGAATGAAAAACACTAAGAGAGAGCCAAGCTTCATTTTGTATAGTCCAAATAACACAACTTTCTCAGGCGAAGCCCTGAGAAATAAAGATACCCAGCCCTCTGTGTGGAAAAGTTTAGCCTCAGGGGGGACCCTGGTACTCCCAAGACTTTACAGGGGGACCCTGGTGACCCCCAAGACTTTACCTGGTAAATGGCTTCATCGCAAGCATTCTGCAGGCCCAGGTTCACCATGGTGTTCTGCAGAGTGCGACCCATGTAGAACTCCAGGGACAGGTAGTAAATGCGCTGAGGAGGCAAAGCGAGACACTTACACACGCACAGCACTTTGCTTTCACCAGAGCTGCTTAAAATCAAGAGCAGACCCAAGCATTTTCCAGAGTAGGGATGTCTTCCCAGACTGGCTTTTGGCGCCTGCTCCTGAACACCACGCACCAGAGTTGTTTGTCAGAAGAATTTCATGCGGGACGCCGGCCAAGCCTCCACCACGCATCTCCCTGCCAACAGCCTTCTATAGAAAAATCTCGCTGCCTGTTAAGTGTTTCCCTAATTAACTCAGGGCAAGTATTATCTAGGATGCTGAATGATATATTTATACACTGTCAGGCTCAGCTGAGGTGATGTTTACGCTGGGCTTTTAAAGTTTTCTCATGCTAGGCTGAAGCCGATCCAGCCTCCCAAAAGCCAGAGAAAGCCCCCTGCCCCATGCAGGCCGGCTGGGCCGAGGGCCAGCACTTTCCTGCTAAAAATTTTCCAGCACTCTCGTCTCACGGGTCCTCCTGCTCACCCCACGCTGAGTTTCACACCCGTTTCACCCTGTCGAACAAGTAAATTGTCCCATAGGTGGCAGGGTTCCTGGCACGACTGTGCAGTGACCTTCCAAGTTTGAGAGGAGCCGTGTCTGCGCCGCAAATGCGAGCGAAAGCCTGTTTGTGGGATGAGAAGCAGGCTGTGCAAACTTTTGCCCTCACTCAGACTCATCGCTGCGGATATTTTTATAAATAAACTGGAATTTTTAACAGAGCAATAACCTGACTTCAAATTGTGCTTTCCCCCTGAATCTCTTTCCACCGTGGCGTGGATTTTTCCCCGCTAAGCAGCAGGATTACCCACTCTGCCACCTCTGCTGGGAGTCTGAAAGGGTCTGTCTGTTCCCTGGGGCTCATCAGAAAGACTGAAATCGTCGCACATAAATGCTCTGCCCCTTTCAGTCTCCTGCAGGGGCACATTTCTAGTGAAAATCTAAGTGTAGAGAAAAGTAAGCAAACTCAGTCCAGGCTCCTCTGAGCCTTTATAGGATCTGTACAATCCCCTCTGTTGGTGCTGCAATACAGATCAGGGCACACTCGTGCGAGTTAGGAAAAAAGGGAGAGTCCCACGCAACAGTGTAACTCCCAGTGCACCTGCAGCCATGCCGTCGTGAAAGTGCACTTTGTTTCTTGTGTCAAGGCAATATTCATAATCCTGGGGAAAGAGCTGACTCAGGGAGGTGGCTGCCTGCACCCTGGGAAGGTATGTGCCTTTCTCAGTAGACACCTGCTCTCTGTGGCTCTCCAGCCAAGTGCTGGATTGGGTCTTAATTCAAAAGGATTAGGGCTGAATCATGTCTTGCAGCCCCCAACACCTCCAGCATCACTGTCCTGACTTGGCAAGCGGGGAGGAACCCCGGGGTTTGTTGACCTGGGAGAGCTTGTCTGGTTTTCACCCGCGAGAAACTCCTCTCCAGCCTCAGAGCTGAACCCCCTGCATGTTCTGCAGGAGTGAAGTCAGGACACAGCTGTGCTGAGCCACAGAGGTGATGATGCCCACAGGGGACACCACCGCGGCAGTGTGAGTGCAGGACGTGACCGTGGTGGAGAGTGCAGAGGAGCTGGCAGCAGCAAGGCCCGTGCAAGGACATGCTCAGAGTGGGACCACGGGGGACATGACTGTGACAAGGTGCAGGGGGACACAGTTATGAGGGTGTCTGAGAGGGGACAATGCTGCAGCAAGGTTCATTGGAACAGGACTGCGAAAGAGTTTGTGGGGACGCAGCCACGGCAAGCTGCACAAGGGACATGGCTGTGGTGATGTCCGTGGGGACACGGCCATGGCAAGATGCGTGTGAGCGACACAGCTGAGGCAAGGCTCACGGGGGCACAGCCACACTGAGGTGCGCAAGGGACAGGGCCGTAGCAACGCCCATGGGGACACAGCCACAGCAGGGCGCGTGTGAGGGATACAGGTGTCATGATGCCCACAGGGAAGGAATCATAGTGGGATGCGTGAGGGGCACGGCCACGGCAAGGGGCCCCACAGCCAGGCGCACACAAGGGACAAGGCCCGTGGGTCACACCCACAGTGACACCTGCCAGGTAGACCCGGAGACACCCTTGGTGAAGGCACAGCCGCCCAGCCCCAGTCCCTCGTCCCGCCGGGGCTCACCTTGGGGTCCCTCTCGTAATAGTGCTGCTGGGTGCGGATCCAGCGGCCCACCAGGTGGTCGCGCACCGTGTGGGCCAGCGCGAAGTAGTAGTCGCGGGGGGTGGCGACGTTGCGGTCCTTGACGAGGGTGAAGTGGAGGTGGCGATTGAAGCTCTTGCGCACCTCAGCCACGTCCCCCAGCCCCGCGATGCCCCGCACGCTGATCTGCTTCCGACGGTCCCCGTCGCT
>VZTA01014641.1:195381-209179 GCA_013398855.1 Mohoua ochrocephala
CGGGGCCGGCGCCGCTGCCGGGGCGGGCCGAGGGGGACCGGGAGGGCGACTCGGGACTGGGATGCCGGAGTGACTGATGGCACGAGGGGTGAGGGATGGCGTCAGGGCAGTGATTTCTCATCCCACCCGCCGGGCGGGCTCTGGCGCTAAAATCCACCCTACCACCACGTTCTCGTTTTAAACTGGGGGTTTATTGTCGGCACAGCGAGGTTCAGGTGTCCTCGGCACACAGAGCCAGCAGCCACGCACACAGCATGTCATGTCTTGCTGCCCTGAGCCCATGAGTCAGGGCAGGCACTGCTGGCTCTCGGGGAAGCTGGGGTCTTGTGCACCCCCAAAAGACCACTTGGGTCTTCTCTATACATTCATCAAACACATCACAATTCCACAGTTAGATTACAAATAGCACAGCATATCCCCTCCAGCCCCCGTGATCACTCCCTGCCCACGTACCAGGCATTGTTGGAGTGGAGCACCTCAGCTACCTTGTCCTGGCTCATTGCAACCACAATACATTCATTGAGCAGAGATGTGTCTGCAGGAAGAGACATCCAAAATACCAAGCAAATGCATTCAGCCCCAGCCCTGCATCAACCTTGCCAAGGCACAGAAGTCTGCAACGTCCAATGAGCCATGCTCAGGGTTTATTTCTGTGGCCGCATCTTGTTCATCTATCTTCCTCTGACCAGCTCTAGAACTGCCAAATCCATCATTATCCTTGTACCCAGCTCCCAGGCCTTGCTCATCCAGCAAATCTGATGTTGTCTTCCACCATCTGCCTCCCAACAGCCAGGGAATCAACATTAGGCTTTAACCCTACAGGGCACACAGGCTGCAACTCATTCCTCCAAGTCTATATCCAGCTTCTAGAGTCCTCCTGAGCTTTTCTCCTTCAGCAACTGGAACACAGAGCTGTGACTTCCACGCTGCATTTCAAAGCTGCTGCCCGTCAGCAGCACAATGTGTAAATGCACCATTTTTGCACACACACAAGTTTACCTTCGAACACAGGAGTAGTAAGATAAAAATCATCACTGAAAACTGCTGACAAACAGGAAAAAAACACCCTGAAATCAGGACAGTAAAGGGTTCCTTCTGGAGTGACCGTTCAGCAACTTCAGCACACTGCAAGCACATAGTACAGGCAGATTCCAAAAAAAGGTGTGTTTTTCTCATAGAGATCATAGATGTCCTGCAGAGTCCTGATTTTCCTTCCAGAATGATCAAGTTTTACATTAAGCTGACGGCACATGCTGTCAAATCAAGGCTCTTCCTTTACACTCTGCACTGTAAAAAAGGCTAGCGATGCAGGGGACTTGGCACGGGGTGGGAGGAAAGGAGTGTAGTTCCTGGTGATCTTCCAAAGGACTCTGGAAGCCAAAAGCACACTGTTCAACAGGGTCTTCCAACGTGGGCTTCCAAAGAATGGAAATTACCAAAAGTCACCTTCTAGGAGCTTTAGTACTGCAGTCTATTGAGTGAGTCGATGTAATGGAAAGTGGCTCCCAATGCCCAGCTCGTTTCAACATTGTCAATTTTCCGGGCAAGCTGGGGAGGGGGGAAAAAAAAAAAAAACCAGAAAAGTTAAAACACAATTCTTTGGGAGAATCTGAAGCATGCAAAGTGGATACAGTGCTGAAGGTTACGACAAACAGTTACCACCATTGTGGGGAGAGTGTTGCTGCACCCACAATTATTGCAGACCACGTGTTGTAGCAAAAAGGTAAATCAAGAACCGAGCTCCCGGCAGGATGACTCCTGCCTTGGCACCCTCCTGCCCACTCTCCTCAGAAATCCACTTCGAGCTTCACCTTAAAGCCTTGGCTCTTCGGGAAGCCCAGCTCCTGCAGCAGGAAGGTGATGTATGTGAGGTCCATACAGAGAAAAGGGCTGTTTCCAGGGCTGATTTCCATGGTCTTACAAACTAAGAAGAAAGAAAACAGTGTCTGAGTGCACACTGTGGGCTCAGGTCTAAAAACAACCCAGCTGTGAAAAATCCCAAATGAATCCAAAAACACCTCTTGTCAGTTGAGCTGTGCAGTGATGGAACCTGCTACAATGGAGCTGAAATGACACACACACATTAGAATAAGCACATAAGCTTCGTAAGGAAGATCAAGCTATTCCGTCTCACCCCTAAGACAGCAGTGTCCTGTATCTCTCCAAGAAAAGAGCCTCCAAGTTTTCTTCTACTGCAAGTCTTCAAATATCTGAGCAACCTCAGGTGTGTTAATTTTCTTGAGCACCAGCACTCAACATATGTTCACAAAACCAAATTTTAAAAAAACCCAACAAAATAAAAGAAAAGACAAACTCAAAATAAAACCCACTGCAAAAGCCAAAGTTTATATAAAAATAGTTGAGATTTTCAGAAATAAGCAGAAATGTTGGTTAGATGCTATGCAGAAGGACTCAATATTTACTTAAAAGCATCAGGCTTCTTAGTGTGTCCTATATTTGCCACCTGGGAATGAATTTACACAGAATTATTAGTGTGTGTTTGTATTTTACTCACCGTATTTAGCTGCAATTTCAAAGTCGCCGACAGTTAAGCTTCCTCCTTTTTCTTTATCTAAAAGAAAAAAAAAAAACATGGTCTTTTATGGTCTTTAGTATAAAGGCAATTGTAGATTCAAGTCATAAAGTTGTTTGGAAATGAAACCTTGAGCCACTGAAATCAATGTCAAAATTCAGACTGGTTTTAAAGGTAAAAGAACCTTCAAAAGATTCTCAGTAGAGACTGAAAAGCCTTGGTTTATGAAGAACCTGTAGCCTTGTTTCCTACAGAAACAGAGCTTACAGACCATCTCACCTGACCCCTGTTTCTGCACTGCCCTGTCCAGTGGTGCCTGGACAGTGAACACCTGTGACCAGATCTGACAGGGCAGTGGTGCTCTGCAACACATTAAATCTGAGATTAATTGTAAAATAAAGTGGCTGAGGAGGGAGGTATGTTTGTCTAAATGAACTTGAGATCTCATTATCCGCTTTCTACTACTGACTATGACAGCCTTTTGCACACAAGCACACCACTGGAAAAGAGATGCATTCTGAATGCACGTGGAAATACCTGAAAATTTTCATTCCATCTAAAAAGGTCAGTGGAGCAAACACACAGCCCAAATAATTTTTACTGCTTTACTGCCCAAGAAATTTGTTTATCATTATGAAGTTTTTTCTGTTTCGGATTGTAGAGTTCATTAGGCAACAACCATTTCTGAAATGCAGACAGTTTGTTTAAAAACTATTACCAAAGGCTGCAGATCCTATTTCACAGCCCCAGTGAAATATTTCTATTTCTCTATACAAATTAATATCAAGTCCAGATCAATGTTGCACAGCAGTGTAGCAGCAACAGACTAAGTTCCACGACAGCTTAGCAAAGCATCATGATGTGTGCAAGTGTTCCCACTGCTTCCATAACTTGCCATTTAAAATGAAACCAAGCCGGGAGCAGACATACCTATGAGACCAGCCTCTGCTGCACAGTCATAGTAGTAGGAGAAAATGTAAAAGTCCAAGTCCTTCACTTCCTCAGCTCTATGCACTTTTTTGTAGAGCATCTTTGCCACTTTATTGGAACAAGACTCATATAGAGGCTCACCTAAAAGAAGACAAAAAAACCCCCCCTCATCATATTACAGGCTGAGAGTTAAATATACAGAGAATTTATTTAGGATCTGTCAGGAAACAGGCTCCTTTTTGCAAAATAGCACTCCCATAAGCTCTTCCCAGAGAACTGAAATCTGCATCTTCTTCCAGAGGCAGACACCTACCATCCTCAGGATGGGACTAAGCATGTGATAGATCAGAGATGGACAACATCATTTGAGGCAGAAGGATTTTGAAAGACCCATTCAAGGGCTGCTCAACTCCATCTGCATCACTTCTAACAGCTTTACTGACTGGACAGACACATCATGGCACAAGAGGAAAGAGCTGCAGGATCTCTTTGACAGCACATCAAGAGGAGCCAGACAGAACAGTAAACAGAGTCTGGTGGCTTTGAAAGAGGATGAGAGTCTATCATTTACTGTGCTAATAGCAGCTAACCTAGACAGCGAGAGTGATAAATCACTGTACCTGCCTTCTGTCCTTTAATTTTGTACACTATCTCAGCGTGTTGCCATTCGGATTTGAAGCCAGGTGGTAAACAAGGGCTGATCAGTTCCTCCCCTTCTCCTACTGCACAAGTGAAACAAAGCCACATCAGGAAAAAACATAAGGAGGTAAATTCAGATCCCTCACCCCCAGCCCTGCTCCATACTGTCCCGCGGCCTCAGCAAGGCCCCTCCACAGCCCAGTGCCATGGCTTGGATGTCCCACGCCTGCTCCCAACCTGAGGCTGGCAAGAATCTAGGTCACCTGGGATCTGTCAGTGTCACCTCCTGCATTTGTCTCAAATGCACCCGGCCATGGTGACAGGAGCCCACATGCCACTCAGGAACCTTGAGCCCAATGGGAAGGGGATTCCCAGCTCCTCTCCCCACCACAGGACTACACACTCTGAGCTCAGGACCTGAGGACTGACTGCCCATAACTTACAGGGTTTTCCCTCAACTCCTCCCAAAATGGCGAGCCTTGCTGACATCAGCCCAAGTCCCAGGTAACTGCAAAGGGAGAAAAGCCTCTGTGAGCAACAGACATCCTTCCTCTGATACTCCACTGACAGCCTAGCTGGGACATGCCAGTCTCCTCTTACACAGCCATGGCAAAGTGGCTCAAGTCAGCAGCTCATGCACATGAGGGGAACTGTGTGACGACCTGCTCTCATATTACCTTATCCAGAAGGATAATTTCTCTTTGGAAAAGCTGAGGCAATAGCTGTCAGCTGTAATCTGGCTCTTGGAGAACTGGCAATGGCATTTCCCTAACACTACTCCTAGTACTACACTGGGTACTCCTACCCTCCTCAAAGGCAGCCCAGCCACATGCATACAGAACTGACTTTCTGAGCCCAAACACACCCCACAGCAAACACAGGTGGGAAGAAGCTGCTGGCCTCTGCCCAAAACACTGGGAGCAGGGAAGACAGTGAGGAAGAAGAAATGACGGAGACAAAGCTTTATGAACTGACTGCAACCCCCATTCTCCATCTTCCTGTGCTGCTCAGTGACGAGGAGGTGTAAGAGTTTGGAGTGAAGCTGAGCCTGGGAAGGAGGGAGAGGTGGGAGGAAGGCGTTTTTGATTTTGTTCTTACTTCTCATTATCCTTCTGTTTAACTGGCAATAAATTAAATACTAAATAAATTAAATTAAAGTCAAGTCTGCTTTGCCCATGACAATAACTGGTGACCTCCCTGTCCTTATCTTGACCCATGAGCTTTTTGTCATATTATCTTCCCCCTGTCCTGTTAATGGAATGGGAGCGATAGAGGGGCTTGGTGGGCATGTGGCGGGCAGCCAAGGGTAATCCACCAAAACCACGTGGCTCAGGTTTCTCTGCTTCTTCGTGGTATTCATTTGCAAGGACCCCGCTCCAGAAAAACACCTCGGTCTCCCCAGCTTCACAGAAAGGTTCCACCTGTGCACTGTGCTCCCTTTCCCACAACTAACCTGTATGAATACAGCTTGTAGGTGTGGTTAAACATCTGAAATGAAGTTGTGTGGCCAGATGGCGATGTCTGGAGTGTTGCCTGGAGGGAGAAAAAGATGTCACTGGCAGGTTTCTGCCAGCCAGCAGCAAACATCAACCAAGTAATCTTCCAACACATTAGGAAAAACGTGAAACTATCCGAGCATGATTCAGAGAGAAATGATGAATTTGCAAGGATTTCAATTTGACTGCTGATACACAAGACAACCACAAAACCTGGAGCTGAGTCTTCAAATGACAGGGTTTAAACTGGTTACATTTCTATTTGTGTCCACACCAATATGCTGTACAAAAGAATTCCTTTCATTAAAAAGGAATCCTTATTCCAGCTCTTAACTGCTTTTGTCCAGAGGCTACAGCAACTGCCTCTTCACGTGATCCCTACTACGGGAACTGTGTGCAAACTAATAGGAAGGCCAGGCACGCATTAACTTCCTACTCGAGTGAATTCATCTGTGAACTTGCACAAGCCAGAAGAAAAGCACATCCCTGTGCTTGCCAAGGAACAGAGAGAGGACCAGCCTGTGGTCTGAAGGAATGAAAGGGTAGCCTGTTCCCCAAGTGCACCAGCACAGCTAGAATGTTTGTGGGGAGCGAAGCTCAGGCCACAGTGCTGTTCATGCTGCTCATACCTTAACTCCTTCTCTATGTCCAGAATTTCCACTCCCTGGACCCTTCACATCCCTTGCCATTCTGCTGAAACGGTGCAATGTCTTGATTATCCCAGGCTGGGACACTGGATACAGCATCCCATCCCTCTGCTTTTGTGCAGCTTTACTAAAGTTTTACTTTAGCTTTACTATGAGCACTATCTCTGCACAGGCCAGAGCCTTACAATACCACAACCACAGAGCTTCACAGAACACCTACAGAAATGCCACACCAGGAAGCTAAAATGGCATTCATTTGCAACGGAGTGAACTCAGGAAAATCAGAAACAAGGATTGAGAAGGCACCTTACTGTGTTCTTAAACTCCAGTGTAGGCCAAATGTTGGACTTGAATTCATTACCAGCATTGCTTTTTAAGTTCTTCGTTATAAGCTGTACAAACTGAAAGTCAAGGATTAAGACATTCGGGTGAACGTGGTGTCCTCCATGAGACAAAGCAGCCCTAGCAGACTCGCCACGAGCACCACGGACCCACGGAGCTGGACAAAGAGCTGTGAATGCCTCTGGGACTGCCTACAGAAAGGCAGATACGACCAAGTCACGAGTGTGGCTACACTGACAAACTCTTGCTCTGTTTCCAAGGGAAAGAAATCCGAGCAGTTACAGATTCCTGCAGCGGCATTTCCCAACGGCGTGCGTGCTCACGTTACCTCGGTGCGCGGAAGGAAGGTGATCTGTGTTGATCCACCACCCAAATCCAGCATCCCTACACTTCTCTTCTGCGGGTCATCTAGCCTGCCTGAAATGTGTGACAGAACAGAGAAAGCCATGGTGGGCACTGTGAGAAACTGGCTAGGAACAAAAACCAGAAGTACAGTGGTAAGGAAAGAGAACAATCTAACTCCACCTCTCAGCTTCTACACAGCACTACATTATACTGTTAACTACTGGGCACTGATTTTGGCTTTATCAGACCTGAAAACCTTAAAGTGGCAAGAGTCTCTTACTTCTCCGGTGGCTGTTCCTGTCCTAATCACAGCAGCTTTGGTTATTGCATTCCTAAACATTTTGGAGGCAGACCTTTTGCAAACTCTGCTGTGGTAACCACTTTGTAACACAGAGGAATGTGGTTTTCTTGGCCACCTCTCCCCGATCCCTTAGCAATATTTTGCAGATTCCTATGGCCAAAGGGATGACAGGCTGAAAAGAGCTGGCCTAAGAGATTCAGCTCTCTTGGAATTCTTCCTGCTGCCAGCCAAGACCTCTGCTCTCATTTAGATCTAGTGCTTCTCAGTCAGATCCTTCAAATGCACCTTCCTGACAAGGACAGTTTGTGCCTGGTACCTCAGTATACCTCCCGACAGCAGATGTTTGAAGATTGCTGACCCTCCTGACAATTCCTGGGAGCACAAAAAGCTCCAGAGCACATTGCCCCACACACTGTGTGCTGAACAAAGCACTTGGATGGCAGAGTGCTTTATGTATTGTCAGAGAGGTCTTCAGCTTAGTGTTCTCTCTACTCTTCAGCTACCCTTTCCTCACTCAGCAGTGTAAACACCCATGGCATTTCTGCGTTATAAATCTGTAAGGAAGTGGCACAGCACTTTCTTTTACTCTCTGCAGCTGCCGAGCACATCTAGAATATTCACACAAAAAAATTTAGCCAGAGTCACAGCAGGCTCTAAAAAGGAATAAAATGCTCGGGTACTCTACAGGGAACAGAAAGAAAAGTTCCATTAAACATCTAGGAAAAAGGATTAAACTCCTCACTCCATCAAGTAAATGGACAAAATCCTAATGACTTAAATAGGCCAGGTCAAAACCAAGCTGCTGACTTATTCTCAGAGTCTTCTTTCTCCCCTTCCACCCCAATGAATGAGCAAATCCCACATAGGGGCAGAAAAGAGCACGAATTTCACAGCATTGGTCATATCTTTGTACACATGCTCACGTACACATACCTGTTAAAAAATTTATTGTGATCCAGGCTGAAATACCTAATAAGGAAAAGATTCAGAGGACACATGCTTAGATCATACAATTTCATTTTTATCTAAAAGCAGTAACGAGAAAATTAAGCCATATTACAAGGTTTCCAGAACTGTCAATGGCTGACAAACCCAAGATTAGACTATTTGAACAAAGAGAATGACCTTCTCTATCAGAGCTTATGTGATATTTGGGAGAGAAGCCCCATGTATGAAATGCCTGGAGAACTCTGTATTTCACAGGTAAAAAACTTAGGCAGGAAGTCACAAAGGCTTCAGTCCTTAGCTAAAAGACAAAGAGATGACTGAACCTCACATTGTTCATTTTCTAGGAAAACATCCACCGCTGGCTTTTGTTTGATGTCAGGCACTCAACTTTTCAATCTTTCAGTGTTCTCATTTTTCCTGTTTTCCTCTGAGCAATTTTGTGAGCTATGCAGTTTCTGTCCTCTTCTTGTTTTATAAACTGTTTCCCCCATCAATTAAGTGAATCAGTGGCCTTGTGTTAACAAATTCAAATATTTATTCACATGGTTAAAACTCAAGGCATGCTAGAAAGCATGGCCCACTTCAATCCTTGGCTGAACCAAGGCTATCATGGCTACAACTGATTTTAAAACAAAAGAAAAAGAATGTCTTTCTCCCTTTAAGTAGCAAGAAGAGAAACTCATAAACAGCTTCAGCTACTTTAAAGCTTGGTTTCTGGGCAGATTCCAAACACATTTCAACACTCAGTTACTTAGAATTTAGACATTCTGTCCTCAACATTTTTGGATGAACATGAACTTATTTCAGCATATATTTTCTTCTCTACATAATGGGGTTTTTTTCAGATTGAATTTACAATCCCACTCAATAGATCAGTTGTAATTAAAATGATGATCAAATACTTCCAGAGAGCTCTGATAAGCATTGTCAAGAGCAGAGTGGGCAAACCCAGTTGCTGAAGACCATCTCAACAAGCAGATATTCAGAAACTTTTCCAGAAATGCTGACTGCACAGCAGCTTTCTGGTGATCCTACAGGAACTGCTCCATACTCAAGAGCTTTCAAGATCACGACAAAACCCAGGACTTCAAACTGGAAAACACAGCAAAAGATTTCTTTGGAAGGCACTGCCTGTGGCCACATAAAAACTCTGCTTCTGTCAAACCTGCTGCTTATGGGTTCCCACTGCAGCAGGTAGAGAGATGTCAAGGTGCAGCAGGGATCTCCAGGACTGCATAAAGAGTCTCCACAAAGCTGCTTACCTTCATCAGTTCCATTCATTATCGACACGCAATTGTCCCTCACAAAGAAGGGGGAGGCCTGAAAAATCTCCTTCACCTGTAGTTCAAATAAAAGCCACATTCAGAGAAATAGTTTTTTCAGCTGAAAAACAAGCTCTTTAAAACTCCAGTTTTACACTACTGCTCCTCTTCTTGGGCCAGATCCTGACTGCTGCTCACCACTTTGTCCGAAGCCCAAGAGTCCAACGAGCAGCAGCCTTTAGGTGCTGGCCCTGCAGTTTGGTGCAGAAACAGGGATGGATGTGTGGGTTTTCAAGCATGAAGACTGCTCAGAAATGCCATTAACAAGGGATGGATATGGGTAGGGAAGGGAATCCAGTTTACTTTGTTGGAACTGGTGACCCTCAAGGTATTATACATGCATGGGAAAGGCAGGAGATGGACACTCTAGCCTTCAGGAATGTCCCAGGGAGCTGCATTTTTAACAGGAGCGTGTTTTCTGGAAAGCAAATGCAAAGGCAAGAAATAATACCTTTTCCAGCAACTTCTGAGCTTTCTCTCCTGGCAGCAACCGTAGGCCAGCTGTGGCTTTCAGGACCAGAGGAGTAAACTTCCACAGCTCCATAGGAACTTCCTTCTTCGCCACCTCCAGGAGCTCTTTTATTCCCTGGCCGCTCTGTGAGCAGAGAAAGAACAATAAAAGGCATCTTAAAAACATTTTTGAAAGGGCAAAAGGGTGATCAGAGCTACAATTCACTGTAAATATGAAACAGAGACAAATTAATATCACAAGGGGTCAGGAGAAGGTGCAGGACTCGCTATCTCCTACAGCACAAGGCATAGTGGATACAATGGGAATTCTTGAACAACAGGTCCAAACCAGAAAGAGTCACTTTTTCAAACAGTGAAACAGAACAGAACTCTCTGCCACCAAATGTTTTGACTACAAAAGGCTCAAAAGGCAGTATGACAAATTCTTGGAAAGCAAAGGCTTTTGTAAAACACTGTGAGCTGAGTCTAAGTCTGGCTCTTGGAGTCCCTAAATCCCTGCAAACCAGGAGGTAAGTGAGACAGGAAAGAAGTCACTTAAATTACCTTTTCGACATCATCAGCATAGGCAGACAGACCTGGTTTCAGTGCTTTAAACGTCTCGTGGGTTAATCTGGGAGTCTCTGTTCAAAAGCAGTATTCCAAAATAAGTAATGGTACAACTAATTTTGCATGCACAAAAAGAAAACTATTTTAAAAAATCCATTATTATGTGCTAATAGAATTCAACTGATGCCCCTGCCTAATGAACTATGAACAGCCACCTGACCTTTAAATACAGCCCTGCCTGTGGAACTAGAACCCGAGAAAACCACTTTTAAAGCCACGACTGGTTGTCAGGTGCTGCTGTCCACTGTGTACATCAGTCACCAGATGGGTGCAAGCTCTCTTTGAGGCCTTACACCTGCCACGTGCTGCTTTTCAAACTGCACCTGCAAAAAAAGACCTCGTGTTTCAGCCTGCTCTGTTCTGGCTAAACCTGATTCCAACAAAACCTAATGGTAGCTTTTCCACCATTTTCAACGGCAGCAGAGGGATACAGGCTTCAGTATTTTGGAAATCTGCGGTACCTTATATGGACCTGCAGTCCAGACAACACTACACTCCATAAAGTTTGCTGCAACATATTCTGAAACTGTGTTTCAAATGAAGCAGGCAAGGAAGAAGCAAAGACTTGGGGATATAGGAAAAGAAGGAAATCCGTGGACTGTGGTTTAGCACCTCTGGTGCCTGAGCCTTACAGCAGCCCATTATGCAAACCTAAGGTGCTCCCCAGAGGCCAATCACACCATACACACCACATTGCTAATCCTTAATAGAGCCTTCAGATCACCTACGAACAGCACCCACCCAGGTTCCCTGATCTTTAAGAGTTTCACAAACAGGAGCTGACAACATAGGCAACAACAAATGGAGCTTACTGCTCCAGAGGAAAGCTGGAGCTTTGTTGTACACTTCTGCCTCACTTCTCAGTAGTAGTTTCTGTGCAGATGCAATACACAGCAATTTCAATCAAACGATTTGCAATTTTTGTTCTGTTTTGCAGTTTAAACCCAACACTGAAGCCAAGGATGCACTAAACCAGACACTGTAGACAGAAGCATCTCACTGTCGGGAACTGGAGACTCCTAACAACCTAAAAAATTTGGGGAATAAGGCAGTTCGAATTTATAATTCTCTCTTCCGCCAGCGTGATGAAAAATTGTCCTTCTTCAAGCCACCACTCTAAAAGCACAGCTGCTATTTACTTCACATTAAGGTATTACAGCATTTTCTCCTTGGTGAACGTTTTCATAATGTCATCCAAACACACATGCCTGAACCATAATATACCTCCTGATGGCTCTCTAGAAAGACTTGACGCATGTTTGTTCAAGTAATACCTAGAAAAGTGCCATCAATAACCTGCTCCCATGACTTGTGGAAGACTTAATCTGTCATGCAACGAGCAGGACATACCTCTTGGCTGCTGTGCAAATTTAAATATATGGATGCGAGTTCCCGTGCTTCCTGCGTCAAACATAATTCCATAAAAGACAGAGAGGTCTGTGGTCACTGCCTGATGGGTCAGTTTGTCTCCCCTGCTTTCAGCAACTCCTTCTGTGGCTCCCACAAACGGCCTGGAGCTCAAGTGCCATTTTATGTATGCAACATAAACAGCTATGCATGTCAAAATCCCAAAAGCGAAGAACCGCTTCGATATCTTCATGGCTTCCATTTAATGGGATGCTTTGTTCCTTCCCTTTATCAAGTGGTCTGTTCCCCGTCCTTCACGCAGAGCAGGCGGCTCCCACATCGCTCCTACATCCAACAGAAGAGAAAAGATCTGTTTTATTTTCCCAGCCTGATAGAAGGATCTAAAAGTATGATGCCCACGACAGGGGACACTACTCTCCCGATGAGCAGAAGGAACGCGGCCTCCTTCAGCACCTTTCAGTTCCACAGCTCACTTTAAGGCATGGAGTAGCACTTCTCTTCTCTCCTCCCATTGCCACAGAGGCCTAATAAGGCGCAAGGGTGCCTTACAAGGAGGCTTCAGAGAAGCTAAATACAGTAACTGAGGTGGGAGGGGACCTCAGGAGGTCCCTCGTCACACATCCCTGCTCACAGCAGGGGCAGCTGTTGGGACCCTCCATGTGGCTAAGGGCTATATCCCAGAGCATTGTGAAAAGCTCCGAGGATGAAGATCCCACAGCTTCTCTGGGCAGTTGTCTTTGTTAGTTCCTGGATGGTGAAGGAGGTCCCACAAGACTGGGCAAGGACAATTTAAAATTAACCTTTGAAAGGTAAGATGCGAGATCCAAGGAACTGAGTGCCCTCCTCCCCCATCTCCAACACCAGGAAAGAAACCACAGCAAAACACAACCCACAAAATCTACAAGCCCTCACATAGCATCGTTCAGATGATTAAAAAGCAGTCAGTGGTGATTTCTGGGGAGCAAAATTACATATAATTTTTCCTTTTTAGATAGAGTAATGAAGAGAAAGGAAACCAATTGATGAAGTTGAGTTAAACAAGGTTTCTGACACATATGATATGAATTCAGGAAGCATACAGAAGGCGTGAAGGGGGGGAATTTAAAATCAAGGTGATTACAGCCTATTTCCAAAAACAGGTAAGACAAAATTTCATAAAAATGGAGGAAAACAAAAATCACAGGCACAAATACACAGAAAGAATGGATCCGCTTAAGGGAAAGGGAACCGTAAATTGTCACGACACAGAAATCAGGAAGATGCCTTTGCAAATAAATGAAAAATCTTCCTGGCTTCTATCAGCAGGCAGAGACATGCAGGTAGCAATCGCTGCAGGTCTACGGGGTGGTCGCTCCGATCCTCCCGGTGCCAGGAAGGCCTCGGCTGCAGCTACACCAGAGCTAAATGTCACAGGAGGGAGGAAAGCCGCAGGGACCGGGCGATCCTTCGAGGAGACACGAGCTCCACCGCAGGAAAGCGGAGGCTGGAAGAACGAGGAGACACAGCCGCCTGGAAGCGCTATACCCCCCTACCGCCGTTTGCTCGGAGAGAATCGCGGCTGTCCCTTCCCTGCCTTTGTCAGGGGACGCCGAGATTCGCTGCAAGGGAAAAGCTTCCCGTAGGCGCCTCGGAGCCGGGAATGCAGGCGGGAGCTGAGAGCCGGGCAGAGCCCGCGCCAGCGAGGGCCCGACCCGGCCCAACCCGCGGGGTGCCCCCTCGCTCACACACAGACCACCGTCCCGCCGCCCGCACTTCCCTCTTCCTCCCTTTCCCCTCCTTCCCTCCTCCTTCCTTCCTTCCTTCCCTCCCCCCCAGACTCACGCCGCCCCCGCCGGCCCCGCCATGGCGCC
>VZTA01014641.1:209216-234750 GCA_013398855.1 Mohoua ochrocephala
GGCCCCGCCCCCACGGCGCAGGCGCGAGGCAGCCCCGTGAGGGGAGGGAAGGGCGGTCCCACGGCGGTCGAGGAGTCCCTCACGAGGGTGCCCCGGTGAATATGTGCTTAAAAAAAAACAAAAGAAAAAACCAAACAAAGGCTAAACGCCGCAAAATCAGAAAGGTGTGGAGAAACAGTGTCGAAAAATGTGGAATGTGTACAATTTGTCTTGAATCGGGTGGCGGTTAACATCGCTTTAACAAGGACACCCTGGAGCTGACAAGCTCTAAGGGTGAGGTACATCAAGATGTTGATGTATTTATTGCCAGCTTGGCAATACACTCAAGGTCCGTGTATCCTATAGCTGAAATATGTTCATTATAGTACTAAAGACTCACGCCTGTAGGTCAGAAAGGTTCTGGCCAGGTGAAGACCCTTCCCCTGAGCATGCACGGAAATTAGTAATGCTAATTACTAACCAGTCCTAATGCTGTACTGTACTGTCTTGGTTTAAGACAATTTAAGAGGTGGACACTCTCAAATGAGTTACCTCCCCTTAGTTTTAACCAATCCCTTTCCACCAATAAGGGATGACTATGACGACACGAAAGTGAAAAAATAAGTTTACTAACAAGTGGAGCAGCGACAGGCAAAAAAAAAAAAAAAGGTAACAGTAAATAACCACTGGAAACAAAATTGCTAAATCTCAATAACCCCTCGGGAGCAAAGACTTTAAAAGCGCCCGTGACACCTCCCACCCTGGTTCTGTTTTCTGGCTGCGGGGTCTTAGAGACAATAACAATTTGGGGCACGTAATAGATATGGAATACAGTAACATTTTGGGTGGCCCTCAAGGTGTACTTGGGAGGTTACTAATACTAAGTATCTGTGCATAAATAATGGCCTGGAAAGTCCTGAGGGGCATCCTTGATTGGTAGAATACCAGCAATCATCCGGCCTTGTGCAACTCTGAAATAAATAATCAAACGTCTCTCTCGAGGGTGTTAATTGTTGGCTTGTTGCACACCGGGTAATGAATCTGGTTTTTGTGGACAATAACAGGAGCGGTCCTCAAGGTGAGGGGAGGGGAGGCAGGGCAGAGCAGGGTGGCAGAAGAGGTCCCGTGGCCCAGGGATGATGCTACCAGGAGAAGACTGGCAGGGCTGCTGGGCACCCTCTGCACCCCAGTGAGAGCCAGCCCTGCCAGAAGCTCTTGTCCTGCACGTTTGGGCTGGGTCTGAGGCAGGGAGCGTGAGCAGATGTGAGCAAAAGGAGGCCCTTGAGTGGTCGCTTCGTGCCCTTCCCCATACCTGGATGTGCAAAGAATTAAAGTTTTCAAAGATTTGTGGCTCTTCTGTGATGTGATTGCAACAGAATCTATGTTTGCTTTCTGTGTTTCTATGTTTGTAAGCAAGACGCCTGATGGTGTGGTTTCACCACAGAAACGTGATTCTGCCAGCAGCTTGAGAAAAAAAGACATCCAAGAATGCTCTGCTGATTCCTGCAGGTGTTAATCCCAAAATTGCTGCTGTGGCGTTCCCGTCAGTCACGGCATCTCAGGAGATGCAAACCCATCGGGAAGAAGATAGACAGGAGAACCTCCGG
The DNA here is from genome assembly GCA_013398855.1 of Mohoua ochrocephala. Lineage (NCBI taxonomy): Eukaryota > Metazoa > Chordata > Aves > Passeriformes > Acanthizidae > Mohoua > Mohoua ochrocephala. The sequence goes on from VZTA01014641.1 coordinate 210,803, forward strand.
AAAGATGCAGCCTGACTGCTGGGTGAATACCCTTTATCTCTGGGACTGAGGGGAGGATGGTCCTCACAGCTGGGCATGGTCACTGGTCTTGGTGAGTCTGCAGCTTGGCAACAGCTTGTTCTGCCCCAAAATACGAGATGTTGACAGACTAAAAACAGTTTTTTTATGGTTCTTGCTGTATGGTTCACCTCTCACTTGTGCCAGGTGTAGCTCAGTGATATCTAGTGGCACTGTGAAGGTAAATTTAATGCAAATAAGCTGGTTTTCCGTTAGCTTTGTTCTGAGCGGTCCCCTTTTGGTAAAACAGCAAAAAATGAGGATAGGAAGTAAAGATATTACAGATTTTGGGGTATGGAGCTACTCAGGTCTGGAATTGTCCTTCAAAGTAAAAGACTAGGGAGCCTCATCTCAAATTCTGTGGTTGTCACTGGGATTTTGGGCTGTTGTGAAAATTCCCACCTAGGAGCAAGTTTCCTGAAACCTAGAACAGGACTCGAGTCCCTTATGTTTAGAAACACAGGGTCACCTGAACTCATCACAGCAGAGAGCCTGCTACATGAACAGCCTGTTTCTTCTTCCAGGTTGCAAGAAAACAGGAGTACTTCTGGAGGATTACTCGGGGTGAAGGACTACTTGCATTTTTCTTCAAGACAAAAGATTTCGGTGATATCAGTATAGTTTTCCTTAGCAAAATAGGTTTTTTTTCAATCCTAAATAAAGAAATGCTCCTGCCACCGATTGCTAAGCCAGCCAAAGAAGATGGATTTTTCCCTTTTCACGAGGGAAGGCAGATCTCAGGAGGTGAGGCCCTTGCAGAAAAGCAGGTCAAGGCCAGCAGAGAGCAGTATTTTGTCAGGAACACCATTTCCCCTGGGACAGGGCTAAATAGTTCAGTATTTATTTCTCTTAGTTGAAATGTCCCGCATATATGTTCATAAACAGTGCTACAGTTAGGATTAGAGATTCCAAAGAAATGGGAATGTAATGCTGGGTTGTTTTTTTTTCTTCCTCTGGTTTTTTTTTTTCTCCCTCCTCACATTACTTATGTGCATGGGAACAGTTCTCAGGCTGTTCTCAGAAACCCCCTCCCCTCAGCTGCAGACCTGGGATGGAGTGTAGGTGGTTTAAGAAGTTTTGGATCCGTTCCTGAAAGTGTGTCACGTGCAGTACTGTGGTCATTCATAGAATTAAGCCACATGGTCTGAGATTTGTAACAAATTTTCAAGTACGATGTCTACATATTATACATTTTACTTGTGCGTGTACCTTTAGATTCATAGCTTGGTGTGTTGTGTATATCATACCTACTAGAATGCAGGTTATGGGAAACCAGTTTGGGAACCATTTGGGAAATTATCTCTGTCACTCCTGTGTCATAAGAATAATTGTGTTGGATGTCTGAATGAGAATTAATAAACAGGGTTCAGAGACAAATGGAACAGATAGAAGAATATGTATAATTAAAAGGTCATTTCAACAATTTGGTCATGACCCTTGTGAACAGTAATGAGATTATGTTGTATTGTAAGTACAAAGTCAGTATTTTTGGCACAGTGTGCCCATGAACGGCACGTGATTGGCACGTTGTGCAAGCCAGGTAGTAATGTGTGCCAAATCCCACTGAATGATCCGTGTCCCTGCGTTCTCAGAGAGGCACATGGGTGTTCAACAAGCTGGTGTATAGAGTTTGGGCTGCTGCAGTACTTGGAAATACTAAGGAAAAGGAACAGCAACTAAACCTACAGCTCAAATTTCCATTCAGGTTCCATTTTCTCTGTTCCTTTCAAAGAACAAATTATACTTGTGCTGACCTGTAGCAGAAAAGTGCCATGTTCATTGACCTCTGAAGATTAAATTTGTGTCCTTGCTATAAACCATGCATGTGTAGCTTTTCCTGTGGCAATCCATCACCACATCCTCCCCATATCCCTGAGCAGAATAGGTAGTTCTGAGGTCCTGTCACTTACCTGAAACCCCACACGGCACCTGCTGCTCTCTGATGCCCTTCCTCCACTGTGGTTCTTCATCATTCCTTCCCAAAATTCCTAGTGAGGCAGATATTGGCATGTACTGCAACTTCTCTGCAGCTGCATCTGTCCCTGGTCAAGGGGGCCATGATCAAACATACCAGACAAGTGATGAGTTACCATTTCCTTTCCTATGGAGGAAGCATAAATAAGATATTTCTCCATCTCCCTTCTGGACACCCCTCAGTTTTTGACAAAGTCATAGAAATTAAACGCCTTTGAGACATTTTATGCCTCTGGCAATTTTGGCTGAAAGTAGGAACTGGCTCAATGTTTTGGAGGGGCAGTTCTGTGCTTGTATCATAGAGGGTGTCTCCCAGGGGACACCACTGATGCTTTCCTCGATGGTTGTGGCTGTAGTACCACAAACCAGGAAAACCGAGGAGGTCTCTGCTGTTCCTCACTGCTGCTCACAAACCATCTGCAGAAATGAACCATAACTTTGGAAATGCTGCCTCAGCGTGGTCTCTTTGGTGCCCTACAGGCTGAAGTTCTTCATAAATTTATCATGACCTACATAATTGACCTATATTATGTGTCTGTTTGTTAAATAGATTGCACTAATTATAAACATGAATGGGGATGGCTTAGCGGTTATTTATTTATACTGAGGTGTGTGCCTGCTGCTGAAATGATGTACGGGAGGATCACTGCCAGATTTTCCTCCTTGGCCCCTCCACATTTGATACGTACCATGGACTGTTGTAATAAAACATGAATAGATTCTGATTTCAGAGGGGAAAAAAAAACGGAAAAGGAAAATAGTTTTTATTGTGTTTCTAAGCAAGGGGTTATATCCTCCTGCAGGTCTGTGTGCAAGAAAATTAAGCATGAGGCAGAAAACACAACACAGCAAAATTTTCAAGCCCTTGATTTGTAGGGCAGCGAGTAGGGGCTGAGTGTACTCACTTTGGTCACTTTTTGGGCTGGAAAGCAGCATTACTACACCTTGCTGACAGCTGAGTGTTTTATAATGAACGGGTCCATTTCTCCTTGTGCTCGTGCTGCACTTGCAGACTGCTGGAGCTGTCTGAAATCCAGGGTGCCACTGAAGTGCGATGGGTTTAGTAGAACTGCACCTGCTCCCAGCAAGTACGAATTTTGCTTTTAACGTTTCAGACCGACGTCCAAAGCCTGGCTGATTTGCCTCTAGGGGCAGATTTGGATCAGGGCTTTAAAACAGATGTCTGCTGCCACAGACCCCCTCGGTTGTATTAGCGACGCTGTCAGGCGGTTTTTCCACTGCCGTGTCCTCATTCAGATAGACAGGGTGCGCTGAGTGTAATCTAATTAAGGAGAATTCCCCAGATTTTTTTTTTTTTCCATGTCTGCTATCACTGTGTTTTTAACTTCTCCAAATTCATTATAAATGCGCCCATCTGTGGGCTGTCACATAGCACCGACTCCGAGAAACTGGTTTTGGAGAAAAAATAGGCGGGGAGGATGAATAAAGTGAAAACAAATTGCTGCCATTTTTAGCTGTTTTCAGTTTCAGAAATTGTCCCTCGTGTTTCATGTTAGGGATGAATTTCCAGGCAGTCAAAAATATGTTTTACCAGTGGATTTTTGTGGGCAAAGTGTTTATTCAAATATACCTATTATTCATTTGGTAGGCTGGTTGTTGAGTGGCACAGGTTTGTCTGTTGGAATAGACAGCCCATGCCTTTAACAAGCTTTTGTTAAGAAAGATTTTTATGATCTTGTCATAATCTTGGAGTCAATTGTGAATATTCTGAGGGAAAATAAAGTAATTTCTTGCCTTATGATTCTGCTTCCTCTGCAGAAGATTGATCCCAACCTCTTCTACAGAGCTTTTAAAAGCTATTACTGGCTTTGATGTTAAGGTTCAAAAAACCCAGTTTTTGGTAAAAGTGCTCTGATTTTAAAAAAATTTTTGAGCATGATATTTGAAACCCAGAATAATTTGCCTTGGAGGTGACCTCTTGAGGTTCCCATGCTCAAAACATGGCCAAATTTGAAGTTTGATTGGATTGCTCAAAGCCTAGTCCAGCTGAGTGTTTGGTATGTCCAAGGACGCAGACTCCTGGGGCCCTGTCCCAGGACTAAACCTTCCATAAGGTGAAATACATTGTATGATACCTAATAGGCACTTGCCATGTTCCAGTTTGTGCCCTTCACTTCTTGTGCTGTCACTGAAGATCTCTGGGAAAAGCCTCCCTTAGTATTCAGCTGCCAGTTGGATTGTGACTACAGACAGTAGTTGTGGGATTTTGGAAATGATTTGCATCTTCAGATGGTTACTTGTTTTCACACTGTCTAGTTTTGTGATGAATTTTTTGTGTGAGTCTTGTGATATTTTCAATGACTATAATGTAAAGCGTGTCAGAAGCAATTTAAAGTTATTATGACAACCAGAAAACTGAAAGTGTCTGTCTTTCCTTAATATTCATAATATTCTTTTGCTTGATAAATGTAGAAATGGAAATAGGGGAATACAGCTGGCTGCCAATTCTCCCCTATGTACATAACCCAAGGTGTCCAATTATAAAATTAAATCTGGCCTTAAGAGTTACTAGCATGTGTTTCTTCATTGTACAAAAATGTGATTGGGCCAGATTACAGAGCAAAAACTCTTTCAAGGCCCATTTCAATGCGGCAGTGCTGTCTGAGGCAGCACAGCCTGCTGACACTGCCTGCCATGAGCAGCAAGAGGATCTGAAGCCACAGAGGCCTGAGACACAGCTCTGTGGATTTCATTCTAGGACACTTTCATGTCAGCTGTCGGAGGGGCTGTAAATGGCTGTTCACAGGTGCTGTTCTTGTATTTAACTCAGAAGTTGCAGAGGAACATATCAAAAACAAACCTTGTCTTCAATTTAGAGTACCTTAAAAAATGCGATATTGCATCCAGCTTAAACATCTGCATCAGATCTGAGGGCAGTGTTGTTTTCTTCTTTGTTGAATATTGCTTCTTGTGTCCTGAGAGACAATTCCGGAGGTGAATCTCTTGCCTTGAGAGCCATTTTTGGAGGTGCTCAGCTGTCCCAGTGCCCCTTGAGGAGGAGTTCACTGGTCTCAGTCCTCCATGTAGAATTGCACTGTGTATGAACAGTGAATGCTTAGAGTCTCATAGGGGAGAACGATCCCAAAAGTTACTTTTGTGCTCTGAAAATATATGTACCTCTCATTTGTTAGGAGGTGTCTCAGGTTTTGTGCGTGAAATAAACGTTGTACACCTTGGAAAGAAAAGAAGTATTCTCAGCTAGTTTTTCCATGTCTTGCACCAGCTACTGACAAATAAATATTAGTGGTAGCCTCTTGTTAACCTTCAGTCATCTCTGCTTCAGGAGCTGCAGGACCGTTCTCCAGTATTTCTAAGCTTCCTTGAAGAAGCAAACTAATTTTCAGTAGTTCAGTTCCTATAAATGAATGTATTTTCTAGTGCCCCAGTGAGAAATTCACTGCTGCTTATAAAGCACTCGCACGCCAGAGCGGATGCACGCGTGCCTGGATGAATACTTATGATCAGCTCAGAGAAGTAAACATTGGAAATGTCTATCCTTCAACTCGAGGCACTTTAAGAAGACTTTTTTCCAACACCAGTTTCCCTGCTCTTTCAGAACTGCACCTTTAGGAGCAGCCACCCTGGGCACGCAGAAATGCAGACACCAAACCCCGTTAACTGCTTTTGAACATAAAGTGTAGTCCACTGTGCCACCTTTTTTCCTCGGTAAATAGGGTCACCTATCTGTCTTCTAACATAACTTACCAAAATAAGTCTCTTCTTGCAAAATGTTATCTTAGTCTCTCCGATGAGCTCAGTTACTTTGATACTGTGATGCAGATAAATGATGCTGTGAGATTTCTGTTTCTTTCCAGAAGGAAAAGACTTCTGATGCTAGGCACCTGTGTGCTGGTTTGAGCAACCTTCGTGCTCAACGTGAAGCAAAAACTGCATTTCTTGGAAAACGAGTAACTGAAACAATCTCCGCTTTTTAGTAGAGTGTATAACCACAGTTGTCTGCAAAGGTGATGTTTTTAACAAGTTAAAGTGTTTTGGTTGCATATCTCTGTGAATTTGCAAAAGCTATTTTTTGGTTCAGCTAACAAACTGAAAACCTCATCAGTTGTGGAATAGTAGTTGAAATACCCTTGAGTGACCCATTTCTGAAATTTCCATGGTATTGCCTTTGGTGGATGGTTGGGCCGTGGTTTTCGGGCAGTCCGTACATGGAGTCAGGGTGCAGAAGGCAGCTGCAGGGGAGATTGCCCAGCAGAGCAGGCAGGTGTCCTGTGTGTGACCACAGAGCCGGTCTGGAGAGGACTGCACAACCCCAGGGAGACGGGAGAAGGTGGCTTACAGCGAAGTTTGTGAGAATGGAGAGAGCTCCTCGTTTCCACACTTTGTAATCAAAGCCAGGCACTGGAGAGAGTGGGGTGGGAAACAAGGCCTTCATCTCTGCCGGTGTGGGCTTGAGGGCTGGGTCACATCAGAGCTGCCAGGGAAGCAGAGCACAGCAAAACCGAGGACCTTCCCAGAAGCAGCAGAGGTTGCTTGTGTTAGAGACCACCGAGCCAGAGGAGGAGATCAGCAGAAATCTGCTCAATAAATGAGCTGGCTGGCCTTCTGCAATCAGAGGGGCAAGCCCTTCTTGGGCACAATTCAGCTGTTTGAAGAGCACAGCATCCCAGAGGGATGGTGGAATTAGGTGCTAAATTTCCCCTTGTGTTCCTGGAGTAAAGAGACAGAAAAACACATCGGAGTTGACCTGGGACCAGTCGTTTGCCCACCACCCATGAAAACCACGTCACCTCTCGCTTGTCCTCGTGAATAACGGGGGCTTGAGTTTACCAAGCGAAGTGATCTCGGACCCTCCAGCCTGCTATTCATTACTCCAATTAACAGTCAGTTGCCTGAAAAATGGGCCAATCTGTTTCTTGGGGAGCCACATAGAAAATCCACAAGGCAAGCCAATTAGCATACCAGTCCTCACCGTCTAGGGAATCTAATTTAGTTATTTGGTTGATCTAAGTACCAAAATATTGTTGTTTTGTTATGGAGCATATAATGTTTGTTAAATGGCTGAAATCCCCCGGGGCCCATATGCTGCTGATACTCCCTGCGTCCTCCCAAGCTGGCAGAGGCAATAAGGCAAAAACTGTTTTGTCCCGCACATGGCCCCTGTATTTTTCCTGGCACAACACGGCAGCTGGACGCAGGCAGAACAAACCTTCGCCACCCAGGGTGGGCGGGATAGCTTCCCTCCGAAATAGTTGCACACTTGAGCAAGCCCATTGTCTGCCCAGAAAGCATTTCAACCGCCTCTTACCAGGCAGCCGCGGCTACAAATAGTGCGCAGAGCCAGTGTTTGGACAACCTGTCTGCACAGTGCATTGTGCAGGAGCAATTAGTTTGCAAATTGCCCATTTGCACATCCGCGCATGAATTAGTTACATTGCTCCCACAGGATTTGTTATTCTTATCATTGCTGTTAAGGAAGGCCCATGAATAAAAAAAAGGTAATTTGGACAAACGCCTTTCTCCCCACCAGCGCGAAGTTCGAGCTTCTTCCTCGGAAAGGACAGGCAGTGGGTGGAGTCCCTAGCAGGAAAAGAGTGATTCTGCGGGATGTTGCCTCTGCTTGTTTCTAATTCTCTGGGTTGATGCTGGAGTAACGGTGGCATGAGTTGTGCAAAGTTTTTTTGCTCATTTCATAGCTTTTTTTTTTGTGAAAGAGAACACATGATAGCTGTCAGTTTGTGCTGCCATTCCTGGTGCTCATGCTCTGTGCTTGGACATGTGACCCCAATCCTGTAACTGAACTGCTCCTTCACTTCTGGAGAAATCCCACATTGGGATTTTAGCAGCCAAAGAAACACCAGAGCTATCAATATATTCTGACTGATTTAACGGCATTATTTTTATTGGGGTCCGAATTTGCTGGAGCTGGCGGAGAGTGACATCGGAAGGAAAGGAATCGAACTGAATGGACAGTCCTTCTCAGTGTTCACACCACACTTAGCTCTCCAGTTCAAAAACCCAAACTGCCCACCACTGCTACCTAGTCAACAGCAAGACAGGATAGGTGAGGTGTGACAGTATCTGTCGTACCTGGGCATTTTGGCCAGACACTCCAATTCATCTGTGCCTGCCAAAGACGTTGTGCTCTTCCCAGCTTTGTTCACCCCTGTGGGTGTCTAAGAGTTCTGCTGCCCAGCTTTCAACCTGCTGATGTTTCTCCCCTGTCCTGAGCTGGGTTTTAGCTCAGCTGCTTACCTTGCATGCCTTGCAGGCCCCAATACAAGTATTCAGGTGCTGCTATATGATCGCCTTCTGGACCACTGCATTCCTGCCAGATGTCCAGTGGTAGTCCAGTGGCTACTGCCAAAGCTGAGAAAAGTTATCGAAAAACAAGTTGTGGTCAGGTGATGTAAATGTCCTGCATGGATGTCTGCTTTTCTTCTGGGAAATCTCAGAAGCTGATATGCTAGATGCCCTGTGGCATCAACATTTTTAACTTCAAGTTGCCAGATGCCACATAACATCAGCCCCCCACCCCCTCACTCCCCCCAAAAAAAGAAAATCCATCTCTGCTTCATATTTTTATGCTGTAGTTTCTGATCATGTCTTTTCTGAGGGTGAATAAGAATGTCTCTCTTCTGAGAGTGTCACTCTACCCTATGTACACATGACGCCATGTATGAACAGCCAAGTTAATAGTTGGCACAGTTAAGAACAGCACATTTTTTTGTCTGCTGTAAATTTCATTAGGGAATCCATGGTGAAAAATATGCCCTTTCTTTTTTACCCAAATTCATCTTGCATCTGGGAGAGAACGTTTTTCAACCAAGGCATTTTATTGAACCTTTTCTTCAGCTATTTTAGGTACCGTCCCAAAGGACTGTCTCCAGTCACCATCTTTGCCAGGGAGATGTAGATGTGCTTTTTGAAAGCAAAAATGTATTTCTGCAAGTGGCTAAATTTGCTTGCACATCTGACCAGACCCTGTGCTATTTAGTGTTGATTTATCATCTTTGCAAATGTGATGGAAACTCGGTAACATTTAATGTTTCTTTGCAGCTCAGTGGTTAACCAAACTCTGCTGGGCTGAGAAATAGGTGGTGTTGATTTGAGGATTTAGCAGTCAAATAGATTGAAAACTGGCCAATATGGGCACAGCCATTTTGTATTACACTCATTTCTATTTAAACCAGAATGAAATAAAATTCCTTTGAGAAGCTGTAGTAGTATTTTATCAGCATGTTTACAATCTTTGAGCCAATTTATAATCCCATGGAAAAGGGTCATTTGTCTATTCTGAAACCATAAAAAGCAGGACTTCCTGATGCTGTGTTAGAACTCACAAATTCTTTGCACATTGAGTCGTCTATTTTTCCTCCTCGGAAAGGAAAGGAGCAGGTTGTTACCTGAAGCTTTCTCCAAAAGTTGTGACCACTGCTTCTTTGCTTCTTTGAAACTGCAGAAGTTTATTGGCTTACAGAAAATTGTTCTGAACTGTGAATGCAGCTTAACAATCAGCATCTCGTAGGAAGGTCAGCTAACAAACACGAGGTATGTTTGCTCTTGGTAAAAGTAGGAACTTCCTTCTTACTTTCTTTGATTCGATTAGTCAAGGTCTATTTCAGTGCTGTCTTTTTATTTCGGTGTCTGTCCTTGCCAATTCCTGCCTGCTAGTCGGTAACCGTCGGCGTGACGATTTCCCTGGAGCTGCTGCAGTTTGAAGCAATTGTGCCTGCGATCCTCAGTCTCACCCTGCTGATGGTCCTAAGATTTGAGGAGCTTGGGCTGTGCATGGGGTAAAAAAAGGACCAGGATGCAGCTTTCCTGCTACAGGCCGCTGCTCTTCGATCATAACCGTGGTCCAAATGCTTTGGGGAATGGGTAACTGCTGCATTTTATTAAAGACATGCAACTGAAATAATAATCGGATAAAAGGATCATTTATTGTCAAACGATTATGGAGCTGCATTATGTGATTTCATATCTTTTGCTTCAAAATCTCTGCATTTCAAACCAGCTTGCAGTTTTACTCTGTGCCATTAACACTTTGGTATTACATAGGAGTATATTTCACATGGCAATTCAGTGGGATATGGATTATGTTATCAGGAAATAAATAAAATTTTCTCAAGTTGGCCTTGGCTCTGCTGGTGGTAATCGTGAAATTGTTTGTCCTTAAGCTATGGCAGAGGATTGGATTCTTAAAAACTGGATAGAGAAAAATGCTTTTAGAGTGATTTCTTTACAATAAAAACATGATAGTCTTAAAGCTAACTGATAATCTTTGTGAGTCCATTCCATGTGAAGCAGGAGAGCAAACAAATTCCCAGCTGATATAAGTCAACACAGTCCTGTTTGCTGAGAAAGCTGGGTCAGACCACAGCAGCTGAGGATCCAGCCCCGTGACTGAAAGAATCCTCATCTTGCTGGCAAAACAAGGGAAAAGACTGTAACAGGATTTTGTGAGGACAAATAATATTAGAGAGCAAATAAGATGGGCTGGGGACCAAATAGGATGGCTGTTTCATTTGCTATTTCTCAAGATTTTTTTTGTTTATTGGAATGTGCACCAATGGGGACGAGTTGTCTCGTGGAGCCGCCGAGGGCTGTTAACCTTTTTTTGTACTGTTTAGTGTCTACCACTGTAGTGGAGTTAGGCTCATGAATTGTACACCTTTAATAACAAAACTCCTGAGTTAATCTCCTCTAGAGGTCTGCGTGACATTACTCGCTATAATCTAACCCTTCCAGGTTATTGTTGATGCACTTATGGGCATAAAACCTTCTTTGGGAGAATTAGGTATTTTCTCATTATGCATACCAGTAGCTTTTCACTGAATATCACTCAATTTCCATGAAAATCTGAGTTTCTCGGGCAAGTTGAAGCGTTTACCCAGTCTATAAAAAAGGATCTCAAGAATTTTCTACTGATCTGTCCTCTAACTACCTCTGAATTAGTCAGGTGAGATACTCTCTGATGAACTGCTGGAAAGTGAAAGCAGTTTGTCTTTGGAACAGGCAGATGCAGGATGTGCGTGGGGAAGGAAACACTGGAAGCACATACGCTCCCTGCTGTATGTGGAGTCATTTCAGGATAATGGCCTGGTGGTTGAAGCATCCATCCATTTCTGCTCCTTCCTCTGCCTGCAGGACCTCATTGCCATGTGTCCTGGGAAAATGCGCAGCTGCTTGGGCTGACCGGTGACCAGCTGCTTAAAAGGTGTTTAAGATTTCCAGGGTTGCATGTGAACACCTAAAACCTGAGTCCCAGGCAGCCACAGCCTGTATTGGATCTCAGCTCCTATGGGGAAAGTAATGCTCCATTTCTCTGCTCTATATGTCCGGGTTTAGCAAACTCTCCAGGAAAGTTTAGCAAACTCTCCAGGAAAGTTTAGCAAACTCTCTTATTTTGCTTCTCGTGCTAGTAATGAACAACAACAGCGCAGAGACTGGAGCGACTGCAGCAAGAGGAGCTGCAATTGCATCGCTGTGTTGCCCCTCCTTGTGCCACGGATGCTTTACTGATCTTGTCCTCATCTGGGACATCCAGGAATGCATGGGCAGCAGGGCTGTGCTGGGGATGAGTGAGGGCGCCTGCCCTCTGCCTTGGAAGGCAGGCACTGACCAGTGCCAGCTCTCACGCTCCTCATGAGGTGGAGCAGGAAAATCAGGTCACAGCAGAGAGGGGTTGCAGTTTTGCCATCTGCAGAAGAGTTTGTGGGAGTTTGACATGCTGGGTCAGTGGCAGGTGTCCAAGGCGCTGGGAGCATTGGAGAGTCTCGTCCCTCCTGGGTTATGAAAGGCAAGGAGGACTTTGCTGGCAGATCACGTCTCCAGCCAGGTCTCACCTGCACCCAGCTACAGCTGCAAACCAGCGTTGGTCTCGCGCTGCCCAGATGTTGTATTGCTGAAATGTTTGTGTGCACAGAAACCTTCGTGGAGACCATTGCTGAGATGTGATCATGTGCCAAACTCTTCAACACAGAAATGGAACAAGCTGGTGCATTCCCATTTCCCACCATGGCTTGAGCATGGCTCAAGGAGGAGAAGCAAGGTGGGAGAGGTTTTAGTGTTTAGTACTGTGGCTGTATTGTGAATAAACCCTCTCTGCTCCAACGGACAGGAACGCAGGACAGACCTGGCAGAGATCTCCATGTCCTCCATGTCCTAGAGAGCCGGTTGTTCAAGGGATCGCTAAGAGCTCATGGCTCAGCTGGAAATCAAATTGAAGCCTCTCAGGTGCTTGAGACAAGTCGCCTCCACCTTCTCTTTCTAACTAGCTCTTCTCAGGTCCTGTGTGCCATTCAGCTTAGGTGGCTGCCCAGCACTGGAGAAATCCCAGACTGATCTGTGTTACTCCTGCCAGCTAGTTTTGTTTTGCTTTAAATTCATTGTTTTTTTCTTTTCAGAGACTCGTTCGGTGGGGCTTGGCTTGAAGAGGGGCTGAGATGCATCACACATTCTGTACCTTATGAGAGGAGGTGTAATTAAGCCACCTACCTCTTAAACGCACAGCCCACCTTTGAATAATCGGGGAAAGCCACCACAAGGGTTAAACACTTTATTTAGATGGCTTTGTTTGTTACGTGTGTGCTTTGCTTGTTCTGAGAATTAACAGAAGATAAGCTAAAAGTTCATTTATAAGAGTATTAAAGGATAATTATGATGGAGTAAATGCAGCAGGTCAAAAGGCATTATGATGAACAGAATCATAATATAGGGCTTGGGAAAATAAGCTAAAATGTACAATGCCTAACATCACTCACTGAATGCCACAGAAAGTGTTCCTCCTTGCTGTTTCTCTCTGCTTCTTCATTCCCACTCTAAATTAAAGTACATCCATCAGCACTCTGCTGTTTGAGCATGAATATGTCATGATAATCAATTGCAGTAACTTAAATTAAACTTTTGGGCAGGCATAAATATGTGACCTTTTAATATCAACGAAATGATAAAAAAGATTTGGTAGGAAATCTGTTTCAATCAGATTAGAGGAGAAGTGGGTAAAGCTGATTACAAGCCCACTAAACACAGTATTTGGGCAGTATTTGTTCAGAAACAATAGCGTTAATTCTACTTTAACAAGTATTATCTGGAAAATCAATAATTAATGGTAACCCATTATCAACTTGTAATTTAGCACAGAGATTAAGTTGGGGGAGAAGTGAAAGCGAGCGGGCAACCTGCTTTTACTTGACCTGTCAGGCTGATGGATTAACAAGTGACAGCAGGGCTTCATATTTTTTCAAAGGAGAGGTGGTAGAAATAAGTCAATTTGGGCATCTTGCTGTTTGGCACCACCTTGCCCTCCTGCCTCCTCAAGCGTTGCAGAAGAGCTGCCTTGTGCAGCCAGGTTGCTGCAGCCGGGGGGGGATGACATCTTCAGTGGCACTTGGTCCTGGGACAAAATGGGGGGACATCACCCCCAAATCCACAGGATGCATGGAGAGAGGTGACCAGAGGAGGGGAGAAGGCGCTGTTTGTAGGAGGTGTGAGCATGTGCAGCAGCATCACCTTGGCTGGGCTTCCTACAGGGGTATCCCCCTCTTTAATATCTTCATGCAACTCCCAGTTTGCCAAAGTGCCCCCTACCATCTTTCCTTCCTTGACTGACAGGACTTGTAGCAACATGTGGGAAATACATGTGAGCAGCCAGATTTTCCTCAGCCAGCTCCTCCCTTCCCCCTACCACATCAGCTCTGTTTGGGGAAAAAACCTTATTTGTTGTCTGTGCAGTGCTGGGACTCAGATGCTGCCCGTGTGTGTGTGGGTTGGAAGTGGTGTGCACGACTTGTCTCTGCAGCAGGTCATTGCAACAGGTGCCAAACAGATGATGGTTTTGTGAAGACAACATTCTTCCAGAGGATACAGATGTCCTGATCAAGGATCTCTGTGTGTGCACGTGTGCATCATTCTCTCAGAGTGTCTCTGTGTGTGTTTGCTGAGGCCAGAGCAAGCTTTTAGAAGAGGAACATTGCTGAATTTCAGGCGGACAGCAGGGAGCCACCACTTCCACCGTGCTGCTGGTCTGCCCATCTCCTTCTGGGCAGAGGCTTTTTCTTCCCAGAGTTGAGTTACCTAGCTGGTTTTGGGCAGAGTGGGATGCAGCTCATGGGCTGTAGTGGTTTATGAGGGTAAGAGAGTAAAAGGAGGTGAGTGGAGGACAGTGGAAAGCGAGTAAGCCAGTGCCAGAGGGCTTGAGGAGCTGGACAGGGCTGCGTAGCCACGGCTCTCTGCCTCGCTCAAAGGCAATGGTCACAAATGACAAGCAGTGGCCTATGTATGGGAACACATCCCCTCTTTTAGCAGAGCTAGAGCTGGAAATAGTGACCTCTTGGGCTGGCCTGACATTTCCCACCAAACCCGCCCTGACTCTTGGTGTGTGTGTGAGGGACACCATGGCAGGATGAGAAGTCCAAGAGCTGTGCTCGTCTCTCTGTTTCCACTGGCCACATCCTCTGTTTCCGAGCTGCCCTGACAGCAAGTGGGAGGCTGATGTCCGGACACCGGCTGGACACAGCTGGCTCTGGGGCGCAGTGTGCAGCGGGGTGGTGATGGGCGTTTCTTGACAGCCAGCAGGGAGGGATGCTCTCAGCAAAGGGAACAGATTGAAGGCAGATTGTGTGGGTGAAGTAGCATCGTGCTACATAGATAGGGAGTGGCTTCAGAAATGGCATTTAATCATTCAACATTAACACAAGACATCTGTCACCACCCTTGGCAGTGATGGTGCTACACAGCAAAACAATATGTTCTGGTGCTCCTAATCACAGGAAAAACACTACTTTTTTTGCAGAGAGTTCTTTTAGTGCCCGGCACAAATCCTTCTATTTTATTATAGCAATCCCAGCCAAATCCTCCAATAAATGGAGTTTTTATTAATGTGCAGCTGTTGAATGAGAAAAAAATAAAACTCAGAAATAAAAATGAATCCCTGAATAATCAGGCTGATCCCATGCAGTAAGAACAAACAGGCCGACCACATACTTACAGCCTTTTGGTATTATTTAAAAATATGGTCAGGGCTTTTCTTTCCCACCCTGGTTTTTTTTTTTTACACAGACCTGATTAGATTTTGCTCAGGAAGATCCAAGCCACTTCTGTGAGCTGCGATGCAGCAAGGAGTGAGAAGAGCTGGGATGAGGGTCACATCCAGTATGTGTGCCTGATATTTGGCTGCTGCCACGGTCAGGAATTTGCTTTGGCCGGGGAAAAGAGTGGCAGGGTG
The DNA here is from genome assembly GCA_013398855.1 of Mohoua ochrocephala. NCBI lineage: Eukaryota > Metazoa > Chordata > Aves > Passeriformes > Acanthizidae > Mohoua > Mohoua ochrocephala. The sequence goes on from VZTA01014641.1 coordinate 226,041, forward strand.
GCATGGTGCCCAGGGCAGCTGGGGTTTGACTTTGCGATGAGGGATGTGCTTGCAAAAGAGAACAGAAGAGAGTGTCCAAAAAAGCAGTGTGGAAAAAGCTAAGTGACAAAAATCCTCTGGCCGTGGCATCTCTCAGCAGAGGATGGTGTGTTTTACTTTAACTAGCTGCAGTTGGGTGCTCTTTGCTTTGAATTTGAGCTTTCCAGGTGAAATGCCAATCCAAAGTGCTATTTTGCACCTAAAAATGAAGGAAGAGTGATCCCGTGGTGATGCGGTGGTTGAGGCAGGTGCCGAGCTGGGGAAAAGAGCAATGCCCACCCTGCATTTAGCCCCAGGTCCTTTCCCTGTGCACACGTCCTGCCCTGCCAAAGCATCTGCAAGCTCTGTGTGATGAGTGGAGAGGCCTGCCAGGAACAGAACAAATCTCCTTCCTTTATGCTCGCTCTTGCTGCCGGGAAATCTGGTTCAACCCTGCTCCACCCACGGCCCAGCCATGCGACCGCACGCGCGATGGAAGCTGGGCTAAAGCGGGTCCCAGGCTCCAGTCCAGCTGGCAATACAGTGACCATCGAGGGCTGTTCCCTGGTGGCTCCAGATCAAAGGAGAGTGCTGAGTGAGCAGAGATGTAGGAGAATTGCTGGAGCTGCCATCAGATGCGTGCAGGTGTATCCAGGTGGCTGAGACCTCGGACAGCTCCGTGGGGGCCCACGTAGAGCTAAAGCTCCAACGGGAGGGCAAAGCCAGCCTGGAAAGCACCCCCAGAGCCAACAGGGCTTTCGTGCTACCCGAGGCACTCCGAGGTTAGCTGTGGCCCTTGGGACAGTGCCTGTCACCAGAGCCAGACCCTGATCACCCAGGGGTGCAGCCTGGCTGATGTGAGGCGGGAGGGAATGTCCTGAACAGATAGCACCCTGCCTACGAAATGGCACGACCATCTCTGCTATTCATTCTGATTAAATTCGAGCCAAAGTAAAGCCCTAATTCTTCTGATTAAAGCTTAGAAGCTAAGCTCTTCGGACAGGATGTGTGCCTTGCCCTGTGCTCTCCTAAACCACTTTGTCCATTCCATGACAAGATACTAATAATATACTCCTACATGTTTCTTCTCAAACACTCATGATGCCCAGTCCAGAGAGTGTATGGTGTGCCTGGGACATCCCACCACTTCTCTCTGAGTAGTGGTATTTATATGTGGTCATATTTTGGAAGCAGGGAAGTAGAAGGAACTGCTCCAAGCAGAGCAGAGGTCCAGGTGTGCCAGGGTTCATCCTTTACGGATTGGGCTTTTCCTAGAGGAATTGCCCTGGGAGAGATGCCCTCACGCAGGCACGGGTTGAGGTGTTACACAAATGCTGTCTTACCCCAGCTGCTCTACAAGCATGGGATCGGGCCGCTGTCACTGCCCTGCAGGGACAAGGGTAAAAGGACACTAATGTGGTGAGTTAGGGTGTCAGGGACAGGAGCAGATTTGTCACTGTTTTAGCCTCCATGAATAGGTAGTTTACCCATGGTAGCTCTGTTATGAAGCTTTACTCGAGTGCTCTGTACCCTGCTTGTCTGCTCTGCAGGACTTTCTGAGGATGTGGGATGGGACTGCGGATGAGGCTCACCTGCATCGCACTTGCCTTTAAGGAGAAGTTCCTGGCACATGCTGGGAAGTCTGGCCCTGGGCAAGACCTGGGCTGCTGTAGTTTCAGCAGGGTCTGGGGGACACATCCTTAGGGACTCATCCTCCACAGATGTTCAGCTTCTTGCAGGGAATCTAGGAAACTTCTGTCTTGAACATCTTGCATGGGGAAGCTCTCCCATCCTTTCCTCCTCTGCACCACAGCCAGAGGCACAGCCTGGTATTGTTTGTCACGGATCAATGCATTTACCCATGTGGAAAAATGTCATTACCACCAGGGCTCGGCTTTTCTTTCCCCTTGAACCGCCCCTGCTGTGCTGGTGAGAGGCTGGCTAATTGCCTCTTTTCTTAAGTTGCCCCTGGGGATAGATGCCCCACAGCCTGCCACACAGCTCAGCTGCACTCTCGGGGCTTCCCCCAGCCACAGGGGCTGCTTTGCCAAACAAATGAACACTCAGCCACTGTGCAGGACCAGGGGGCTCTTTGTTACATCTCCTCCTGTGAGCTAAAGAAACAAAGAGGGGGTCACTTAAAAAGAGAGGGAAGGATGGATCACGGGCTCCCAGCCAGGAGGGGAGATGCAGGTAACGTGCTTGTGGTGTGCATCCTGCTGGGATGGCCCCCAAAATGGGGCTGAGGCACAGACAAGAGCAGAGGGAAGGGCATTGCCCAGGGTTTCTGCTGCCACTGCTGCGCGTTCACCTCTCAGGAGTCTGGAGAGTGCTTTGGCTGGAAGAGCTCTGCGGCGGCTGTAAAGGAGGCCGAGCTGGGGGATGCTGAAGGAAACCAGTGACCAGGCATCTTTTCCCTGGAGAAACGGGAAACTTTCTAGCGATAGGAAATAAGAGCCTTCACTGCCATTTCCAAATAGGAAGAAAATACATTTGTTCTACCTTCAAAATCCATCGTAACCTCAAGTCGAAAGGGAAGACTGCAGACAATAATCCCACAAGGGAGAGGTTTATTTCTTCCTCTTATTACTTGCCCTCCTCCTTTTTTTCCCAGAGTGTGACAATACCAATAATATAAGTCCTATTTGAGATGATTAAATAATTATTCATTGTCAGCAACATTCAATCTGTTCATTTTATACAGTATGTTCCCTTTTGGCATCAAGGCCCACCTTGACTATGTTAGAGGAATCCTGTCAAAGCAAAACCCAGGAGCTGGTAGAAAAGCTGGAAAGTCCTCTGTGCTAAAATCTGTCCTTTATTGTACAAAAAAATTAGTCCCAGAAGAAAATTTTACGAGTTTTACAAGTAGGTGCTGCCAGTGTAAGAGAATAGAGGAGAAGATGGTGTAGGAGTGATATTGGCGAGAGCAAGGCTGAGCTATAAAAGGAGAACCAGGCAGGGGAAGTCCCCACGTGTTGAAAGCTGCCCTTTCTGCATCCGAAAAGAAAATTGCAGAATACAGTGTCAGAGCACAGAAAACACATCCCTGAGTGTGTGGAGGAAAGCTGGGCAGGAAGAAGCTTTCCTGCAGGGTCAGGTAAAATGGGTGAAGTGAGGTACGGGAACTCTACCTGTATTTCTCACACCAAATAATGTGGTTGCCCACAAAGATGAGACAGGCAAGCACATGTGCCTTCCCTCTTCTGAGAAGGAGGATCCATGCAGGTGGATATATTTAAGTTATTTTTCTCTTATTTCTATAGGTCCTTTAGATGGTCTATTTGGGACAAGATAGCTTGGGTAAAGGGTCATTTCCTTGCGTGGTGTCAGATGGGATCTGTGAGACTGCCATACCCGTCTTCAGCTAAAAGACCCCGGTTTAGGTCTCTTAGGAGTCCCAGTTGTTAATGGGGGAGAGGGAGGACACTGTGAAACTCATTAATGGCTTGTCTGGTCTGTCTGAAAAGAAACGGAGACATTGGTTCGTGTTGGGAAGCCATGCTTCAAAATCTCCCTGCTCAGCTGCAGAGCGGAGATAGCTGGGAAAGCCCAGGAGCCATTTGTCACAGCAAGCCCAGGCCGGTGCTGAGAAAGGGATCAGGACCTCTTTGCACAGACAAAACCTCTGCACTCACCTGCAAGTAGAGGTGCCCCCTTTCAGCACCTGTTTGCGCTCAGGAGAGCCGATCTAAAAAGCCGTATTAAGGGGAAGAGTGAGAGTAGTTGCCTGTGTGCTGATGTCCCCTGCTTTAATTAGGTTAGTTTCTTTCATGGCAAGTGCTGTCATACCAAGCTGAAAAATCAATACCATATGGCACAGCACTCAGATAGCAAACTTGGAGATTAATTAAAGGAGAAGTGCTTCTGTTGGGTCTCCGAGCATAGCGCCTGTGATTAGGCATGGCTGAACTGGTTTGGAAATGCGAAGGCCGGGCAGCACCAGAGCTGAGCTGGATGCTCTGCTGCTCCGGGGTCAGAACAAGCTGTGATCTCCCTTCCTTTACTCACTGAAATCACTGGTTTACATGTTTTCCTGGATTTTCCTGTCTTGCTTCCAGGCCAGGAGAGGGAGGTGCGAAGGGAAGCATTGTTCTGGAAGGCTTCTGCTTGGTGAGGTGGTGGGTATGAACATGGAGAAGGTGCTGCCTGGGGGATCACTGTACCCAGCTGAGAGAGCCATGGGGAGGAGAGGAGAGGAGAGGAGAGGAGAGGAATCTGACTCCATTGCTCGGGAAGTTTCATTTCCAGGGCACGGACCAGAGTGGGACAATGTCTACTCCTCTTTTGGGAGTTGCTGATTTAATGAATGTGGCAGCTATTGTGCATGTTTGGGACCCTCGCAGCCGTTTTTCTTCTGCCGATACTTTCTTTTCTTTTCGGCTTTAATGAGTGTTTCTCTAATTGACTTGATGATTTCTGTTTAATTAGCACATTTTGGAGGAATGATCAAAAAATAATAAGATAAAGTAATCAGACAAGCATAGTGCAAAGGAATAATAGCTCCTTTGTGGGGCTAATTGGAATGGACAATCCATCGGCTAGTTTGGGGCTCCTCACAGTTGGATATTCCCAGCCTAGTTGAGCCTTGTGCCCAGAGCTTCCAAACATCCACACAGACCCAGCTTTGGTAGTCATTTCAATTAGCTTTAATGAGCTGTGAATGAGCACCAAGGAGAACCAAGTCTGGGCCTGACCTGTTTTGCCATTGCCCAGATTTTGTGTAAGGTTGTGGAAGCAGAGTTCGCCCAGAACCTACGTCAGGTGCCAGGCCCTGGGTAGCATCAGGCAGAGCATCTCCAGGGAGGGCTGTGTCCCAGCTCACACATCCTGTGTAGGACAAGAAGAGATTGCCCACGGGGATGTGAGATGGGCAGATAAATGGTACTAGAAAGCAACAAGTTTGGCAGAAGCAAGGAGGAGTGGAAGCAAAAAGCAGCAGCTGAAGGAGCAACCAGAAATCAGAGCTACAGCTGTTGTGATGTTCCATCCGGGTTTCTTCCTGAACGCCCTGTCCCTCCTGTTCCCATCCATCCATACACCTCTGGAACAAGCCCCAGGCTCCTCCCTAGGAGCAGGAGCAGGGCTTTCCACAGGCTACGTCACCTACAGCTCCTGGAGATACACGGGGTGAGCTCTGCTCGCTCTCCCACCGCCAGCCATGCCTCCAGTCAAGGTTGTAGGTGCAGCACCTTGATGGCCATTTGTTTGCCCTGTGCTGGCTAGGAATTAATTAGGAGATGGGCTCCAGGCTACTGTGACAGCTGTCTGCGTGCGGCACTTCCCAGGAGTTTGATTAAATCTGCGACACTCCAGATGTGAGCGCCCCGTGCAGCGGCACATGGTTTGCTCTTAAACTCCACTTAAACCGTGACTGCTCTTCTGGTTTTAATCAAAGGCAAATGCCTTAAGACAGAAATCTGTGCGGAGGAATTAGCAGGGATGTCTCTAGGGCGCGTGGAGCGGGACACGGAAAGGGACCCCCAGTGCCAAATTAGGGCTGACAACACTTGCAGCTGGCTGGGCTGGCGATGCTACAGCACGGAGCAGGTGGTGCAAGGCCAGCTGTGGCTGTGGCTGTGCTCATCGCCCTGCAAACCCTCTGCTTCACCCACATCCAGTCGAGCTACAAACGAAGCACTTCCCGCAGCCCGACAGTGCAGGGAGCGCAGGTTCCCCGATTCATTTAACCCGTTCATGCCGCCTGCCTCTGCAAATCCACCACCCCAAAATGGAGGGCACTTGGCCACTACGTAGACCCATTCCCACCTGGCCAAGAGTGCACACACAATCCACCACTGAACCCTGCTGCTGCAGCCTGAGGAAAGGCTCATTGCCTGCATTCAAGGAAGAGGTTAATCTGTGACTTAGAGGTGGGGATTTAGCCTTCCAAAATCCATGTGCGACTGGCTTCAACATCCCCCTCTTTGCTGCCTTCTCCCCTAGATACGGCCTGTTTCACAGTTCCTTTTCACCCATGTGTCAGAGGCAACGCTTTCTCAACAGCCATCACTTCCCCATGTTTCCAAGCAGGATGTGGAAGAGGCAGAAGAAAAGCCCTTTTTCTTCAGTGCACGCTTATTGAGGTTCCCACCCTTGCCAGATTGCCTGTGTTGCCATCAGCTGGCTGCTCGCCCTGCTGCACTTCGTTTCTGAGTCACTCTATACCTGTGCAAGGCCCACCATGGCCACCAACAGGCTGGCTGAGCCTGCCCTACACAGCAGGCACCCAAGGGCTGCGGCGTCAGCATCATCCCTGGGGAGCAGGCTCCAACCTGCTGCCGTGCTGGTGTGCCAGGAGCTGCTGCAGGTGCAGGGTGTGGAGGTGGGGGGGAGTACCGGGCTCGGGCTGTGGCTGCTGGTGCAGGTACAATGGATGGGTGTGCAGTGAGAGCTGGGCTTTTGGAGATGGGTTCTCCATCCAGCCTGGGGCACAGGAGCCTCTTCCACCCTGAGCTGCCTGAAACTGTCAGATGGTCCTTTATTATTGACCTGATTCATATCTAAACCAGGGAGGTGAAAGCTGTCTTATCCCATTACTAATCCCCTAAACCAGGCCCTTCAATACCTTCTCCTTGCTACCCCCTCCTCATTGCTACAGCAGGTGGTTTGCAGGGTGAGTGCACATCCTTCTGGGGCTTTCCCTGAGCCCCATGGCATAGACAGGGATGCCAAAAACCCACCAAATGCTGGCTCTGGAGCAACCATTGGCTGAGGAGGGTCTGCCAAAGTGCTGCACCTATCTGTAAACCCCTAAGGACTTGCAAGGCTTGCTCCTGGGGTCTGAGCAGGACAGCTCCAGGCACCCATCCCATCGTGCGTGCCCTCTGTCCTGTAGGTCATGGCAGGTGTCTGACATGGTGGTGGAGCAGCCATGGGGAGGAGGAGACAACTTGGGGACTGTCCCACCTGGCTGTGTCCCTAGTCCTGCAAAGTGCAGCAGGGACGGGGGTGCTCCAGCATCGGCCGCAGGTAGCGCTCATCCTTCTCACCCCTGGGACACGAGACTGCACCGAGGCCAGGGTCCTGTGGCCTAGGGCTGCTCTGGTACAGCCCCGTGGAGATTCTGGCTGCTGGGGCACCTTGAGGCTGCTGGGCCGGCTGGCACAGGCACCCTGCCCATGGAGAGGGGGGGCAAACCCCAGGGAAATTAGAGCAAGGGGCGATGTTTGATGTTCTGCTCTTTAAGCGATTAATAATCTTTCGGCGTCGGAGAATCAGCTGAAAATCTTCCTTGGAAAATAATGAGCAGAGAAACATTTACTGATTAGTCTAATCCCAGCTAATCCTATCTGATGAGCATATATCAAGATATCCTTTAACTGATTTATTGTCCAAAGGACCGGTGGAGATGCCCCTCTTCACCGTGGCTGGGAGAGCTGGGGATGGAGGCAGGCGTGTCCCCACACCCCACCCCACTGTCCTGTCCCGGGAGCGGGTGTGTCCCCATCCCCCAGGGCACGGCCTCGGTCACCCTCCGCCCTGGGCAGCAGCGCCATATCCAGGCCACCTTGCCAGCGTGGGGAGATTTAATCGCTATTTCCATTTCTGCATCTATCGGCTTTCTCTTGGGTTTGAGCTTTTATGTTTCATAAACTGATTAGGAGCAATTATACGTGCTTTATCCCCAAACTTTCCAAATGCCTAGGCCATATGCATATTTAAGGCTTCATCATCTCTCCCAACAGCTCAGCCTCAATGTAAACTGCTGAAATCAAGCTGATTCTGGGACAACATCAAAAATTAGGGTTTTAACCACTAATATCTGCTCGAACAGGAAATTTGTTGTGGGTGGTGGCCGGATTATGACTTCTAATTACTGTGGCAGATCCTCCCTGACTAGCAGTGAAAGTCTCCTATTCCAGCAAAACTGCAACAAAACCACTCTGGAGAAGCGAAGCTGCCCAAGGGGATCCCGGGGTGTTCTGTGCCTGGGCAGGGGGCAGCCCTGGGGGGGGGATGCCCCAAGCATCCCCGCATCCCGAGCACAGGAGTACCCCAAATTGGTGGCTTTGGAAGTGTGACCATGCTCCTACACCTCCCATTCCCCTCACACCCCTTTGCCTCTCTCGGTGCGAAGCACGACGGTCCAGAGGGTCCCCCCCGCCAGTCCCCAGCGCCGGCCACGGCAATTATCCTAAATGAAAGTTATTGTTCTGCTAATCCCGGGAACAGCTTGCGATGGGAGATTTGGGTCTTTCTTTAATAATGCAAAGTTAATGCGGAGTCCCCTTGTAATTATCTTTATCAGAAGGACCCTCGGTTAATCTGACCGTCCAATGAAGGCCTGGATCAGGCGGCCCGTGTAAGCCGGTTGTAAATCATTTCCATCAACAGATGAAGGGAAGGGGGAAAAAAATTGCAGCCCAGGTGCAAGAATCTGGGAGCAAAAGGGAGCACAGAGGCCAGGCACCTCGACGTGGCCCCGGCCCCGGTGACAAGACACCTGGGGTCAGGGAGGGTCCTGCACAACAGCCCCTGCCTGTTCCCATCCCTGTCTCTAGGGTGCTGAGCCCAGCGGGATGTCCCATCTGGGATGTGGGGCTGAAGGGTCTTGGGCTGGAATGGGGGTCCTGGGGAGTGCCCAGCCAGGCACTGGAAGGGGAGATATGGGGACATAGGGACATAGCAGGGGGTTCCTGGGAGGAGACCCGGGGAGGAAACCCAAGGGGATGTGAAGGGGATTTATGGG
>VZTA01014641.1:243050-260199 GCA_013398855.1 Mohoua ochrocephala
CTCCTGGCCCCGGCCCTGGCCTTCAACCTGGGCTGCGACCCCGCCGCCGCCGCCCACCTCCGCCTGCAGGTGAGCCGGGGCCGGGCACCCCGGGCACTGCGCCGGCGGCAGCCGCGGCTCACGGTGCGCTCCGTCCCCTCCGCAGAGGTACGAAAGGACCGGCGCCGCGGATGGCAAGGGCAGCCGGTCCGTGCTGTCTGTGCCCCCGTTCGCCAAGGAGCTGCATCTGGAGATCGTCTGCTCGCCGGCCTACAGCACCCGGGGAAGCTACGACTGCGTGCTGTACAGGCACTTCGAAACACCGCGGTGAGCTGTGCAGGGCGGGCTCTCGGGGCGGGCTCACGGGATACGCAGTGTGTTTGTGCTACACGCTGGCGATGTGCATATCGGCACCCCCGGCGCAGGTGCTGTGTAGTTTTAGAATATCCCCTTGCATTGTCCTGTCACGAGTGTGCTCTGCTTGGACACAACACTTCTTGTCCTGCCCTTAGGAAGTCATTCATCTTCAAGTCTCCTGCCTCACGATCCACCATCCAGTGCCGAGGGCTCACACGTGCTGCCCACAAATCTCCGTTGTGGGCCGTGTTTGTAATCCCAGTTTTCAGTTGAGTAGTCAGGAAACTGGATGTGTTGCCGTCTTCTCTTCTGACACCTGTGCCCAAGCATCTTTCATGTGGCTGTCCAGGCTGTCTGTTGGAATTATCCCCAGCTGTTCCATAGATAAGGTGGAGATTTTGTCTGAATGAAACACTCTAATGACGTTCCTCTTCTATACCACTCCCGGAAGGCCGCCCTTAGTAGTCTGGATATGCCTGGTTCCATCCAGTGCATGCCAAATCCTTCACTGGCTCTTGGTAGTTTTATTTAGAGGCAAGGAGCGAGTTGGTATGAATAGTTACATTATTTTCTGTAAAAATACTTGTGATGCAGGGCAGGGAGGGCCCACAACCAGAAGGATTCACCTTTTTTCACTGGTGAAACTCTCTGTTTTTTTCGTAGGCTCGTCCAGGAGGGAGACATCCTGTGTGTTCCGACATTTGGAAATGCTGAGTTTATCGAACTAAATGCAGACAAGTTCCTAAGGTAGGTGTCAACAAACCTGTGGCTGTATTACTTGGTACCAGAAGAGGAAGAGATACTTTTCCATGATTGACTCTCTTGAAATCAGACAGTTTATTCTGTTCTCATCTGTCCCTGGATTTTAGTGTTTTATCTGTCTCTTAATATACTGGGAAGAGAGAAGTGGTTTTGTTGGATTATGGAGGGCTACACCTAAAAGGGAGGCCTCCTTTAGCTCATTCGAATAGTCAGGAAGGGAAGAAAGGAAAAAAAGGCAGAGCAACCGATGGGGATGAGGAGTGAAGAGGAAGGGGTGGCCTGAGGACAGTCAGAGCCACATAAAGAAAGCAAAGTGGGAGCTGGGCTTCTCAACTTGTGAGAAAAACCAAAATGTGGCTATAAGCCCTAGGAGTTCATGTTGGAATAACTTTCTGTCTGGCCACCAGTTCTGCCTTTCTTGGCTTTGCTCATGTGGCTTTGGAACAGTTGAGCTAAATGGGAGAAGGTCCCCTTTGTGCCAGGGTGAGGGTGTTCACAGTGGCATTCCCGACATTCACATCGGCTGATCCTTGTGGATACTGCAAGAGGACAAGAGGATCTCTGCTTACCTGTGCTTTTCAGCTGGCTTCTTGTTGACATTTATATTGCTGCTGCCTTCAAGATCTTGGCTCAGCAGTTTAGAGTGCTTGTTTTTTTTCCCTTAGGTGGCCAGAGCTTTATTTCAAAGTGAAGAAGATCGTAGGCACGGTGGAAGGCGAGCAGTCCGAGGGTTACCTGGTGGACACCCAGAACACGTCTCTCTATCTGGTGAGATACCAGCAGAGAGCAGAGAGAGGAGATCTGAGGCTGAGCTCGCGCTGTGGATGACGAATGTACCTGTGGAGGCTTGTGCCTCCTGCCGTTGGAAAATGACATTTCAGGACAGATTTTGTCGCTTGACCCCTGTCTTCACTTGGGCGGTGTTTTTCCTTTCTCACAGGGGGGTTCAACAAACAGCACTGTCCCATCTGCCCCAGCCTATGACAGCAACGAGTTCTGGAGCAGTTTGTCTCCTGCGGGACTTTCTGACGTCGTGAGACAGCTCTGTGATGCTCTTCGGCCTCACCTGAACTGTCGGTGAGTTAGAATTCCTTGGAATGGGCCCTGGAAGAGGTGGGACCATGGCACCACAGGGAGAATGCCTGTCTGTTACAGGGCCAGTGCACTGAGCAGCGTGGGCAGCGTTCTCCTCTCGGGGCCGAGCGGCAGCGGGAAGCTGATGGCTGTGAGAGCTGTGTGCAGCTGCCTCAACCTCCACCTCTTCAAGGTAATTCCTCCTGTGGCCAGTGGATCGGTGGATTTACAACAGGCAGAGAATTATGGAAATGTTTTTTAAGTCAGCCCTGCCAACACCCCTGCTGCAGCCGTGACACGAACCTACCCAGGAGGCGCTTTCGTGTGCACATGCAGGCAAAAGGAGTCTGAGTATGCCAAGTTCAGCAGCTCAAGCATAAGCATGAAGAGATGTTTCTTCCAGAATGTACCCTCCGGTGCTCCAGAATCACTAATTTAGAGATCTCTTTGTCCAGGGGGCGCATTTGAACCTTTCTTTGCTGCGAGTTGCTATTATTGCTGTCAGGCTGATGTACTTTACATGTACCACAATGTGCAGTTGTGTTTCAGCAGACTAATAATTCTGTCACTGAGATGACGCTGTACCCTGGAGGGTGGCAGGAACTAAAATACACTGAGGTAAATTGGAGAGGTGATGAGGGCAGGAATTGCAGTGGCACTGGGTGTTTGTTTTCAATTGTCCCTGCATAGGTTGGGCAAAAGGCATGCTGGAAAGCGAGGCATAGATGATGCTGAGATCTTCTTTAGCTGAATGGGAAAAGAAAAGCAGCCCTTGGTTTCGTGCTAGCATGTGTACCAGACCTGGTTCAAAACGTCTTGGCATGTAAAAGAGCTGCCCTGTAACTGCGTTCGCATTCACCACCCCTCCCCTGCCAGGAGTGGCGAAGTGGCAGGTGAAATTCACTGGAGCTGGTTTTATGTGGAATATGATATAGTTCAAGCTGACTGTCAGTATTAAGAATTTGGTTTTATGTCAGTGGCTCCATGAAAACTTGTGCTCTGCTCTCCATGTGTGTAAAAAATCAGATCCCATTTTACGAAACAAACCTGAGAGCAGGTGCTGTTGCTGAGCAAATCTGTGTCTTGACACAGGTTGAATATTATGCACAGTCCTGGTCTCCCCTTCACAAAAGCATAAAACTGAACTGGAAAAATTCAGAGAAGGACACTGGGTAAGATCAGGGGTCTAGACCAGTTTCTGTGTGGGGAAAAGCTGAATGAGTTCTTCAGCTTGAAAAATAAGGAATTTAGGGAGAGTCTGAGACAAGTTTTTACAAGATCTTTTTGAAAGAGTTTTTTCACAAGAGCTTGAGTGGTCAGCAGAGCATGGAAGGTGTTTACTTTTCTCTGTGCCAGCATGAGGCTTGGGACTGTCACATGGAGCTAGTGGGAGCAGGCAAGCTAAAGGAGATGTTTCTCTGTGTAGGTAAGAGTATTTGGATGAGAAATCTACTGTTATGAAACCACATCTGACTGGAAAAATCCCTTTTGATGGGAATGATAGGTGCCTGGATGGCCAAAGTGGGGTCTAGCACCTGTCTCTGTCCATCACAGAAGGTTCTGGGAAGCAAGACAGTCTTCACTGACTTGTTCAAATTGCTATTTTCCTCCAGCATATCTCTCTTGTTCGCTCTCGCGGCCTGGGATTATCCCACAAATGCTTTCCTTTCCTTGAATCTGTAGAGTTACGTTTGCAAAAGTGAGAGGAAGTCACGTGTTGACTTTCTTGGGAGGCTTTCTGAAATTCCGAAAGGACGTGGAAGAAGCAGCAAAATGGAAAGAATAGGGCTGGGAGGTTCCTCTTTTTGTGGAAGCAAATGGTGGATTTGCTCCTTTTTTTTTTTTTTTTTGGTGGATATTTTTAGAGTAAACTCTTTTCCCATTCTTTTCTCTCCAAGTAAAGCTGTAACACTGGGTCAGTGGAGGAGGTAGATACTGCCTTGGCCCGCTGCTGTGCTGTGCAGCTCATCTGGACATGATCCTTTGTGGTGCCGAGCTCTGACTTTTCTGCAGGTGTGCCACAGCTCTTGGGATCCAATGCAAGATTGTAGGGATTTCACAGGACCTTCAGATCCATGTTTAGGATGTGTTTGGGAGCACTCTGTCACTGCCATGTCCCGTCAGGTGGCCCCAGGTTGTAGTGGGATGTGTGTGCAAGGCTACAGCTCTGGTTTCAGCGTTGTGTGCTGCTTTTAGAGACCAACACACTCACTGTTGAAGACAGAGATACTCCCTGTCCATCTCACTCTCCTACCCCAGCTTTTACACTGTCCCCTCCCTTTCTCACTGGCTGCAGTGCTTGCACTGCCATTCCACCCGCTCTTCCCTTTCTCAGGTGGTTGTGCTTGCCATCCCCCCAGGACACAGTAATTCTTTCCCACTCTCATCTCCACCACTTGACGATCAACAATTTTTCTGTCCTTTCTCTCTGCCTTTTGGTACTTGCACACAGATACTGCTGCCATTAGGCCTGCCACAACCCTAACTCCTGTTTTTTTTTCTACAGTGCATGGAGCACAGGAGTTCCTCTGCTCTGTGTCCCCGTCCTTACCCTTTATGTCAGATCTTGAGCTCTTCTCCCTGCTCCAGGCTGAGGATGAAACTCAGGGAATCCCAGAGATGGTTTGGCACTCCCTGGACAACCTCGCAGCACCAGGAGGCGGTACTGCCTGTTCCCAGGTTGCTGTTCAAGGCTCACCAGTCACCTCTCCCCTTGGGTGCCTTCATCAAGTATTTGCTTTGCAAACAGTGTCTGGGCTTCTCGCCAGACCTATAACTTCCCCCCAAACACCCGTCACCTTTACCTTCCTCCTGCACTTTGAGCCTGTCTGGCACTGGTTGAGCAGTTTCCTGGGCCTCCTCCTCTACTCGTTGCGCAGTTCTGCAAGATACTTTGTTCTCCATCTTCCACAGCTCTCACTTCCCTTCCAGCCTAGGTTGCTGAGCCATGCTATCCTCTGTATCGATTTCTTTGGTCCCTTTGCCTCACCTTTTTCAGATAAGACCCTCCTGCCCACCTCGCCTCTTGCAGAGAAGCAAGAAGCAGCCGTTTATCCGTGCCTGAAGGCATCCCGAATGTGCCTGTTTTGAATATGACCTGAACGTGTCTCTGGGAAATACCGAGTTTGATCTCCTCTGAGCTGTGAATTGCCCATGGAAAGCTCTGTGGAATGTTGTCCTAGGCCCCCCAGCTGTCCGTGTTGCAACTGTGTGGTGTGGTGTGTCTGGCAGGTCGATTGCGTCAGTTTGTGCAGTGACACCAGCGCAGCCACAGAGGAGAAAGTGCAGGTGGCCTTCAGCCAGGCCCAGCAGTACCAGCCCTGTGTGCTCCTGCTGAAAGACATCGAGGTGCTTGGCAGAGACCGAGATGGGCTCGGAGAGGATGCCAGGGTCATTGCTGTTCTGAGGCAGCTGCTCCTGGACAGAGACCCAGCACTGAGGTATGGACCCTGCACATTTGCTGTGGGCATCTGAGGTAATTGTTTGCTTCTGCCAATGGCCTGGCCATGGGAGAGTGAGTTGGCACACGTGTGATGGCAATGTAAGAGGGTACTTCTACAGAGCTGAGACCATGCACTGTCCCCTTTCTCTCACCAGCCACCCTGTCCTGGTGATTGGCACAACCTGCAAGCCCCAGAATGTCCCGACAGATGTGCAGACTGCTTTCCTTCACGAGGTGAAGATCGAAGCCCCTTCAGAGGAGCAGAGGAGGTTGATGCTGAGCATGCTGACCGCCAGCCTGCCTCTGGGCAAAGAAGTGAGCCTGTCCAAGCTGGCCCGCAGGACTGCCGTGAGTGAAACCCCAGCAGCGTGTGGAGATGTGCAGGCTGGGACTGCTGGGCCAATCTCCCCTAGCTGGCCTTAGGGGGAAGGGGGTAATTCCCCCAGCCCAGTCAACTTATGCAGTGGCTAATCCTGGTGCTCAGACACCAGCTTTTAAATGTAGATTTCTAGTGCCTACGGACTCCACACCTTTTGCAGAGGTGTTGGCTGATGTTCAGCCTTGCTAATAAAAAAAAAATGAAGCTAGAGCCTTTAACCAGAGGCACAAGGAACAGCTCTGCAAGGAATTTTTCCCCATACTTTTTGTGGCCTAGGTGTAGCTGTGGTCAGGGACTGAACTGATGCTCTTTGTTTCCACATTCACAGGGATTTGTGCTGGGAGATTTCTGTGCCTTGCTGTCCCACAGCAGCCGGGCCGCTTGCACCCGCATCCAGGCCTTGAGGTAGCAGAGGCAACAGGGCAGGGGGCGGGGAGGGCAGGGGCTGCAGCCAGCCTGATCGTGCCAGTAGCGGGGCAGAGCCTGACTCCTTTCCTTTTCTTTCCTCACCAGTTTTCCAGGCGGGCTGAGCGAAGAAGTGGAAAGGGATTTTTGCGCTGCTGGGTTCCCGGTGCTCGAGGAGGATTTTAGTGCTGCGCTGGACCAGCTGCATGACGCCCACTCGCAGGCAGTGGGAGCCCCAAAGGTGGGATGCTGGGGCACAAGGAGGGGGTGGGCTCTGCAGAGCTCTTGGCTCGAGATGCCCATCGCAGATCTTGCAGGGCTGTGCTCTGACACGTTGCTTCCTGCTCTGTCCTTCCATGTATTCCTCCAGCTTTCAGTAGGGGAAACGGTCCTTTGGGCTTTCCCCCATTAATTTTCACCCTCTTAGCTTGGAATTTGTCAGGGAAGCCCTTGCAGTGCTAATTGCAGACCAGTTAATTGGCTGGTGCTGGTGGGGTGCCAGCCGTGCAGCTCAGCCTTTTGAGGGGTGGTGGCTGCCTCACTGAGCTCTCCCCAGCCACCTGGCCTGAGGGAGCAGAGAGGCTGTGGCACAGGCTGGTGAGGGAGTTTACCTACACATGTGAGAAGCCTTAGACTCGATCCCTGGCCTTGGATGCTGCTTGAGCTGGCATGGCATTTTCTGACAGACAGGCAGTTTGAAGAACTTGGGATTTCTTCGGGGAAAGTGACACGGAGAGTCTGAGAAAACCAGCAGTCAGCTTCTCAGGAGGGGTGTGATATCTGTCTCTGGCAGCTTGGCACCCAGGGAAGCAGCATTTTGAGTGACTGGTTTTACCGGGTAATGTGGTGTTAGGACCAAGCAAAGTGATCAGAAGCTCTTTTCCATGCCCATGAGTGCAAGTGAATTCGGCACAGGACAGGAAGCCTTGGCCTTGGAGCAGTTCCTCTGGCACCTTCCCCAGCTGCCCGCTTAATTCATGAAGTGAGCTCTGCTTTAAGGTGCTTGCCAAGTTTGCTGTGAGACAAATAACCACAGAGCATGCTCAGCAGCGAGCTGTGTGAATGGGAGCTAATTTTGTTTGTATTTTACATTCCTTTATTGATTTCTTAGTAATTGGTTGCGGTCAGAAAGCCCATTAGCAGACCCGGATGCTCTCAACATAAATCGCTTTCAGTTCCCTGCTTGCACTTTCTGGTTAGTCACACATTTGTCTGCAGTTACAGCCTGAGCCTTCTGGAGAGGGCTGGTTCCAAACCTCCCCTTGTTGACAGTGTCTGCACCATGTCTTAGACTTACAATGTGCTGAAACACTGAAAACAATCTAGCTGCAGTTTTCCAGTTCCCGTGCTGTCCGTAGAGCTCTTTCTAGCGAGGCAGGATAAGCAAAAGTGCAGAGGAGAGGGCAGCTCTTCCATTCATTGTTACCGCAGAAGAAGGTCCTGTGACCTTTTGCTTTAAAAGTTTGGGGGTTTTTTTTGAAAATCCTTGTTTTGTTTGACCTGATTTTCCTGGTGGTGGTCCTGCTGGACAGCTATGGAAATGAGATGACACCGTCTCAAGTAGTGAAGGAAGGAGATGCAAATTGGCTGAGGGGGAAAGAATTTTGCCCTAGCCTATTTTTAAACTCCCTACTTGTGCTGGCACCAACAGCCAGCAGCTGGGGGGAAGCGTTGTGGGGTTTTGCTTTCTCTGCACGTTCCCAGGAGAGCTGCTCTGACTCTCAGGAGGATGTCATGCAGGCTGTGGCATTCCAGCTATTCCTAAAGCTGTGAGCAGAGCAGCAGCGTGCTCTGGGATAGTTTTGCTCAGCACAAAATAACCCCAAGAGGCGTTGGCTCACCCATCTCAGGTTTGGTGTCTTCTCCCTGTTCTCCGTGACCCCTCACATGTCTGCAGCCGACCCCATCCCTGTCTGTTTCTCGCGAGCGTACGTGGACTTTGTCCCTGCACCATCCCTGTTCAGAAGCAGTCGGTGTTCCAGACGCTGTCCTGCAGGATGTCTGTCCCTCACATCCTCCTTGCCATCACAGAGGTCCTGGCAGCCCAGGTTCTGTCCCTCTGCAAGGTGTGAAACCCTTGCACAGTCTCACCCCCCTGGGGGACAAGGTGCTCTGAACACAAGTCACTCGTCGTTGCAAGATCCAGATTTCTTTTTTTAAAAAAAGGTTTTGTTCTTTCTTATTTTTACCTTCCCTCACGCATCCCAAAGGCTGTCTGCAGCAGGACTCTCTCTCCTCTCAGAGCTGCAGGCAGCCCTGGCAGAGATACTTTCCCTGGGGTATTTTTGCTGACAGATGATACGAGGGGCAGTGGAGGATTGGAGATGAGGTGCACTCTGCCAGTGCAGCATGCTTGAGGACGTGTTTGTACAGTTTGTTTTCTCCATTGCAAAGCTCGGAAGAGGGGAAATGTGGATACTGGAGCAAGAGCTGCCCAGGCACGCTCGGGGCTCAGGAAGAAGTGCTGACAAGGGTTCTCCCTCTCTTGGCAGATCCCCTCAGTGTCCTGGCAGGATGTTGGTGGGCTGCAGGAGGTGAAGAAGGAGATCCTGGACACTATCCAATTGCCCCTGGAGCACCCGGAGCTGCTGTCGCTGGGTCTGTGCCGCTCAGGTCTGCTGCTGTACGGGCCTCCAGGGACTGGGAAGACCTTGCTGGCAAAAGCTGTGGCAACAACGTGCGCCATGACATTCCTTAGGTGAGAAGCGTGTGTGGGACTGACTTCCTCCTGGCAGGGCGGGGATGGGTGTCCTCTTCTAACTGGCTTCCTCTTCTCCCTGCTCCACAGCGTGAAAGGGCCGGAGCTTATCAACATGTACGTTGGGCAAAGCGAGGAGAACGTGCGCAACGGTGAGGATGTGCATCCTGCTCCTGCACGTGGGAACACGGGGCTTTTCTGTAGCGCTGCAGGGAAGGAGGTAGTGCTTAAACCCCCCTTCCCAGCTCCCACCCACAGCTCTCAGCAAGGGCTTGAACCCAGCTGTCTCCTACAGTCCGTTCCCTGCCTCCCTGCAGCTTCCCCTCCTGCTGTCTCTGCTCCTGTTGCTCCTGTCCCCGGTGTTCCCGATGGGACAGCAGCCCCTCAGAGACACAGCTGAGCCTCGGGGCCCGTCCTGCTAGGTGCTGCCTGTCCCCCCTCTAGTGAGCCACTCAGGCAGGAGCAGTTGGTGGTGGTGATGCAATGGGAATCTGGTTTCCATCCACAGCGCTTCCCTGCTGGGAATGTAGAAGGTCCTGTTGGCTGTTGACTGCTCCTGCAGGTCTTTTTCACCTTTTGTGCTGTCTCCTCACAGTGTTTGCGAGAGCCAGGGCAGCTGCTCCCTGCATTATCTTCTTTGATGAGCTGGATTCCCTGGCCCCCAGTCGTGGGCGAAGTGGAGATTCAGGGGGTGTCATGGACAGGTGAGCGAGCATCAGGCATCCTTGGGAAAGCAGCATTCCTGCCTCAGCTGCATGAGATTGCCCTGAAAGGCAGAGTCCATTCCACCCCTCTTTCTCAGTTTTCCCCCTCTCTGCTCCCTTAAGCTCTCAGCACAGCCTGTCTCTTCTCTCTGAGCATTAGTACTGCTGTTTGTATTGCCTCAGGTTCCCGATTGCCCAAGCTAGTTGTGCAAACATTTGGTTAAGACAGTCTCCTCCATCTGCTTCTGTGGCTGCCAAGTGCTCCCTTTGGCCTCCCCAAGGTCATCCTTCACACCCCTGCTGTGCTGTCCTCCTGTTAGCTGCTGTTTCCCTGCAGTGGGAAACCTCTCAGCTGCTTTTGGTAGAAGCCAAGTGTGTACAGCTTAGAGATACCCAGAAACAGGGTTATTTTCCCTAGGCCTCTTCTGCTCATCTGCTAAGCTGGCAGTCCCCATCCAGTCTTCCCCTTCTGAAGGACTGTCTGGGGTTTGGACTACTACGCAGTGAGCCCACATGCTCACTGGCTTTGCTAATGGGGAGGTCTGGATGGCTGTGTAAGGGCTCTTCAGGGAAGAGAAATAGGAGCTGAAGTCCAAGAAATGGACCTGCCACTGGCCTCACTTCTTCCCCTTTTCATTGGTGGCTGAGGGAGACACTGGGTGATGTGCCAAGGCCTAGTTGTAAGCATCCTGTCTTGCTCCCTGCAGAGTTGTCTCCCAGCTCCTCGCAGAGCTCGATGGCCTTCATTCCACCAGAGAGGTGTTTGTCATCGGAGCCACGAACAGGCCTGACCTCCTGGACCCGGCTCTGCTACGGCCGGGCAGGTATGTCACATCCTACCCTGCCTCACTCCAGGAGTTCCCCAGAGCTCCTCAGGCTGTGGTGAGCAGGACTCTGTCCCCACCATATTCCCTCTACAGAGATTGTTCACGAAGCCCCCTGGCCCTGGCTCACAGGAAGCCAAGAGGAGGCCGGTGCCTGTGGCTGTAGCAGCAGCATAAGATACCACGGCTTGTTGCCCCCAGCACTCTGGTTACTGCCCCAGCAGCACAGCAGGGCCATGAGGGACCTGCTGTTGCACCAAACTGGTAGCAGGAATTGGTGCCCCAGGACCTTTTTTGCACAGCTGCCCCCCAGCCAGTCCTCAAGCCCGCGACTCGCTCATCCTGGAGCAGGACTTTGTGTCCGCCGTTGTCGGACCCTGTGTGGCTCCTGGAGGCCCATTTCCCCAGCCTGCCACTGTCCCTCCAAAGAGCAGCCCTGCCCTACAGCCCTTCAACTGCTTCAAGCTCTGCGTCATCCACAAAATGGACAGCACAAGGAGCTGTCCCAGGGCCACCCTTCAGCTCCTGGTGTGCAGGGCTGAGCCCTTGTGGCAGGTTTGCTTTGGCCTCTTCTCAGCTGTCGTCTCTCTGCCGACAGGTTTGACAAGCTGGTCTACGTGGGCGTCAGCGAGGACCGGGAGTCGCAGCTGCAGGTGCTGAGCGCCGTCACCAGGAAGTGAGTGACCCTGGGCTCTTGCAGGGGGTCACAGCCCTCCTGGGGCTGATGCCTAGTGTGCTCCATCTTGGCTTCATGTCTGAGCCCTGGGGAGCACCTGAGGTCACTGAGCCACAGCCGGCGGGTAGGGCAGGAGGACAGAGCAATTTACAGAAGCTGAACTAGGACTGGTTTTTCTACAAGATGGGAGAAGCTCAGCCTGCCTGTCCAAGTGGAGGAGTTGGTAGAGTTTTCCAGCCACTGTGCCCACATGCTCTTCCTAAGGAGCTCAGACAGATCCTAATGGTGCAGTGAGGCCGCAGTACAGCTGCAGGACAGGAAGCTCCCATGTGATTCCCGCAAGAGTTCCCCTGCTGTTTGCCAATCCAAGTGTGAAGGCAGCTCCATTCATCTCATTGCCTCTCCTCCTGTGATGCTCAGGGGTGTTGAGGCTGTGCTCTCTGTGTCTTTCCAATCACTGGTTGTGCGGGATCACTGAGCAGCAGGGTTTGGCTGCTTTTCCACCTGCTCTGAGCTCCTGAGAGCATCTCTGGAGGGAGAAAAGCAAGCCCTGCAATTCAGGTGCAGGGGTAGCACCCCCCACAGCTGGGTGAGTGGCTGTGACTGCCTCTGCAGGGTCTCTGTTATGGATAGCTGTGATCACCTCTGCCTGTCACCACAAGTTAGTAGGAAAAGTGAGGGCATGAGCTGGCTGCAAGCAGCTTGTCACACCCTGTGTCTTGGCCACCATGCCCTCCAGCAGCTGCTGGTCATGCTGAAGGAGGCTCACTGTCTGCAGCGTGGCTCTGATGAGATGGTTTGGTGTTACAGTGGTTTATACTGTCTGTCATTAAACATGCTCTCATACAGCCTTGGCTGTAGGTTGTTCCCAGGCATGTAGAGTTCTTAATTTATCTAGGTGAGAAGTCAAACATCAGTTGCATAAACAGATGGTATTCTAGAGAGTTCATCCTGCACCGTGGCTCCAAGACTACTCCCTGCATCCTTTGTGCTTCCTAGGCTGGAAGCAGAGAGGCCCAGAGAAGTTGTGGATGCCCCATTCCTGGACGTGTTCAAGGCCAGGCTGGATGGGGCTTGCAGCAGCCTTGTCTAGTGGAAGGTGTCCCTGCCTATGGCAGGGGAGTTGAAACTGGATGATCTTTAGGATCCCTTCCAACCCAGACCATGCTGTGATTCAAAGTTTCCTTTGATCCTACTTAGCAGGAGAGAGGACCTTGCTGCAGGGATGTTTCAAAGAGAGATGACTGTTGAAAAAACAATAAAGCAAAATCGTAATTTTTTTTTTTTTGAGCGTGCAGAGCACATTCCAGAAGTGGCTAAACGTGGGTACTCTGCTTGTTCCTGCCCAGTCACACTGGCTGCCACAGCTCTCCTGTTTGTCTTTTTTCTGTGGCTTTTACACCTCCATTTTTCTCTCTTGGCAGGTTTAAACTGGATCCTTCTGTGAATCTCACCACCATCCTAGAAAAATGCCCAGCTCAGCTGACAGGAGCAGACATCTACGCCCTGTGTTCAGATGCCATGACGTGTGCTGTCAAACGCAAGGTGGAGTGGATTGAGGAAGGTAGGAGCCCTGCCCTTACCTGTCCCAGGTGTTGGAGCAGCCCAGCACAGGGGCAGAGAGGAGAGTTACCACTGCTGCGTGAGAAGATCCGCAGCAGCTTTGGGACCCCAGTGCTGGGCTCTGGTTTATTGGCAGGCGGGCAGTTTCTGCAGATACGGTCCATCCCTACCTCCAGTGCTTGGCCCCAGGGGGAAGGAGAGAGACACAGGTTTTCCTCGCAGTCTCTGATGGCTGGAGAGTGGGCTTTTGGATCTTGCCAGCTGCCCCTGTTCTCAGCCTTTTCCTGTTCTTTCTCTTATGCAGGGCTGGATACTGAGAAGTCTGCTCTGATCCTGACCATGGAAGACTTTCTGCAGGCTGCTGCCAGGCTGCAGCCATCAGTCTCTGAGCAGGAGCTTCTCGTTTACAGACTCATCCAGCAGAAGTTTGCGGCCTGCTAATGCTCAGCAGAGCTGGGGCTGGAGAACAGGCACAAACAGGCACCTGCCTGCTCTTCTCTGATGCCTCCCGGGCCCCCTTCCTTGGAGCTTGGGTGGAAATAGTGTCAGCGCAGTTTCCCAAGCCAAAGCCTGGTGGAAGTGCTGCTCTGCTCAGGCAGGAGGGCGGTGGGTTCTGTCAGGGTCCCTCACGTGTCAGCGGTGCGTTGTGGCTGCCGGGAACACAGCAGGGTGACTTCCTTGCGGGGACAAAGCTGAACCCCATGGTTGTGGGCAGTGTAGCAGTGTCTCCATGGGTGACAGGCCATTCATTGGTGGGGGAGCAAGGCTCGAACTGCACCTGCTTTGGCGACAAGTGCAGGGCTGGAGGCTGCTGCTTCTTGGGTTGTCAGCCCCCAGTGAGAGGTGCTGGCCAGAGGGCAACAGGACACAGGGCACTGCTGCTCCAGCCGGCCTGGACTTGACATAGTCTCTGAATAAATAGAGTTTTTTTAGCTCTAGGTGTTCGCTGCCTGACCTCAAGTTGTTGCTTGCTGATGGTGTCTGTAGGCTCAGGAAGGTCTCTGCAAATATCTGTGTGGGCTGGGTGGTGCAGAGAAATTGTTGTCCTGCAGTTAGAGAGGGGAGCACACCTGTGAACCAGGCTGGGGCCACTCTCGTCCTGCCAGAATAGCTGGAGCCCATGGTGGATGAGGGGAGCCTGAGGGAGAGGGGCTTGCTTAGCTGGGAGCTGAGCTCCCTCTGCAGAAGGAGCCCAGTTCTTGCTGGAGGCACTGGGTGACGGGACATGAGGCAATGGGAGCAAGTGGCAGCAAAGAAATTCCCATCGGATAAGAGGAAAAACTTGTCACGGGGAGAAGGTGAGCTTCAGCCTTGGAAATACTCAAACCTTGTCTGGATCAGCCTGGAGCTGCCCTGTCTGCACTGATTTGTGCTGAGCACCACTTGGCCCAGACCCCCGAGGTCCTGTCTCACTGCCCTCTGC
Organism: Mohoua ochrocephala; assembly: GCA_013398855.1. Classification (NCBI taxonomy): domain Eukaryota; kingdom Metazoa; phylum Chordata; class Aves; order Passeriformes; family Acanthizidae; genus Mohoua; species Mohoua ochrocephala. The sequence goes on from VZTA01014641.1 coordinate 257,337, forward strand.
AGCCTCACGGCAGCTGCTGGCGGCATCACGTATCCCCCGCTTCCCAGCCTTTTCCAAGGGTGCCAAACAAATGGCACTTGAACTGTGTGTGGCAGCTGCTGTGGCCAGGTGCCTGCAGCTGCCCTCAGCCTCTGGGCAGCCCGAGAGGTTGCTGGTGCCAGGTTTTGCCCCACCTGCTGTAGGCACTGAGCCTGCTGACAGCCGGATCCTTCGGCAAGCGCGACTGTGAGGGCCTGCTTCCCCCGGAGCTCCTCTGCTAAGCTTCTGGCATTCCATGTGTGCATCCCCACCTGCATGCCTGGAGCCCTGTGGCTCTGGCTCTGGCGCCTGAGCGTGTTCAGGCAGGGCTGTCCCTGACCGCACTGCTCCATGCTGCTGGATCTGGGCACCACATCTTCCCCGGGGTGGAATGGAGGGAGCTGCAGCCACGGTAGAAGCACTGCTGGAGTCTCCAGTGTGGAGCCTCCCAACTCTGGGAGCCCTGGGGGTGGGGCTGGGTACCCCTATGTGGGGCTGAGGAGTGTCAAGAAAAGGAGTCAGCACCTGTTTGGGAGGTGCACGGGAGAAAAGAGGTTCCAGCACCCTCCTGTGAGCAGTGCTGCAGGGGCTTGGCTGGGATGTGCAACCACCTGGGAGCCAGCTCACCCCTCCTTCTGCTTCAAGGGGGCCCCCAAGCCCCACACCGCTGCCATGTCTGGCACCTGCAGCTGGGGACTTGGTGGGCAAGCTGTGCCTGCACCCATCCTGCGCTGCCCCCAGGCTGAGCTCCTCCTTCCACAGAGTCCTGAGGAGGCTGTGGCCGTCCCCTTTGCCCCGTACCCATACAGGGACACACGGACCATGATCACAGGTAGCTCTCACAAGTGTTCTTAATTAGGGGAGGGGTCTCCCAGGTGCCTCTCAGCCATGTCCCCACCCCCTGCTTGGACCCAACGCTGCTTGCAGCTCTCAGCCACCACAGTCCCATCGCCGTAGCCCCCTCAGCCTGTCTTCTTCACGACGTGGATGAAGTAGCAGGGCACGTGGGCCTGTCCCGGTGTGTAGGGCTGGAAGTCGCCCAGGACGCTGTGCTGGCACTTTCCCTGGAAGGCACCTTTCAGCAGAGCTGTGAAGGCCTCCAGCCGGTGCGGGTAGTACGAGAGCCGAAACTTGCTGCAAGGAGGCAACGCTGGTGAGGCGGGGGGACAGGGGAGCACAGTGCCACCCCCCCCATGCCGGGAGCCACCTCTGCAGCCCTTCTCACCTCAGCTCTGGGTCTGCCCCTGCCTCGGTGGGGGGGACCTGCACCGTGTAGTCCAGGGTCACCATGTGTGCCTTGTTGTTTACCAGCAGCACTGAGGTGGTGATGTCCTTGGTCAAGTCGCTCTGGGAGACCACAGGAGGACATCTGTGCCCTGCAGGGACTCAGTGGCCCCCAGCCTGGGCACAATCCTGTTCTCTGCCCTGCCTGCCCCCCCCACCTTGGGGCCATGGGGCTGGGGCAAAGGGAATTGGGATGGGGAGTCACCCCTGCCAGCCACCGACCTTGTAGTAGATGTTCTTGCCCGGTGGCGCGCAGCCTGTGGCCAGGATGTGATCGTAGTTGCGGTGGTCAATGACCAGGACACCGCCGGGCCGCACCATGCTGGCAATGTTCCTCAGGGCCAGCTTGTGGTCACTCTGGTCCCCTGGAGAGGAAACTATGGCGTCTCCAGGGACTGGCTGTACCCCATGGCACAGCACATATGACCTTGTCTTACCCCTACACACATAAACATGCACACACAGATACCTGCCTCTACCATCTTCCCCCAAATCTCAGCTTGGAGAACCCACAGCCCCACCCATGGCATGAGCTCAGGCATGTTCTCAGCCTCACCAGGGCAGAACATGACATGTGGGAAACCCACCACTCGACTTTGTGGCACAGGTCTGGGTGTGCCTCCAGCCTTGCCGGAGCTGTGACATTGATGCACACACCTCCACCACAATCATGGAACCCAGTGGGCTCACTCATGTCACAGACTGGGGCAGTGGGGCCTCGGCTCCAGCCTCCCTGGAGATGCGCCACGAAACAGCAGCTCCCCTGTGTGTAATCCCGTCCCACTAATGACTTGAGTTAGGACACATTCTCAGCCTGCTGGGAGATGCCGTGCACATGTGCACAGGTTCTCCCCCTCCTCTCCCCTGCCCCCAACTCACCTTTGAAGTCAGGCAGGTGCGCAAAGGAGTTCCCGAGGCAGATGACTGCATCAAACCCATCCCCCGGCTTCTCCAGGTCCTTCTCCAGTGTGAGCCAGTTGGCCTCCTCGATGACTGCAGCACATGGAAACGGATGAGGGCAGGAACACCCAACAGCCTCCCCTGCCCGCAAGACCCCATCCCAGCATCACCCAGCCCTTCCCAGGCCCCTGCGGGTGCTGGCTCTGGCCTCTGGCCAGCAGTCAGACAGGCAAGGACCGTGGCTTGCCTTTGCCGAGCAGCTGGCACTGGCAGGTCCCCGCAGCAAGGCCACCTGGCCAGCGGCAGCCCCAGGTGAGGGGCCTGAGCACTGCGAGGGGCCGTGGACAGTGCGCTGGGGTGGGGTGTCAGTGTCCGCAGGCCCCTCCCGGCCCCCACAGCCCCCGCACCCCATCGGTCGAAGGGCTCCTCCTTGCGCCGCTCCCAGCGCTCCTTCAGCGCGTACTTGAGCATCTTGTCGCTGGCGTCAACGCTGGTCACCTGGAAGCCTTCTTCGAGCAGCATGATGGAGTCCACCCTGGGGACATGGCTGTCAGCGGGGCCGGGGGCAGCCGAGGGGGCCGGGGAGGCTTGGAGGGAGGGGGGCACTGGGGATGGCCGGGGACAGCGAGGCCCCGGGTAGCCCCGGGCAGGGGGAAGGGAC
>VZTA01014641.1:266525-280819 GCA_013398855.1 Mohoua ochrocephala
GCTGATCCTTCCCGGCCGCGCCACGGAGCGAACCCCAGCCCCGGGGGTGCTGCGGACGGCGCGGGAATCGCCGGGCGTGCAGCACCTCCGCCCCTCGCCCCTGGGGACACTCCCACCGCCTCCCGCCCGCCGAGCCCCGGGAGCAGCCCCCGGCCCCAGCACGGCGCTGCCGGCGGGTGAAGAAGAAACTACGAAAGAACTCAGGAGCCGCAGGGCACGGCTGCGCCCGGGGCACACGCTCTGCCCCGCGGTGGCCGGGGCGGGCAGAGGGGAACGGAGGAGGACGCCTGGACAGGGCTGGCTCTTAGCAGGGCGGCAGCTGCTGCGGCCTCGGGGGAGGACGAGCTCCAGTCCCACAGTGTCCATGCTGCACATGCACGAGTCAGGCTGGAAATGCCTCTGCTTTATTATTCTTCAGCCAAACAACCCATACAACCCCCAAACCCCAACACTGCTCGGGGCTTGGTGACACCAAATACCTCCTGGACACACCTGGGTAGGGCAACCTTGGTTACTGGCAGTAGAACTTTGGTCACGCAGCAGAACTTTGTGCCACCTTCTTTATGACTCAAGGCACATGTATTGAAATAAAAAAACCTCAAAACATGTACAATAACTTTAACACAAACCCATCATTAAGGCATATGTTTTTCAAAGATTTTTCTTGAAAAAACCAAAAAAATAAGTATTTTTTTGTAATTTCCAGCATTCACTTCATGCTGTTTTATGACCTCTTCATCCCTGCAGTTTCAGCCAGCACTCAACCCCATCACTCTCAACCCAGGAGCTCGATCGGAGCAGCAATATTACCTGATTTTCATACACAACTCAATAGCCAGTGATCCTTTAGGAAGCCCAAACAAAAGTTCAACAGAGGCATCTTTCCTTGCCCTACAGCTTGGCAACAACCCTGTTGCAATACAAACATCAAATTAATCTTGAATTCTTTGAAGAACCTGAGAACTGACTTAACACCTGAAACTCAGGGACAAGGACAAGACTTGGTCTGTGCCTCCTCCTTCCAACCATCGCCATGCCAAGGACACCAAGCTACTCCACGCTGAGCTTTGTTTTTATGTTCATGGCTGCCAGCTCCGCCACAAAGTAGCGGAAAACATGGGGCACAGGGACAACCTCGATGGCATCCACCTCGCTGCAGATGGAGCAGGAGTACCTCCTGCTGCTGGTCACGGAGGACTGGGACAGTTTCTCCAGCACAGGGGACGTCATACTGCCACAGCTTGTGCACACGTAGGCTACGGAGCCGTCGGAGCAGTTGAACAGGCGGTCCTGCAGCAGGAAGGACGTGCCGTGGGCCAGCAGAGCATCCCGCTCCATCTCACCGAAGCGGATCCCGCCTTCCACGTTCCTCCCCTTGACGGGCTGGTTGGTGACAGCATCCCGGGGCCCCGTGGTCCTCACCTGGAACTTGTCTGAGACCATGTGGCGCAGGCGCTGGTAGTACACCACCCCCACGAAGATCTCTGCCTCCAGCTCCACCCCGCTGATGCCGCTGTACATCTTCTCCGTGCCAAAGAAGTTATAACCTGCACTCACTAAAGTCTCGCCGAAGTACTTCAGAGCAGACTTCTTCTCTGTGAAGGTGAAGGGAGTGGCATCGTAGGAGACCCCGTGCAGGGCCGCCGACTTCCCCGCCATGCTCTCGATTAACATCCCAATGGTCATCCGGGAGGGAAAGCCATGCGGGTTGAAGAGGATGTCTGGAACCATCCCGTTCTCTGTGAAGGGCATGTCCTCAACGGGCCAGAGCTGGCTCAGGATACCTTTCTGCCCGTGACGGCTGGCAAATTTGTCTCCAACCGTGGGATTTCGGGGCACCCTCACAGTGATGCAAGCCTTCTTGAACTTCCCGGTGCCACGGTCGTTGCTGCACAACCTGACATTGTCCACGATGCCCACTTCCTTGCTCCTGTGTAGGTGGAGAAACAATCACAGCAAAGGTGTCAGGTGTGCTAATAATTTTTAGTTTTGAAAGGAAAATGAAGCAAAAAACCGAAACCACTTATAAAATGCCTTGGGACATCTGAGAAACACCATTCTTCAAAGTACTACTCGGTAGTGAGGGAATTCAGACTATGATTAGGGCAAGGAAGAAGTACGAAGGCATCTTGCAAGCACCATTCAGCTACCACTTCCAGGTGATCAGGTCATGTGCCACCCAAGATTTAAAATTAAGACAATTTCAATGCGGTTCATCTGTAGCACACTTTGTACCTGATAAACTGAATCCCACTGCCATTTCCTTTGTGTTAAGGCAGTAGCACCTCTCCCAACCACCAATAAATTCACACCATACTGATGGGATCCCAAAATAAAGAACTCTCTTTGGTTCTTTAGTAGAGAGGGAACTTGAGAGCAGAAAGGGAAGGCAAAGTGTGAGCATTGCCAACAAGTGCCTTGTTCAAGGGTGTGCTCCTTCTCCAAATGAGCCCTCAGCCTGATATTCCACGTGCCAGGTGGCTGCTGCAGGCTTGTTATCATGTCCACGTGCAACCAGCACAGGCAATCACCAAAAAAACATTATCCTCCTGGGATAAGCCAGCTCTGCAGCACACACTGGTTTAGAGAAAAAGATGTGATACATGCCTGGGAGTCACCTACAGCATGAACTTCGTGCTCTCTGCCAAGCCATGGATGCTATTACATGAAAAGGGAACATCTGCAGGAAAAGGGTCAACTGCTCTACCCACAGGGTGAGCAGAGCCAGGAGCGATGAGCTGTACTTACGGATAGTACACGGTGAAGGTCTCCCCTGTGCTGAGGTTCATGAAGCTGTAGAAGGGGTCCCCAGGCTGCAGGATAGACCCGACAAAAGGCAGCCCATCAGCATCCAGCTTCTCTCCAATGTTTGGATCGCCAGGCCTGATGCCAAATACTAAATTATCACCTGCCTTGCTGGCTTTAAGGGAAAGGTCAATGCTCTCCACCTTGATAACACTTCCATATGCAAACCCTCTCTGCCAGGAAGATTTATTTACAATCTGAAAAGGAGAAACGAAGGCCCGTTAAAGACTTGCTAATAACTTCAAAAAAGAAAACATTTACAAAGGTAAGCATCAGACCAAAACGGCAACATTGTCTTTTTAAAGCCTCCCAGTAGGTCACTACTGTTCCAAAAACCTCAAGCCGCCTATAAACCCAGCATTTTTCAAAGCTGGAAGGCCACTGCCTTGGACAAAGGAAGCTCTGCCCTACTCCCAGTACCTCCAGCATTGCCTGCTGTACCAACACTTCACCACTGGGCTGCTGAACCTCCCCAAAAAGTGTGAGGACCAGCAGAGGCAGGAAGTGGGGTCTCCTCAGCTGGGTACCACCCTTACTACCAGTGACTCACATTAAACTCCTTCACGTAACAGCAGGATTTTTCCCTTCTGGTGGCTTACCATTGCATCTTCCATGTCATAGCCACTGTAGGAGATGACAGCCACGATGGAGTTGGTGCCGACGGGATAGCTGTCCATCCCATAATAGTCATACATGCTGGGCCTCACCAGAGGGCTCTGAGGGGTGTGCAGGTGGTACAGCTTGTTGTCCGAGCGATCCCTGTAGTTGTAAACTGGAAACCCCATGGTCTGCTTCCCTGGAGGGAAGGAGGGAAACTTGGATTTATTCCTCTGGGCATCTCATTAAGAAAAAAGCTGGAAATACTTACAAATTTAGAGGAATTATCAATCTTAAACTCCTTGTAATTTAATAACTGCCCTAAGCCCAGCTATAATTTTCTACAAACCGCAATACTCAATTCCTTTCATAGCACTTCATAAGGACTACATCTAATTTTGTTTTCTTTTCTGCAGCTTTGTTTTCTTTTCTGCAATTTCAAAATCCCCAATAAGGTTGGTGTGGTGTTTCTGCTTTTGCTTACTTGGAGATTTTTTTTTTGTTTGTGGCTTTTTGTTTTGGTTTGGCTTTTTTGGGGGGTGACACTTCTCCCCAGTGTCTCCCATAGGGAGGCACACGTTACATATTTTCAGGCCAAAAAGTATTTGCTTCTGCAGTATCAATATCCTGGCAAGGGAATTGAGTTTTGAACATAGTCAAATTGCTACTTGGAGAAAAGTATGAGAAAGAGGTAGTGTTTTAAGGACATCTTTCTGATAATACTGACAGAAATTCAATATACTAGAGGTGTTAATGAGGTGTTAATCCCCTTGCCCAGGGACTCGTAGCATTGGGCACTACAGCACTTACCCATCTGGCACTGGTACATGTTCCGTGGACTTTGGTTGTGGTCGGAGAAGGGAATGAGATTGGCCACCACGCTCAAAATGCTGTGAGGGAAGAGTTCCTGGTGAGTGGTCACTCCAGGCACCACCTCTGACTCCATCGTGGCCACGTTCATGAAGATCTGCAAATGTCAAATTGGATAATCCTTGTTCACTTCCTTCTTTTTAAAGGGAAGGATACAAAACAAAGCTGTCTCCGATGGCTTTCTATCCATTTCAGTTTTAGCTGTGGTGGTTGTCTGCACCTCAGTGTATTAGCAAGACAAATCAGACAGCTGGTAAACCACCTATTACTGATAGGCTGCAGGGAAAGAAAGCCCAAAATACAAAACTGCTGCAACGTGTCCTCCTTTCTGCCTCCCACTCTGATAGTTCCAAGTGGATGAGCTCCCCAGCAATCCACTGCTTGGCTGCCCAGGAGCCATTTGGCGAACACGATGCAACACAAGATGACACAGTAGGCACAACACAGCAATCCTTGGCCTCCAATCTTTCACAAAGTTAATACTGCGAGCAGATTTCAAGATGTCAAAAAGATCTCTACAGCCCAGCTAAGACATTTACCAGAAATCAGTTTGCAGGAGTGAAAAGCCCCCTTGTGTCACCTATTCTAGCTCTTCAACACAAGCTCCCTGTCCCCCATCCTAAGCTCCTTTCGCAAACATATTCCAAACCCATTTTTGATGCCAGGTACCTCTGTAACACGGAAATATGCAAACCCCACCTGTTCCAGAGTCCCAATCCATTCGTTCCTTTCATAGGACAGGTTTCTGACAGGCCGCACCATCCGGCAAGGGTTGGTGAAAATGAACAACCCTGGATACAGGCTGGGTTTTCCTGTCATTGGGATAAGGACCACTTCTGCCCGTGCAGGAAATCTCTTCTCTTGTGTTATCTGTTGGTGCAAAGAAATAACAATCTAGAAACACAAACCAAGTTTAACTAAACTGCATCCACCTGGTCACACAGTGAAAATGTCAACCACAGGTGTAGCCACTAATAAGGAGCCACAGAGAAAAGATCTTAGAAATACTTTTAGAAAAACCTCCACCGAAAAAAGACAGAATGTCTTATCTTACCTTTTCCAAGAAAATGTTCCTTCAAAAATTTTAACTTCATAAGCCAACAGATGAAACACGTGGATAAAAAAACAGTAACAGAAAAGCACACTCCAATACTAATATACAGCCAAAGATAACTTATTGGGTCAGATGAAAACAAAAATAGAACAAATGTAAGCCTAAAAAGTTCCAAACATGCCTATTTTTGACCACTGCACGTTGAGGATGTTTAGCTAAGAAACAATTTCAAACAAGACAACAAACCTTGAAACGGCGGAGGGTTTGTGCAATCTCAGGAGCCAATTCCCGCTCCACCCAGCCCACCATGGAGCCATCCAACACAACTCTGTAGCACTCTGAGTAAGGCTGGCTTGGAGCTGCATCAATGGGGGTGACACCTGTGGGAAGAGGGGGTTGATGGAAGGAACAGCCAAAAAAAAAGCAAACAAAACCCAGAAGTTATTTCTGCTCGGTTCACACCAAGAAACTTTCTGAGACATCAAAAAATTCTTGTCAAGGCCATAGACAGTTCAATGGAAAATAAAAAAGTTACAACTTAGAACCATGTCATTCCCCTCCCCATTTTTCTGATTGAAATAAGGATTCTCATTGTTGTGGTAATCACAAGTGAACTGCAGTGCAATTCAAGTCATTACAAAGTTACTGCTTAGTCCAGTTTCCCAGAGCTGTGAGAAATTCCTTGTGCAATTTCTCGTGCTTCAGGGAACATCCTCACTCTGGCAGCACACAGTTGAGAGACGCTGACACTGAATTTTGCAGTCCCCAAATAGCTGACACGCCTGTAACAAGCAATGCCTTATTTACCACTAAGCAGAAGCACAGTAAGGACAGGTCAAGCTTGATTTCACCTTCTCAAATGAACCAGTGTGCTGTGATGCTGTGTGGAGAACCTTTCCCAGACACGGGGCTGCAGGGCAGGGAGGTAAGAAAGGAGGCCAGTGAAACGTACCCAGGGAACACAACAAAGGTGGAATGTCCGCCACGGGCACCATCTCTGTCACGATTTCACACAGAGCTGTCATGTGGTTCATCAGCCCGCAGGGCTCTCCGTCCGGGGTATCCACAGGGCACAGGAAGCCCCAGGATTCGGGCAGCAGCTTGCGGACAGTCGTAGTTCTCATCTGGGAGAACGCTGCCCCTCTGTGTATGCAGCGGAAGTGGGAGAGGTAGCGGATGAAATTCAGCTTGTCCCCCACCACGCAGAGACCGCTGTCCTGCAACATGCCCAGCCCTGGGGAACAAAGGTGAGATTTATGCCAGGACCTCACCCAGCTTTAACAAACACAGGATGACGTTAAAAGACAGTTTCTTATTTTTCACTGACAAGCCCTAAAGATGCTCACGCTGGATCCCAGCAAGGGAGGTACACGCGCACGGGCAACTCAGTGACCTGTAACGGACCTAGCGACTTTAAATTCCAAGCTATTCCTTAAAATCGAGTTCCTTTCACAAACATGTGGAAGTAAATGCCAGTGAATCAACTTGGAATTTGCTGCTGGTATGTTTTACCAAAATTCTGCAGGTTTTTAATCTAATTTCATTTTCTAGTGAGCACTCCATTACAACACTGTCACACTGGACACTTCAGGGAAGCATTAGATAAATGTGAATATACATCAGCAAAGCAGTTTCTCTCCGTTTAAGCTCACATGACTAACGGGGCAGTTCTGATTAAGAAATGCCCCTTTCTCTGTCTTACATCGCACCTTCTAAGAAGAAATAATCTTTGGGAAAGCAAATCAATCTACGGTTGCTGCTTTGGACAATGCTAAATTTCATTTCAACTATTTATCCTGGGGAGAGGCTTTGCTTTCATAACTAACCTGTTCTATACCATGCACAATGCCTACGGCTTGTGGAGGAACCTCACCTTTTTTCCTCAACCATCCCCTTCTTCAAACCCCTTTTAGTAGTAATTCGGTCACAGTGTACAATGTCTGCCTGCAAGCAGTTGTTTTCAGTTAAGAGCTCAATTTTACGTCGTTCCTCATTTTGTTACACAGGAAAAAAAGAACAAAATGCTTCTTAAGGCTGCAGATTTACCTGTTTTAGACCGCAGGTTACCAGTTGCAAGCAGATACTCAAACGGCTTGGTGAAGTCTGGTGCCAGGCCGAATGCCTTCACCAGGCTGTCTGTATTTAGGCTGATATCTGCCTTTTCTGCTCTCTTCTCCAACACAAACCTAACAGATTGCAGCCAGGTTTCAAGCCTCTCCTACAGTTTAAAAGTGAGAGATTGAAAATTAAAACAGGAAAGGAAAGGCTCGAATTAGAACATCGGTTCTAATCTTGCACATCAGTTGCACATGCTACAGAACTCTGAAATTAGCAGAATGGACAACTTTTAAGGAACTGACAGTTTTCCAGATTTATTTCCAACACCGACTTCATTCTATCAAGATGCTGATGGTATCATGTCAACACAGAACTGCAAGGAAAACACCCACCCAACAGCTTGGCAATCACTTCCACCCAGAACAGTGATGAGTCTGGCAAATGAAGTACAATAACAGAATTTCATAAAGCACAGACAAAACCCAAAGCAGAAACTGTACCTATAACCTGACCACAAGGATAACTCTGTATACAGTGTACACTGTGTCCACTGTATGCTTTAGACTATTTAGGATCTCAGAATTCAAAAAATGGGGCTGCTCGCTCACTCCCCTGCTGATGTGACAGCAAGGGCTAGGCAGGAAAGTAACTTTTTCTGGTTCCTAGTAGCTGTTCTATAGAGCACTAAAATGCTTTCCCAAATTCACTTTCAAACCACTCACGTCGTAGAGAGTTTTTGACAGTCTTTCAACAAAACAGTGCTAAAGAAAATTTTGGCTAAAGGGGAAAAGAAAGATTAAAGAATTATGTAAGAATTCAGGGAAGTATCTTATTTGGGGATAAGAACTACTATTCCACAGTGAATTTCATGGGATAGTCAAGCTTCTGAACAGGACTACTCTCCTCCCAGAACCCTAAAATGAGGTATCCCTATAAATTGAAATGGAATAGATTAGTACTAAGTCAGCTGTTTAAATCAGAAGCACGTTACCAACTTTCTGATCTGTAAAGAAATTTAAAGATCTGGGAGCCACGACCTTACCTTTAAGAACATAAGGAAAAGCTGTCCTGGGGTGAGCACCTCGTGATTCATGAGACTGTCTGGATTATCCTCCATGCACTCCCCTTTGGCAAAAGCATAGAGCTTCTGGGTCATCATACAGAGCAGGTAGAACTTTTCAGTTCTATTGGTCAGGTGAATGCAGATACAATTGCTGAAGGAAGAGAAAAAAGGAGGACAAACTACCATGATCTCTTCATGTTAGCTTCATGTTCTTCAAGTTTCTCCTAAATAACGAAACCATTTTTTTTCGGATAAAAAGCTTAACAAGGCAAGTAGAAGTAAACTACAAAACATTTCTGTTAACGCTATCAGTGTCCTGCTACAGAAACTCCAAATCTCCACTGCTATCAAGCCATGTATGGAAAACTGTGGGCTGAGCAACACTCGAGCACAAACAAAAAGGAAAACCACACCTAATTTCTAAAGCTGGATGAAGAGCAAACACCTGTCTTACCAGAAAAATAAATGTTTCAGTTGAATGCCTGCCACACGGACAGTCTCAAAGCCAATTCTTCCACTGCTTTCTAACTCATTTCATGGAAGAAGATTTTAAAGCATCTATTTTCTGCCATTTTAAAAGATAAAAGTTATTCAGGGTTTGACAGAGATTGTGTGAAACTGGTGATAAACTGCAGTACTTCTGTTCAAAAAATGGAGCCTCAAGCAGTCACAGAGCCAGCTTTAACCTTCTCTTCCTCAACCTTTGTGTTTTTCATCAATGACATCACAAAAATCCCATCTAAATAAAAACTGTCACCCTCTTATGAAACTGTTTTGTGTCGATCCATTAAAACACATATTGTCGTAATACTCTCACATAATGCCTATAAATTCAACACAAGGACACTGGATCACACCCAGATACAGACCTCAGAATGAAATCTGCAGCCTGTTCATTGCTGTACCACTCAGGCAGGTTGAGTTTCACTCGGAAGCTCTTTCCCAGGTACTCCAGGACGTTTTGCTGTGTCAAACAGCCAGCATCCACCACTGCTCTCAACATCTCGGTAACACAGTTCACATAAAAGGTGTCATCTTCCCTTCCTTTCACCAACTCTTCAAAAATCTGGTAGTCTGGGAAATTAACTAATGCCTGACAGACAGAAATGCAGCAGGTCAGAAAAATAAGGTCATAACAACACCTATAAAATACAGCTAAAGAACTAAGGCACCCCATGATTTACGTTTTCAGTGCTCTGGGAACGCCCTTCCACAATACAAACTGGAAAATGCTGTGGGGTTGAATGCTTAGAGTAACACAGGGGATATTCATACCCCGATAATGATCTCCATCCAGACCATTCCTTAGCAAAACCCCACAAAACCGTGAGAGTTTGACTCTCCCCTCATCTCTTGTCCCTGCAGACACTTCCTCTGCTGCAGATTGAATGTTCCATTTCGGTGTTACGCAGTTTGGATGCCCTTTCCCCAACCAGTATAGGAAGGCTGACTGAAAATGCTCCAAGTGGAATTAGCTTCTTCTCATCACTTAAAATAAAAATGCTTTGCAAAACTTCTGTATTTATTCAATATAGAGAGCACGAGCATTCACTGCTTACCTTCAAAGCAAATCCCAAGGGGAGGAAGAACAACTCTTTGTGAAAAATGAAATTCACCATGACACAGCCATTTTCCAAGTAGTGAAGGTTCATATTTATGGCAGTGTGCTCATCCTTGACACAGTGCATCACCACCCCTGCAAAAATCACAACACCAGCGTGAGCTGCACAAAACCAAGTGGCTGCATCGCTCAGCTCCTAGCCAAAAAGGGCAGTGTCTCAGGACAGCCAGCACACTTGCTGAGAGGCTTGGAAAATGCAGCCGGAAGTTTTTTAGGAAAGGAAAGACCCAGGCCCCAACTATTCTGCTTGTAACCTTTGGATGCGGGATACAGTAACACAAAAGTACTCTTCCTAATCGTGCTCCCACCTCTGTGTTTGGGTGGCAGTACTGCAACACTGTTTCCTGGTCCTGCTCCACACTATCCACTGCAGGACAAAGAAAAATAAAACAAAAAAAAAGGACCATCTAATCTGGCACTGCCTTGAAATAAACTAGTGTGGAACTGCAGTGTGTGCTCAAGCACCATGGTCCAGTCAAATCAGCAGCTGGCAACACCTGAGTTTAAAATGCTACTTAATATTTTCTGGCTTAATTAAATTTTAAACTGGTTTTGCTGAGTATACGTGACAAAGGGAAGGTGCAGCCAAGGACCGAGTTACTCTGCTTCATGTAAATTAAATCTGCCACCCTGAAGCATGGACAAAATCAGTGAAACGAGTTCAGTGGATTACAATGCTTTGTACTGAAGGTGGGGTTTTAGCTACACCTTCCACAGAACAAAAAGTGACAAGGACTGCAAGGCCTGGAATAAAATCTCCTCACTCCCCATGGGCAGCTCAGACAGCTCCCACAAGGCAAGCCCCTGCTTCTTGCTTGTACCATCGTGGTGTGTGTACCCTCTGTTTTTATGTGCAGAAAAAAACCACTAACATTAAACAAGAACTGTAACAAAACAAACTACCAAAATTCAGCTACAGATGGTCACTCCTGTTTGTCCTCAAGCAGTTGTCACCAGGATGCTGCAGGAAACTGCTGAGCTTACCATACTCTGTGAAACCAGGGCCTCTGTTTTTCCACTTGTGTCTTGTCATCGCAAGAGGAAAGTTTCGCCTGGGCATAATCAGCATCCTGATTACTTTTTCTAAGCCATTGATTATAAAGTAGCCTCCCATTTCCTGGCAGGAGAGAGAAAAAAAATCATTTTAATATGCTTAGAAACTCAGAACCAGCATTTTAAGTAAAAGAAAAAAATGCCTGTATTTCACACTAAAACCAAACATTTAATGGGAAATGGCAAGACATGGTTCAGCACTGCTTTTGGAAAGGCTGCACTCCTTACCAGGGACTTATGAAGTCTAAATGTAGCACAGAGTGCAAGGAAAGGGATGCCTGTTCCACAATTTAAAGGAAGAAAAAATACCCCAAAAACCTTTGTGGTCCATGGAACATCTTTGAATAACTGACATTAACTTTTTAAAATAAATGTTCTGAAGTTCTCATTTTGAGTTTATAAACCAGAGGGATTTTCAGAGCAAAAGATTTCTTTCTGGTCACATACAAGCTTACTTTTCTGATTATCTTTTGTAGTTTGCCCTCTCTTTTTTTGTGAGTGCAAAATGCAGCACTAAATAATTCTGTATTCAATTATAGACAGCTAACATGCTACTGGGGAGACAGGAAAAAAGCTGGAAGAAGACAACTGGAAATGAAAATGTCTCTTTCAATGCCTGTTCTCCAAATCTTTCTCTCCACAGAGTCCCCTTCACAGCACCCTCAGTTGCTGGGCAGCAGCTGAGAGGTTCTATACCAAAACTGTAGGTATTGGCACCAAACAGAGCTCTGTACTCAACAACAGCCATGGCTACAAACTTCTCAAGCTGCTTCGTGGAGCCACCATAAACAAGGTGCACTCAGAGAAAATGGGAAGCCAAACTGGAAACAAAATATAAATGCCCAAGCCCTGCAAAGAGGAGATGATCCGACAGACTGCTCAGGGGAAATGCAGATTATCCTGACCCACAAAATCCCGGTTACCTCTTCCTCTTCATGGTGCTGCATAAGGTCTTGTGGAGAGAAACCACAGAGGTTGCACAATTTGGACTTCACCATGATCGGAATATACCCTAAGGGCTGTTTGATAGTCCCTTGTGGCATGTCATTCACTGACCAGCTGATGTCAGCCTAAAATGATACAACATGAACAGGAAAGGAGTTAAGTCCCCCTTTTAATATTTCCTGCTATATTAACTGTACCTTTCATATAACCACAAGCAGTTGAACATACTTGTATCGCTGTAAAATTGCAGTAACAATAAAAAGAAGAACCAGTAGATACATGCATAAAGATTACACTCTGGGAAACAGTCAACGTGTGCTTACAGAAGAAAATCACACACGTCTAGAGCTAGGTAAAGAAGCTGCTGGGTGAGCAAACAAGGTTGGTCTGGTCTCCTTTGCCTTTCAGATCCTTCAACAGAGCAGCCTAAACAAAAAGAAGCAACCACAGGAAAGGAAAGGAAACCTCAAAAGGTAACAGTTGAAAGAAGAAGAAGAGAGCAAGTGTCCACTGAAAGGACATCCACACCACAGGCCTGACAAAATCTTTCCTAAGGTTTCTTCACTTAACGTGCTCATGAGTGATCTGACAATCGAGAAAGAACATTTATTAAGAAGTTCTGGCAGTGGGTCTGCAGGAAAACTGTGGCAGCAAACAATCCTAACTTTACATGCAGAACGATGGGCTTCGAAAGAGCTGCTGTCCTGCAGGAAAGAAACACTGGCACTGCAATACAAGAACATGGGTTCGACACCAGGCAACAGCTAAAAAGAGTAAACTGAGTCTTAGCAATTACTGGGAAAGGGAAGGGAAACGCTACTGTGCCCCTTTAAATCCACGGGGCAGCCTTACACAGAGACTGCTGCAGGCTGGTCTACACCTGAAGTGATGACTAAGGGTCTACAGCTGCTCAGCAGACTGGGGCTCGCTTCTTACCCTGGGCCAGTGGGAACTGGGGAATGAGACTGAGGGAGGGATATGGAGCTAAAGCAGCATGGTGGAAACAGGGAATGATTACTCACTGTTTTCTGCTGTGCATGGGCAGGGAACGGGAGAGGTTAACCTGTCCCAGCACAAGGCAATGCCTTCTCACACAAGGCACAGCAAACTGTTCTGTCCAACTGCTCCAAATATTCCAAAAATAATTAAACAGACAGACAATGGGGGGGAAAAAAAAAGAGATGGGAAATAATTCAGGTAAGAAAAATAAAAACATCTTGAGCTCAGGGAAATCTAAGATCCACTGAGAATACAGCTGTGAACAATCTGCACTGCCCCACTTTCATTTTCAGATAAGGTACTGCACTTAGAGTGGCTTTTATCATGGTAAGGTGTACAGCTTCAGAGAAATAAAAAAACAGAAAAAAAAAAAAATCAACCAAGCAAAAAGCTGAAATTCCAAGTAAGTATTCCCTTGCACCAGGTGCCTCATGTAAGCAATCAGCTCAGGCACAATTACATAATTTTAACAGAAAACAGCAACATGCAATCTTTTCACAGTGCAAAGGAAAATATCTGCTGGGGATGCTTCCTCTCTAGGCAAATTTCAAAGCGCTTCAGAAAAACCATGAACCTGTGAACAAGAGACATTTATAGGTCTGGACTTCTGCATGGGAGCAACGCTGCCTTTGAAACCTGCATTCCTGCAGAAACAAGATTTGGATGATGCTGCTGTCTGGGATGACACGGGTCTCCATCCAAGGTCTTCCAAGTTGGTTGGCTGCTTGCAGAGAGAAATGTGACACGGAAAGAAGGGCAGCGGGGCCGGAACCACGACAAGCTTGATGTGCGGGGAAAAACAGCGAGGCCACGCATCATCAACACCCCAGAGCCCAGGCGGGGCAGCGCTCCTTGAACCTCCCGTGAGACCGGTGAGCCGAGAAGGGGCCTTTAACTACAGCACAGGGCTCGGCCGGCTCCGCTGTCCGCGGCGTGGGGCCGCCGCGCCGGATGGGGACACCCGTGTGCGGGGCTCGGCCGGGACAGGGACACCCGTGTGCGGGGCTTGGCCGGGACAGGGACACGCGTGAGCGGGGTTTGGCCGGGACAGGAACACCCGTGTGCGGGGCTCAGCCAGCCCCACAGGGCGGGGACACGCGTGTGCGGGGATCGGCCGGGACAGGGACAGGGACACGCGTGAGCGGGGCTCAGCCAGCCCCACAGGGTAGGGACACGCGTGAGCGGGGCTCAGCCGGGACAGGGACACGCGTGTGCGGGGCGGGCGGGCG
>VZTA01014641.1:281357-297240 GCA_013398855.1 Mohoua ochrocephala
CTCCAGGGTCGCGTCCATCCCTGCGGCCATCCTTGTGCCCACACCCCGTCCCGCGGCCGCACCGCAGCCCCGTCCCCCGGGGCCGCGCTCCTCCCGACACGCACTCCCAGCGCCAGGTCGCCCTCTGCATCCGCGTCACCCATGTCCCTCCCCCAGCCCAGCCACGTGCGCCTCGGGAACAGGAGCCTGAGCACCCACCCAATCCCCCCCATCGCTCTCTGCCACTTCCGCACGCCTGGAATCCCGAACAACCCCGCTATTCCCCAGCTCCCACCGGTGCCGGGACAGCCCAGGGGGTGAGGCCGGTTTTCCCGGGGTCCCGCACGGTGAAAGGGGGGGGGAACGCACCACAGGCACCCACAAGAAGCGTTCCCTGGGGACGTGACACCCCAGGGACCCGCTGCGCCAAGGAAACACCGCAGGCTGTGGGGTTCGCATGTTTTAATGATGGTTTAGGAGGGATGTGGATAGATGCGAGCTCACCGGAGAGCCGGGAGCTCAGGCATTCGCCAGCCCCACATGCACATGCTGAAGTGAGAGCAGCCGGGCGCACGATGCCGAGCCTGACCCGCGGCCAGCTGGGCAGCGCCCCGCGTGCCCCTCATCCTCAACACCAGGGCTTCCCAAGGGCTGCCGCAGCAGACACTTCATGTCATGGAGCGTGATTATGAACGGCACAGCGTTGCTCTCCCGGGAGAGAGAGCTGCGTGCGTAGAACAAGAAATGCTGGGAGCAGGGACATGCAAGCAGTCCTGAAGGGCACTGGTCACAGTCACCTGGATGAAATCGGCGTTCGAGCCTTTCCTAGACTTCTCCGGCGTTCTCCATGGACTGTGGGCAGCCACCAGATTTCAGCAGAAGCATAACATGACTAACTCGTATGGAATAAGCCACATGGGAGTTACCTGAAACCCAGAGTCCAGTGGGACCAGACCCTGCTGGACAACGCAGCCAGAACACCTGGGCCAGAAATTCTTCATGGATGACATGAGGGATACAACTAAGACTAGAGACATTCTGCAACATGGTAGGGTGTCTTCTGGAAACCCAGCAGTATCCTGGGTGAAAGCTCAGGAAAGAGAGTAAGACCTTTTCTATTGACCTTTTAGCTGAAATAAACTAGAAAACATTTATTGTTGTATATTCCTAAAAAAAGAAACAAACAAAAGTCTCACAGGGGCTTGTGAGCATCACTTGCAAGGTGCACCCATGGCTGCAATGCCCAGGCCTCAGCCACACACACACCCTCTACTCCACCTCGTAGCTAGTATTTTGGGCAAAACTTTAGGCACTGTGCTCTCTGTCCTTTATCATTTACCTTCTGTGCTTTACTTTGGGGGGCACTTTGAGAGAAGGTGGAAAATACACGTTTTCCTCCAGAGGATGTTGCTTATTCCTGAAAAATTCAGCAGAGGATTCAAGTGTCCCTGAAACACTACCTCCCCCAAGCCCAGCTGGAAAGGCAGGGTATGAATAGCTGCATCGTCTGTAGCTGTGGCTCTACCACCAAGCAACATCTAAATTTCCCTTTTGGGGAGAAGGATGGGTCTAGCACCCCAGAGAATGAGCATTTCTTGGTTCATCGTGAGGGGGAAAATTTTCTGTTCTTGTCTGCCCTAGAGCTTGTGAGAGCCCAGCTGTCACCTCAGGCACATCCTGGATGAGAGCAATCGCTGTGAGATCTTCCTGTTGCTGGGCAAAAAAAGGTGCAGTTTTTAAGCTCACCTAAGCTAACGTGAAAATGTCAATGGAGATGTGGTGAACTTTGCAAGCTGAGTAACAACCCTTCACGGCCTACATTTTACCTTGGTGTGTCACCAGCACACTTTACCTGGACTGCAGTGAAATTCTGACACTTCTGTGCTGTTATAAGGTTAGAAAACCCAACCAGTCCTTTCCCCCACACCCTTCTCCCTGCTTATCACCCAGCCCTTCCTGTCAGGATTGTCTGCTGCATGAAGAACTCTGAAATCTCCATCACAAGCAGAGAGGAGTACATCAAAATGCTAGGTTCTTCTGAGGAAGGCAGAAGCTCCATTGCTTGATTCACTTCCCATTACACACACAGGCAGCTTATAATCTTCACAATGTCTTCTTGTTTGCTTGTTATGGGGAACAGGAACCAGTTTCTTTCCACGACCGTCTCTCCCTGCCAGAGGGATGTGCTGGGCTCGCACTGAAAATTCAGATACCCTTCACAAGACAGGGATTTAGGTTATACTCGAAGCAGATGTTAGCTCTGAAATTCAGAGACCTCAAGGAATTTAACCTCTCCTTCCCCACAAAGCACCCGATTTCCCAGATACGTGGCAAACAGGAATCTCTCTCCTGGTCTACAAAACCTCACCCATCCTCTCCCTAGCTAAGATCAAGCTGCGGACTGCGTTCAGGGCAGAAGCTTGCAGTATTTGTCAGACAGAGGAAAATAAAATGGGCTGGATCAAATGGGATTTGGGTAGAAAGGTTTCAGGTAAATCATGAAGGTGAAAGCTGAGAGAAGAGCCTAAATTCACTGCGGTGCCTCAGAAGAAACTGGGATCGGGTTTCTGCTACTCGAAACACTCAGCACAAAGTGATGCTAGAAATCCTACAGCCTTTTGGTGAGCTCTGAGGGGGTCTCTCTACCTCTTTTAAGCAGAATCCAACCGCGTCAGACTGGGACAGACACTGACTCAAATCTCAATAGGAAAAGGGATAGCTATAAATAAAGAAAATCGCCTTCCTTGCTTGGGTTAATTCACCGCCTGCAGTTCAGCACCCTTTTGCCAGCCATTGCCTGGGTGTTCAGCCAACCAGCTTAGAAAATAACCTAAGGAAACTGACTTCTCGGTGTTCCTGGATTTAGGCACCCTGCGATGCCAGAGAGCTTGCTCCTTTCTATGTAACAGAGCAGGAACAAAGGAAAGGAGTCACCTATTTGGAGCCGAGCTAAGGCACTAATGATGCAGTAGGTGAGGAAAGAATAAACACAGCAGGAGGAGGACAACTCCATCGTTCTCTTCGCTCGATTCCCTTAAAAAACCCAATGTTATCTCTATAGAAAAGGAGGAGCTAATACAGCATTACAGTATCCCTGCTGGGGTTTCATTTTAAGGTTGTTTTGTTGTTCTCCCAGAGAGATTTGTTTCAGGTATCAAAGTCACAGGAGCTGTTTCTAAAGTGGATTTTGGTGAATGCAGGCAGAGTTATCTGAGCAGCTCTGGCTCATCACAGCTCTGTGAGGATGCCTGTTTTGTTGTTTTTCCCTGTGGTCTCCCAGAAAATATGAAGCCTGTCTCTATCACTTTTTGGCATGTTACTGAGATAAGCCACCAAACTGTGCTGACCCGGGGGGTGCAGTCTCTCCCTGTGCACAGCAGTGGCAGTTGTGTCGTCATCACAGTTTGATGAAGATTGATGATGACTGGCTCATCTTCTGCCCAGTGTCGTTGAGGGGGAAAACGCTGGAGATGGCTACATCCACAATTCCTTGGCAGAGCTCTGCATACAGCTTCCTAAGAGATGAGAGAGAGAGAAAGAGAGAATCAGATACCCAGGCAGGACAAACCAGCAGACACCCCCAGCCAATTTTTATGTAGGAATGCATTTTCCCAGCAGGATCTACAAGATCCTATTCCCACTACAAGGAGTTTCAGGGTGGCAAACAGGAGGAGAGCAGTATCTATTCCACCTCCTCCTTGTTTTTACGCCAACGACTATCTTCTTTTTCCACGGTGACAATTCCCAATATTCACAAAGGACGACAAAACCCATTATCTATGTTTAGAGTCAGCTCAGGCTTCTGAGCAGAGGCCCTGCACCCTCAGGCCCCAGACCTGAGTCTCCACAAGATGCACGGGGGCAGAAAACATCTCAGGGCTCCCCGTGCCAGCCTTCCAACGCAGGGAGTTCGGGATTTACTGCACCAGACCCCCCCGTTCACGTGGGAATGTGCCCCAGAGGGGCTGCTCTGATGCACTGCTGGTTTGATGAAATCCTGTGCTGGGGTGCAGCTGTACACATCAGCTCGTGATCAGGCACAGGGGCTCCACAGGACCCTCAGGCATGTGGGGATGTGTTTCACCACGGCACAGCTCGTGCACAGCAGGATTAGGAAGTAGGGAGACAAGGTGCTTGAGATGAGTTAACGACAGCTTCATTTTCTGCTGGAGGAAATACACGTGTAACCTCCCTGAATGTGCTGGCATCTGAGACATATTTAGTACCACAGCTGTTTTTCCCAGGATTAACAATGTCTTTCACTCCATGACACTGGGGCTATGTGACAGTAAGATGCTTTTTCAGCTCTTGGGAATGTTACTGCTTTCAGCAGCCAATTTTTTTTCCCCTCTTTCAATGGGAGCTGTGTGATATGAGTGCTATAAATTAGAATAACCCTGAACAGGAGAACCCACAAATAGCCCCAAAAACCTACCAAAACCTACCTCAGCTGCTTTCAATCTTCCAAGTGCCCAACAAAGCCCTTGCTCTTCCAAGAAGCACAAAACAAACAGGGCACTGCTGCAATCCAAATCCACCCAGCAACAGCCAAATTCTACCCGCACAGCAACACGTGGAGGTGCAAGGCAGTATTGCATCGTGATGCACACTCTGAACAGGGCATCCAGGAGACAGAAAGCTCCCGAAACTCTAGCCCTGAAAAGGCTGCTGAACAGGCTGTCTGGTAGGTTTGACCTGCATTTTTTGTCTACTGTTAGTGATGATCTAATCTAATCTAATCTGATCAAATTCTAATGCAGTGATGTACAGCCTGTTCTGTTTTGCTTGGGTTTTTTTAAATATCATACAGATGCTCACTTAGCAAAAATTTCTGGTCTCCTGCAGTTGTCTCAGTCACATAATACAGCACCTCCCACTGTGCCTACACAGAGATGTTCGTGGCCAGGGCTGTTTGGCTGTTCCAGCCTCCCTGTGGCTGCTGGAAGAAGCTATAATCCAATCTCTGTGATAAAAAAAAGGGTTAATTCAATTTTTACTGTACCTCCGAACTCTCAGCAGAGAAACAAGGCATGCAAAATCTGCTTTTCCAGCAAGGATGGCTGGAAGATAAGAAGACATCGGGCTCAGGAATTCAGGCACAGCCAAAACAAGGACTGAATCTGGAAACCTGGGGAGGGTGTTTTGGTAATGGGCAAATTGTAATATGCATGTAGTGACTGTATATAAGCAGCACACTTTTAAAATCATGTGGGCACATAAGGTCAGGAGTTATCCCTCGTGTGACCTGAATAAATGATGCCCTTCTTAACACTAAATGGGTGTTAAGGAGTCTTTATTCCGGTTTTCAGAGATTTGGTAACATCTGCAGCATCCACAGGGTGCTCTGCGACCCTGCTGCCTGCAAATTTAGTCACTCACTTCCAGCTGCTGCCCTTAATGCTACTCATTTAACATGTGTTCATATGAAGAGCAGCCACCAGTGGCTCCACAAGAGAGACTGAGAAACAATCTGACTCCCAAAGCGTTGAATCTGCAAACGTAACTTCAATCCAAGAGTAATAAAAATGACCCAAGTTATATTCAAACCCACTTGTTAAAAACCCAGGTAAGTGCCCCATCTCATGTGGGAAAGAAGCTGGGGGATACCAAACACTGAGACAGGAGCAAAGAACCCAAAGTGGCACTGAGAGCAGTGTCCAGTGTCAGCCTGAAAAACTCCCTTGCCATTCCCTTTCTGTCACCTTTTTCACTCGGAGCTGGGACACAGCCATGTTTCGGGTGAGGCATGTGAATGGTGGCATCACAAGGGTATTACAGAAGCTGATTTACTCACTGGGCACATGCTGGGGCCCCGTTGACTTCTATTAGCCAGACCTTCAGCTCCTCATCCACCATGAAGTCGAAGCCAAAGAGCTGGAAGCTCTGGTAGTGAAGATGCTTCGTGCTGATTGCAGGCTCTATACACATAAGGCAGCTTCTGTGAGGGGAAAAGCAGAAACTCGAGGTTAAGGCCCCTGTGGACACGTGCATTGCACAGTTAAGTGACAGGGGCTGCCCTGGAACTGCCCCAAATTACAAGTTATGTCCAACACATGCCACGGTCACCAGGTCCCTGCAAGCGAGATCCCGTGACCTTGAAAATCCACGCGGGGACACCCATGAGTTAACTCACATGGAGCTGGAGAGCAGCATCCTCCCTCACTACTGGGCCAGGCAAGCTGAAAAACACGATGTGCAATGCCACAAAGGGCTGCAGCAGGTCCCCAGGGAACTGCCACTGGATGCTCATTTGCCTCCAAGTCCCTCAAAGGTTATGCCACGTCTTTTTAGTGCCATGAACAGCAACGGGGTACTTGCAAAGTAAATTCCTTCAGGAAGGACTGATTTGTCAAGACCTGGATTCTCTGCAGCACCAAGATCTCTCTCCAGGCACTTTCTAAGCCCAGGAGGGAACCAGCTCTGTGTGGACTGAGTAAGATGACCTAGGCAAAAGCCATGTGCTGCTGCTGCCTGCTGATGGTGGGCGAAGAAGCACCCAGAGCCCACAGACTCGAGTCCAGCTTCACTTCCCCTCTATCACCTTTATGCCTTCTTTCAATCTCAGCCTCTCCCAGCCCCATCTTCTGACCTGCTCCCTTCCCTTTTCACTCCATCCTCCTCCAGCCACAGGTGGCAAAACACAGAGACACGGACACGTACCATCGAGGCAACAGCACTTACGGAGGTGCCTCTTCATTGAGCAGTGACATTGGGGTATTTATGGTCTTATCTTACATGTATGCAATTGAAACCCTTCCCTTCTTGGTCTGCCTGCTCCCCCAGCTGTGTCCACACACACTCCCTTGTCCCTGAAGGGTCACGCTCTCCTGGGCAGCAGGCACCTTATTATGTGTTTGATTTGCAGTAAGATGCTATTCTCAAGCGTTGTGTTCAGGGCATCCATCAGATACTGGTTGAACTCCTCGAAGAACATTTCATTCCCTTCCTCATACCGCCCGTAGTTTTTGGAATATTCCTTCTGAATGCAGTGATTGGTCAAGTGGCAGGTTTTGTCCTGGAAATTAGCACTGTTATATGGTTCGGAAGAGGTCCGCAGGACACCCTCTCTGTAGAGGTAGATATTATATTGATGATCCACGAGAACCCAGCTCCTGGGGGACAGGAGAACAAACTCTAGTCTCAGTGGCTCAAAAAGAAACAGCAACAAAAAGAACACTGGTATTGCAAAGGCAGAAAAGGTTACCTGATGTCAAACTTGCGATGCCCTGGCTCTAAAAGCAGAGGATTCTCCAGGTATTTCTGAATCACATGCACTTGTCCCTGCTCATCGATGAAGTCCAGGAGCTCTGCAGCCTCCGAAGAAATCAGGATCCCTTCCCCTGGCACAGAAAGTTGAAGACAAAATTAGGCAGAGGATCCTTCTACCTTTGTTGGAGCTTTTTCGGGCCCCAAGCGGACCGTGGCTCATTAGCCCAAAAAGCGACATGTGAGAACCTGTGGCCCCAGGGTCGGCCTAAGCAATGTCACATTCACTCCATGGGAATGAATCTGTGGAGGGATCTCTTTCTTACCATGCCATGGCCCACTGTCTCCCCACAAACCAGGCCTAATGCAAATGGGAATCAAGGGGATCTGGTATGGCACGGCCTGCCTGGGGCATGTCTGTAGGGGCACAGCAGAAAGGGACCTGGGCAAGCAGTGAGGCAGCTGCTTGGTTTGGGGGCATTTGGTTTTCTTTTACGTCTTTTTTTTTTTCCCCTATCTAGGCTTGGCAGGGGTAGGAGGGTGTGGTGGTGCTTGGATTTGGCACTTGACAAATTTGGTTTTGTTTTTCCCTGGTTTTCAGCAGCTTATGGAGAACAGGGGGTTTGGCACATTTTCTGTAAAGAGTTTTGCCTTTCTTTTTTATTTGGGGAGGGAGGTTTGTGGGGTTTTTTTTATCCTAGACTCAAGACTTTCTTTCCCTGTGTGGCTTCTCTGGCTGCCAGAGGCAGTCACACATGCACACTTGTGCAGTGTTGCTCTGCTCACCGAGTTCATTTAAGTTATTATTAAAATCATTGCTGAATAAGGAAAAGTACTATTTTAAATTGTTCATCCATGTAGTCAATGTTCCTGCCGTGGAAGCTCTTCGTTAAAAAAATGAACTGTGCCTTTTAAACACTCCCACATTTTGGCTGAAGCTGTCACTGTTCATTTCTTGCAGGAGTCCAAAGAGGAAATTCCTGTTGCAGAGCACTGAAGAGAGACCATTTTCCTTCTGGGATTTCGTAAAGGAATGGCATGGTGCCATGAGGGATAAGCCAGCTCAGGTAAAGTTATCAAACCCTCCTCTGGCACTATGCCCATTCTTGAGGCATTAAGTTAACTTTTTGGACTAAACCCGATGACTTAAGTCTTAATTTTGTGCTGAGTGTTTTTGAGGAAATAGTGTGCAAAAACCCCCACTCTTCAAGAGGGCATCGAAGGGATAACAGAGGTTTGGAGTACAGGCAGGGTTTGACGGGATCATCCTGTAAAAAGTGCTCCTAGCTGTGACTTCTGAAGGTCACTGTCAGCACAGCCCTGCAGGCACTCCCACTGCTCCATCCCCTGCTCAGCTTTCCAGCCCTACTGACCTGCCATTCACCCCCAGCACCCTCCCCTGAAAGGAAGTCTGTCACCAAGGTATCTTTCTCACCCGTGCTTTATATGCTGGGGACAAGATTTCTCAGTCTCCCGATCGGAGCAGAGCAAGGCAGAGCCTTGCACTGGCACAGCTTCAGGCTGTGCGCTGGGGGAAGGAGGGAAACAACATCCCTAAGCCAGTAAAGCCTCTGCAGTGGGGAGATCAGCAGGCACCCGTTCCACACTGGACAGATGGCAAACCAAGGGGAGGGTCAGTTTAGCTGGGCACCCAGGCAGCAACCCAGCGAGGCAGCAAAGCAGCTTATGTGGGGCAGCTGTCCCTGCTCTCAGAGAAAACACCAAAACCTCCAGCCACAGTTGCAAACTCTTAAAACATTTGAGTCAGGGCATCCTAAACCTTTAATTTTCCCGTTACTGATGGATAACCAAGCCTCTGTTAGACCTGTCCCAAGACGGGGGCTGTGCCTGAGCTGTATCTTTCTTGGTAATTAGCAGGAACAAGCTTTCTTCTTCATCAGAAGTAATCCCCAGACATATAAAACGTCCCTCTAGAAGGTTACCATGAGACCCTGCTTTCCACGTTAATTTGCAGCAGCACACTGATGGATACAAAAGGCTACTCTGCTTTAGTGCAGAAAAGATGGGATCACACTTGCATAAAGGATCTGAAGAGTCTGAACCTTCTCAGCCTCCAGCAGACCATGGCAACTGCCTTTTCAATTGCCCAGATGGATTTTTGGCCAGTTTACCACACAGAAACACATTCCCGCACTGGCGTAACAAAAAGACTCATCTCCCCTTTTGTTCCTGATGAAAATGCACTTCCAATACTTCTTGGTGACTCAGCCAAGAGAGCAGAACAGAGAGAGAAGCCAGCGTGAAGGACAGTTTTATCCTGCGGCCTCCCTGCAGCCAGCTCTGGCTTTCACATTCTCTTCTTGCAAGACTGTATCCACAGTGACTCTGCAAATATGAGTAATACATGTGGGCTCCTTCCCTTTGAAAACACCGGGTCCTTCCTCAGGCCGGGCTCTGCTGCACACGTGGCAAGGTAAGTTTTTAAGTACAGCCATTTGAATAATGTGCCCACGATAACACCGTATCTGACAGAGAGCACGTAGTTATCAAAGCACTGCATCTACAGCTGAGTCCAGCTATCTCACAGCCCGTCATTTCTGTAGAGTAAGTGATGGAATGACCCTGGAACAAGGAAGGACACATTATCACTTGGGTATCTATTGTCTTATTCAGATTAAACGGACATAGGGACACTGCATTGCTTGTCTTTGCTCTGGTACCTTCCCCTGAGGCTTGGGGTGCAGTTTTGACATCCTGAGCTCGTGGCTGCTCAGCCAGTCTCTCAGTGCGACCATGGGCAGGTCGCTGGCACCAGGCATCTGAATCTGGCTGAAAGACAAGCAGGATTTCCACCCAGGAGAAGGCAAGCTTAGCTGCAGCATGGGGAGTTGGGCTCCTTGCCCTTGAGGGTTGCTGTCCTGCCTGTTGACCGCCTCTCTGCATCCCGTTCTGCTCCCTCTAACCTGCACTCCACATTCCCCTCACTTGCTGGTCCCTGCTGCCTTCTCCCCGCAGCACTTTCCCACATTTTGAGGTGCATGTGTGGAGGAGTGGAGGCCCTTTCACTGCCATGCACGTTCTAGGTAGCACCTGCACACCACATTGCTTGTCAGGAACCCCACGCTGGCTCGACTGGCATGCAGTCGGTGGGAGAAGCCCTCCACAGACAGACCACACATCAGCTCGGCTCAGCCAAACCCTGGGACTCTATGGATCATGTGAAGAGCGAGGAATAAAGAGAAATAGCTCCTGGTGCTGGAGAATGAACCTTTGGCACCAGCTGAGGACTTGGCGATCCACACATTGCCTTCTTTGCCTTCCCGCCGCCTGTTGTAAGCTGCCAGGAACACTTCCCGCTCGTCCGTCCTTGAGTTGTTGATGAGATGGTGAATTCCATTCTGCGCTGGAGCCACGGGGGTCTTCAAGTTTGTTGGGTAAATCACATATGACTCAGGGAACCACGTGCAGGACTCCGATAGCTCAGGGCTTGTCTTGATTAGCCTGGGTGAAGAGAGACAGGCTGTTAATCTCCGGAGCGTCCCCACGTGCACGGGGATCATTTAATAAGGAAAAATCATCATTAACTGGGCTCTTTTGCTTGATGATGAATGGCAGCTTATAGACAGTTTGTGCTAAATCATCCTACTTTCCTTAGACCCTTGAAATTAAGACCCTTTCCTAAAGATATCCTGGCAACCCCAGGCCACAACGAAGCACTACTCTTTGAACCAGAACGTGCGTGCTTTCATGAAACATTTTACTGATACCGTGGATCTCATGAAACCAACAGCTGAGAAGTTTCTGTGTAACTAGAGCTTGTGGTGCATTCCCTGCATCATCTCTGCACAAAGGAATTGAGGAGGGGTGTTTGCTGGCACGGCTCGGGGCAGGAAGGATGCTGTGATCACGACCAGCAAAAGGGAAGCCAGAGCAGTCACGCTCTCTGTGCTGGTGCTTAGCCCTTGATCGCATTCCCACTGAGGTCTGAGCAGGTGTCCCAGCTGTGTATGAAGACCACTGGGAACCCACAGAAAGCAAGGGTACAGCTCCATGTTTCACATCCCAAGGTGTCTGGGATCCCCCTGGCACATCTCTCCTACCAGTAATGTCTGGAGACGCCAACAAATTCCCGTTAGCACAGCCCAGACCTGTTTCCTTTCAGAGTCAAGGGAGCTGCCTGCCTCCCCAAATGCCTGTGCTTTGCTTAAGGCCAAAAGTAGAGCTCACGAGGTACTGACTCTCTCTCTGTGCATTTGCGCCTCTCCATTGAGATGGCGGTGAGTCAGTGGCACTCTGGGAGCCCTGGGGAATGTCATTTGTCGTCCTTTGGGTTCCTAAGCAGCTTGATGCATGGTTGACCCTACAGTTAGAAAGGTCAGCCAAGCTGCAGGATATAAAAACAGGTGTGCAAGTGCTTTTAGCACTCTAGGTAACAGGCTAAAGAGAAATCCAGCTGAGGAGCGCTGCAAGTGCTTGTTTAAAAATACTCTGCCACTTTCTGACAAACACCATCACCACTGCCAGGAAAGCAACTGGGAAGAGGCTCTTTGCAGGGGAAGGAGAGGCCTTGGATCAGCACATGCAGTCTGCAGGACTGCATCAGTGAGAGGCTGAGAGCACAGACTCTAATGGGCAATCAAATTGCTGAAGGAGACCGAGAGCTCTGACATGAAGATACTCTAGTGGGAGCAGAGTTTGCGCAGGGATGAGGGTTATCTGCAGTGAAAGTTCATCCACATTTCCCCAGGAGACTCTGGCATGGCAGGTCATGCAGAAATAACTCCCAGAGCTCTTCCTGGAGATGTCTCCAAGCATTTGTTTGACCAACAAATCTGATTAGCTAAAGGCACATTAGTGTCTCTTCTCTGTATGAAAAAGAGAA
Organism: Mohoua ochrocephala; assembly: GCA_013398855.1. Taxonomy (NCBI): domain Eukaryota; kingdom Metazoa; phylum Chordata; class Aves; order Passeriformes; family Acanthizidae; genus Mohoua; species Mohoua ochrocephala. Next base: position 293,386 of record VZTA01014641.1, read on the forward strand.
TAAAAGGAAAAGGTTTTAATTAAATGTCTACAAGGAAAAAGAGCAGCTATGTTTGGGGTTTTTTTTTTCCTTTAGATTTGGCTCTAATCTGATTCAATACACTCCATGGTTTCAAGTAGGCACAACTCAGTGGAAATGGCATTTCCCCTGAAGTCACAGAGAGGCCTTTGTGCACACAAACAGCTCTAGAGACCAGCCCGGGAGTCTGAAGACAGCACATGCTTGGGACACTCCCAGGGCAGCTGTTCTGTGGAATACCCTCCAAACAGGTTCGGCACTCGACAAGGGTTAGAAGAGAAGCTTCTGCCAAGCCCATCTAACATTTCAGTGAATTTCTTACTTCACCAGAGATGCTTTGCGGCACAGCTTGTCTGCTCCCCTGTAGTAATTCACCAGCTGCACAAGTCCAGGTTCATGGCCTAAGAAGGGGAAACAGAGGTCAGACAAACTCCTCAAGGAATAAAGGGAAAAACAGCTGCTTGGTGCGAAGGACCTGTGCAGTAGGGGAAAAAAAAAAATGGAGGCTGTTTCCTTGCCCTGCATTACAGAAATAGGTTGTAAACTGGTACTGGCTCCTGTGGTTTTGTTCATTCAGTTACAAAAAAAACCATGTAGTTACCCATTTGTTTTTAATCTGACACATCCATTTTGCAAAGGAAAATATTTTTTTCTTAATTCACACTGAGAGCTGGCAGCACCACCCAAAAGTGTTCTCCATCTGCTGGTGTAAGTTTTTAAGAACCAAGATTTCAGTAACTCTTAAATACAGGTGGAGGATGCAGGGAAACACACCGTGACACAAAGATCACAGCTTAGCAAAGGGCCTTTTTCCTTTGTCACGTGCAGCAGGATTCCCTCTTGGACCTGGTATCACAAAACACTGGGAAACATTGAATGATTTGGAGTCTCGCTTCTTTCTAGCGGTTTGCAACAAGACCCGTTGGATACCTGGGGTGGGAAGGAAGCTCTGGGAGCCTCTGCTCCGAGCTCTTGTTCAGTCAAAGTCTGAGTATCTCTAAAGATGGAGATCCTACTGCTTCTGTAAGTCCTTGTCCCAGTGCTTGGCTGCCAACCCGTGTCCCCTTGACTACCCTGATGGCCCCTGCTGTAGTCCCTCCAAGGGTGTTTAAGCCCTTCTTGCACTGGAAAGTCCCAAAATGGCCCCAGTATCCAGCTGTGGCCTCAGCGGTGCCAAAAAGAGTGCTAAACAGATGGGTACCTCCTTACCAACACAGGACTTCACAGCCTGCCTCCTTTCACCTTTTCACACTACAGAAACACTTGTGCTCAGCTGGAAGCTCCCTGGGAGGGACCAGAATCCTGAAAAAGGATTCAGAGTTTTACTTATCCTCCTTGGTGTTTGCCTGGGAAAAATAGGCCTGGAGCAAACATTACCTTAAATACCAGGCAGCTGCAAGACCACAGAGAGTGAATATCTATTTTCAGCCTGAAAGTCACTTCCCTGACCTGGGTCACTTTTATTCACAAATCTTTAAATACAAGATAGCTGAAAACCACCCTGCAGAAAAGATGTGTATCTTCAGGCACTTCAGTGTGCAGCCAGCACGGCCAGGTTTTTTTACTGAAAAGAAAATAATAAAACCCCTCATGTTTTCTTCTGTTTCCAGTTTATCCTGGGGAGACACATCCTCACTGGTTTGCTGAGCATCGCCACGGAGTAGTGGGCTGCAATGCAGAGTCGGGTGGCCAGCAAAGAGGGACCACGAGGCAGGAAGGGAAACTTCTGGGGCACGTTGTGAGGTCTGTACCGTGCATTCAGTGGGATTAAAAAGCTGCCAAGGCACTGACCAAAGTGGCAATCTTCTCCTGGCCAGCAGGGCACAGAGTCCAGCACCCTCTGCTACATGAGGCCTCTGCAGCCTCTTCCTCCTTTCCATCCCCTCAGCACAAACTGCATTTCTGCTGGATGCGGACACAGCTTAAGGGTACAATCATTTTGGAATTAGGTTATCAGTGAGAGCTACCGAGGTCCCTGCAGCTGGGCAGAAGCAGTGGTGCACGCTGAGAGTCCCCCACTTCTCTCTGTGATCCAGCTTAGAGCCCTGAGTAATGCAAATCCCTACAGTTCCCTGCATTAATGTCTGCTTCCACGGAGTAGAGCCCTTAGGAAAACCAAGCCAGCTTTGATGCAACAGTTGCTCAGGAAGACGAACCAGAGAAGATACAGCTTTTTGGAAAATGTACCAAAATAACCGTGTTATTTTTGGTCTGAATCTACTGATTTCAGGCAACCAGTTCCTGCTATAAGAGAATGGTTTAAAGAAGCCAGTGCCAAAGCATGGCCCCTCTCCACAGGTTATGGACGTGTCTTGGCTGCGAGAAATGGTTTGAGTTTTTGGGCATCCCATGGCAACATAGGCTGAAAGGCTCAGTGAAGCCCTTCTATCACCTCAGGACATTTTTGGAGGATGGGAAGGGGTTAGTTAGAGACGGCCACAAGCCCACTGTGGATGTGCCGTGCGTGCCCACTCTCATCAAAGAACTGCGCTCATTCTGTAACGAGGCCTGATGCTCACAGGTCCTCCATGCTGGGAATGTTAAAGCACAGGCCTGCCTGCTGTGCCTGCTGCTACCACGTGTGAGCATCCTCACCGCCTGAGCCTCTCCTGGTGCTTCCCTGCCTGCTGCAGACACCCCGGTGCTGGGAGGTGACCAGATGGCACTGCCATGTGATGGGGACTTTCCGCTCACAAATGTGGAGGAGACAAGGGAGAGGTGCTGGAGCTGGTGACTTGCAAATCTGAAAGAGCAGTCAGAGATGAGTCTCTGCTGTAAGAAAGGGGCTGCAAAGCCATCCTGCACCAGAGCTGCTCTGCCTGTCCTGATGTTTCTCCAGCCAGAAGCAGCGCTGCAAAATCACCCCAGAAAGAAACCAGGGCCAAGATGACAGTGCATCCCTACTCCCCGCCACGCCCTGCAACACTGCCAGTGCCTGGCTTGGCTCTCCCTGCTCGTGGGCACTCTCCCTCCCTGCTCCTGGGCTCTGCACCATCCAGCGGGGCAGAGGGCCAGGGTGGCTGTGCCATGGGACAGCAGCGTGCATGGCAGGCAGAGGACAAGCCCGCACAGGGCAGCTCCCAGGTCCCTTCGTGTTGGCAGGGTGACAGTGGGGGTCAGGCAGCAGGGGAAAAGGTGGTGGGGCAGGGGGTGTATGGGGCCCTACACACACAGGGCCTCTGGAATTACCCACACCCTTCTCCAGGCAGGGACTAGTGCCGTCACCCTCACCAAGCCCTGCAGAGGCACATCCCCACCAGCCTCAGCTCTGAGTGAAGGTTGGAGCGTGCCTGGCTTAGACCTGTTCTGCCTCTTGTGTCAAACAGCAGAAACACCCCCGTAATACGTAAGCTCAGCACCGCAGTGTCCCTGCCCAGCACCAGGCAGGGGGTGACACAGGAACCACCGCGACCCCACAAACCCACGCCGTTTGTCCGAAGCCCCCCACGGCGGTGCAAACAGCCCCAAGGGCACTGCTGCAGGGCAAGGAAGGCAGTCCGGGAAGCAGGGGCTGCACCCGGACGGGGGGCCGGGATCCTGAGGTCTGCCACTTGTCACAGGGGGGGTCTCCGGGTGACCCCTGTCCCCCCTGCCCTTCCCACGGCTTCACCACAGCTCAGGCCTCAAGCTGGGCGGGGGTGTTTTGGGGGGCACCGGTGAAATCACTCTCCGGGAGCTTGGGAAGGGAATTCTTGGAGGCCTGGCTGGCGTCAGCAGGGCCAGCAGAGAGCCCTGCCGGGGGTCGGGAGGCGGCTGCACAGGGACCCCGCGGTGCCTGAGCTTTGTTTGGGCGCCAGAGGCCGGGGCGGCCGCCGAGCCGCAGTGACAGGGAGCCGC
>VZTA01014641.1:302363-428961 GCA_013398855.1 Mohoua ochrocephala
CAAAATGCCCCCCCCCCCCCCCACCCTTTAGCAAGTACTGTGTAGAGCAGAAGAGCATCTCACACTTGGGAATGACAATGTTGGCTCCTATGCAGAGTCCGGTCAGGATGAGCGTCCATGCCTGGCTCTGCCGCCGCCCAACTCGGTTCACCAGCACGTACATGGCCATCTTGGCTGGAATCTCAATGACGCCGAAGACAAACTGGGAGAGGTAGATGCTGAGCCCAAAGCCAGTCAGGTTCATGCTCATGCCGTAATAAGAGAAGGCAACACCAAACCTGCAGGGAGCGGGTGGAGATGGGACCGAGGGAAATCCCTCTGGGAACTGCAGGATGAATCCCCCTCCATGAAGTGACACCGCTTACCACACCACGCCAGAACACAGGGAGATCTTCCTCAGGACTGGGGTCCTGAACAAGCTGATGTAGGAGTAATTCCCTCCCATGTTTTTGTCTGCTGCCATCCTTGTGAGGGTCTGGGAGAGATGGAAAGAAAGAAATAGCTCGGCTGCTGTACTTTTAGGATCCAGCCAGGAAACCCTAGACAGGCCGGGGACTTCGCCTTCCCAGCTTCAGATCCACCTTGGATTTTCCATACGATCCCTTTGCAGAACAATTCTCTGAGCATACATTGTCAGGGGCATGTCTTCCCACAACTTTACAGATGGCCTGCTATTTTAGACCTCTTTTTCTTCTCATGGCCCCTTCTTCCCTCTCACCTACATGCCCCGTGTGGCAGAAAGGGCTGGAGAGAAATGGCAGATCATGGCACTGGAAAAGTCAGTGTTGGCCAGTTCCACTCTCTTCCCTGTGTGACTGCCTGCTGTTGTATGAGGAGCTAACAGTGAGCTGCATGCTTTGTTCTTAGGAGTGCCTTCATTTAAAGTGTAGTTATTTATACATCTATTAATATAAATACAGAATACCTAAAAAAGTCAGGCACTGAGAAGTGAGCCCTGCCTGTGAAGAAGAAGAGAGTGCTTGTTCAAAAAGCCTTCCAGCAACTGATTGAGGGGTAAGTACCAGCAGAGTTAATAAGTTCTGCTCACTGTATATTTAGTCCAGTGTCCAGTCCACTGAGGCCTCTGGTCAGGGCAAAAATGAGTGGAAAGGGACTCCACCTAATGAAGGGGATTTCTAGCCTTATGGGAGCTGAGCTGGCTCTTTATCTTCAGGAGTGAATTTCTGCTTCCTAGAGCAAAATGCCCGCAGTGCCCCACAGACCACACTGCAGGCTAAGCATTGCTCCAGGTATCAAACAGAGGTAAAATACGGAGAGACAAAGCAGGAAAGGAAGGACACGTGTCTGGATCTTCAGTTCCTTACCTCCGGCGAGACAGCAAAGTCTTTCCTTCCGTTCATTCTTGCACATCTGAGCAGGTGCCTGTGGGCTTGCTTCACTTTGCCTTTGGCTATGAGCCACCGGGCAGACTCTGGGACCCACCTGCAGGGGCAAGGAGAGGAGACCGTTCCCGTTGGAGTTGCATATTTCCCACCCCATGTACATGGCTCTGGCATCTTCTCCATGAGACTTCAACCGCAGCTAAAGATAACGACTGCGGTGCATTGGAAGAGTAGCGGGACACCCTTTTGACATGCACATGCTCTTCTACCCCTAAAGGCTGAGCTGGTTGAAGTTTCAAACTCTTATCAATTAAAACTGGCCCCAGGGAGTTTATATTCACACCTTTGTGCTTTCTGGGACTCTTTAAACTTTGAAATTGTCGGATATGAAAAACTACAGTGTAGAAAGGATTCAGTGAGCTCTATACCTACTTTGTTAGTTGCTGAAATTATTTGGTTTTCACAATAATCAAAGCCTTCTGCACATTGGAGTCTCCCACTAGAATGGTCCGAGACCAGACCCCTACAATCCACCGTTTGTGATTCATGTGCCTGAAATCAGATTACAGTAAAACTCATGAACACCGGTTGTCACTATTTGAGCAGGAATTGAAAATTGTGTGCAGAGCAAGAATGCTTGGAGAACTGGTCTTGTTGAAAGTTTCCATCTCCTTCCCACCAGCTTACAACCTTGGGAAGTACAAAGAAGGAAAAATGGCATTTTGCACTTATTGCCACTGTCTCTAGAGAGTAATACCGTGTCTTTTGGTTGTCTAATGCCTCCACTGAGTTCTGACATTATGTCAATAACATCTACAGAGTGCTAAATTAGATTTTAATTCCATACTTCAGAGACTTTCAATTTTCTGCAATCACTGACCTTATGAGTGCTTGAAGACTAGAGTATAATTTGTTGGAGAACTAATCTCCAAAAACGATATTAACATAAGAAGAAAAATCAGACAGTTATGATGGAAAGGGTGGGTCCAAATGCATCTGTGAATTTCAGCACTTCCAAGGACTCAGTTTTTTTATGGCTGGTTGTCCTAGAAAGAGAGCAAAACAACTCGAACCAAAAAAGTCAGCAGAACACGTATTTTAGTTGTGTTGGACTGGATCAGTGAAATACCAGAAGTTACTCTTTGCCATAACGCCCTCGGCACCAGTGAAACTTAGCCACCGATTAACAATAGCACCCGTTCATACCCCATTTTTGTAACTCTTATTTGAGATTTTCCTGCTAGACCTGTGCAGGTATTTAACCTACTGCTTTGTGCTGATGGACAGACACAGTAGGCAAACAAACCAAAGTCACCAGGAGCCTCTTTGACAGCAGCTGAAAGGCACTTTAGCATTTGGATATCACTCTTTCTGTGCAGTGATTATGCACGTAATTTTTGGACATACATGTCTAACAAATCAGAATTTATTCCGCAAGGTTTCCAGCTGGAGCTGCCCGCTACCCTGAGGGACACGTCTGTGATTTCTGCAGTGGGATCCAGCACCACTCTGGTGCCCATGAGGAATTAACCACCCTGAGGTGAAGAAGACACAACCCCCCATTTCTGAATGTTCTCAGTGGGGCCGTTGTGGGAATACCTGATTACTTATTTCAGCACAAGACCTTTTTTCCAGACAGGAAATGGAGCTGCTTGTTCAAAGGACTGTTTTAGACCATCAATAAATTGATGCAATTCACATTGCAGTCACACTGCCAGTGAATCAACTCTGTATTCCAGTTTGTATTACTACGTAGGAAAAAAAAAAAAAAAGAAGGAAAAATTAAAGTTTCTTTGATTAAATGAACCATCTCCCATTTTAGGGCTTAGGAGATGTCAGGTATTTCTTAAATGAGGCTACAGGGGGGAAACTGCCCATGGAAAGCAGGTGTATTTGGCCCATCAGGATGGTTACACAGCTGAGAAAGGCCATGGGAAGTGCAGAGATGAAGGAACCTGACCTAGCCTGAAGGTGTCTGTGGCTTTCATGGAAAATTTGGTGCCCGAAGTATCCTTCCCAGTGAGGTGGGGACAGAGAATGGATACATTTTTTGTCTTGGGTTTCCTAAGGATTAAAGCCTGGATCTGGTTGTGTGTTCCTTTATTGGAATCTCTTTTCTTTACTCTGAGCCACGTCTGACGGAGCTGGCAGCACCAAATCCTGCGTCCTTGTGCTGCCACCTGCCATCCAAATGCCTCAGCCCCACTCCTGCCTCCTCTTTGTCCCCAAAACTGTGACGTGACCTTGGCTCCTGGCCTTGCTGGAGAGATGAAACCCAGGCCACTCCAGTTTTCCAGAGCTGCCACACAGGGGCAATCCAGGTACAGGACACGGAGGAGTCCCGCTCATCCTCTGAGCTTGCCAAGCGAATCCTAGGATCAGCAGAGGAGGCAAATCCCGTCCTGGTGGCTGCACTCACCACAGGCAGACGATGCTCAGGAGACAAGGTCCTGTTACGGCCACCAGCAGCCAGTGCCACTCCCGCACCAAGTACGCTGCCAGGGCCAGCAGCATGTTCCCAACGCTCCAGAAGATGCTGGTCAGGATCCCGGTGAAGGTGCGGTGCTGGACATCCACCCACTCCATCCCTGGAAGAGGCAGGCAGTATTCAGCTGGGACACGCAGGACTTGCCCAGGCAGGGAGGGCCTGCAGGGCTTTTTAACAAGGGCAAAAGCAAGGGAACATCCCTGGTCTTCTCCTTCACGCAGTTCCACTGTTTGGCTGATGTTTGGAACATTTAAAATATTCAGCCACAGTTCTCAACCTCTTGCAAAGCCGTAAGCAACTAAAGTGAAACTTTAGGAAAAGAAACACTGGACATGTGTTAAGAAACAGTGCTAAAACCACTCTTGGTGATAGAGGGGGTTTTTTTATCCCATTCAATAGCATTCAATTTGTCTTCATCAGCCAGATTTTTTTCCCCCCCTAATCATCTTGCCAGCACAATTTCCCATTTCTCTATCCACTCATTATTTCAGAATAAAGAAATATATTGAGAAGAATTGTCGTTCACATGGAACCCACCCAGAGCAGACAGTAGCACACATGTGAAGCCATACGGGGGTCTCCTTGTTTGTGTGTGTGAACTAAAAGCCAGTTTTCCTCCGAAGGTTTGGACATCTTGCTGCAACCTCTAACGATCAGAAATGTCCCTCCTAAGCTCTGCTATGGAATCAACCTCTGTAACAATAAATAAACGCAGCAGGCCTTGGGATTTGTCAGGTCTTGTGTGGGCTTTTCCAGTATTGAAGCCATTTTAGCTTGATTTTGGCTAGATCTGCAAAAATCCTGGAAATTTCTGCTGCACCTGTAATTTGTTCTTGGGTACAACGCCTTTTGCCCAGTATGTGCCAACTCCATCTACAAAATCATCCAGTGGTTTACTGGATATCCTGAAATATGGAGCTTGTTTTTATTATACAATTACCTAAATTCTTCAGCTTCAGTTTTGCCTAGCTCTGTGTGATTTTTTTTCTTCTCATTGTAAAATATACATTGGTGACTTAGGAAAACTGTAAGCAAACTCGAAACTGGGGAAGTAGAAACACCTTGTAAATGACACACCATCCTCTCATGCTGAGGAGAGGGCAATGCTGCTGGATTGTCCCAACAGTGAGTGCTTGAAAGGTGGGCTCTCTGTATCAGAGGAAAGGGGCAGAGACTTTGGAATACAGTTTTTATTGTGTTACTGATGGTACTTAACAGGAATGGGGTAGCTCGTTGCAACAGAAGTACTAACGAGTGGTTGTTGTATTTTGAGTAGACTGTTAGAATATTAATTAGAGTGACAGCAAACTGTAATTCTTGGATCCTTGCGAGAGGGATATTCTGTAATGAAACTGCACACACAGCGATTTCCAGACCCCTGTTCCTACGAACTCTGCCCTGCCTGGTGGACAAGTCCCTTCCCAGCCACTGCCTGTCAGGACTCCCTCTGCCAGCCACGAGCCCCCCAGACTCACCCAAAGGCAGGACAATCAGGGAGAGGCCGCTCAGGGCCACCCCGGTGAGGGTCCGTGTGATGGCCAGCATTGTGTAGGACACGGACGCGGCGCTCAGCATCCCAAAAAACACAGAGCACACGAGTGACATCTGGAGCATGGTCTTCCGTCCGAACCTGCCACGAGCACAGGCTGGGTTACAGTGGCTGGAAACCTGTCACGGGAGCAGGGTTTGAAATGGGCAAACCAGAGATTTTTAGAGGAAAATTAAAGGATGCAACATCCCGGAGAGGAGGAAATGGCTCTGGATCGAGCTGGTGCCACAGTGGTGCAATCCCATTCAGAGCCTGCCCCACGAACATTGGGTGTGGAAAGAGCAGCACTGCTCAGAACAACAAATCTGGCTTTCCTGGCCAACAGCACCACCAAAAGCAGTGATGGCAGCTTGAAATGCCGCGTTGCTGTCACACCCTGCTCCCTCCAGTGTCAATGTCCTTCTCCCATGGCTCACTCAGGGCTGGCCACTGCCACCACTCTCAAGGAGGAGACAGAGCCATGACACTTTCACCCTGCTCCTTGGAGGGAAAACAAAGGAATCCAATTGCCAGCCCACATGTGCAAATAGCCCTGAAATCCTAAGAGGTTTCGGAGGAATTTGCCAGGAATGTTGTTCCCCTGGGGTTTCCTTACCCCAGAGTCCTGTGTGGAGAGTGTGGAGAAATACAAAACATCAAATGCACACAAATGCACATGTACACACACACACACACTCTCTCACAGAGAAATTTGTCTGCACGTGTCTCTGCACAACCCATGAAAATCTAAAAATCAAAATGGAGCACAAGGTGTCAGTCTCCTGATGAACATCAGCGCTGCGTGTTAGGAAAGCTTAGGCTCGAGCTGCAGTAGTAGATCAAGCCTGCCAGCAGGTGATGTTCAGTTCACAAGGACTGAAATCCTGCTCTGATCCCGGCATTTAGGGCTCTCCCAGTGGCCACCTGAGAAGGATGGTGGCAGGAACGATTGCTCCAGGGGAAAAAGTGGTGTGCCAGGACATAATGCCACAGTAACATTCCAAAAAAAAAATAATCATAAATTACATAATTCAGCAGCTGATTAATGAATCTACTGGCAAAACCCCCCAGCTTGTGGCTTGGGTACAGGGAGTTGGCTGGATCTGCTTCGAAACTTAAACAGAGACAGTTTGCAAAAAGACATCGTGATGCCCCTGGGTCAGAACAGGAAGCACCAGAAACCCACCAGAGCTGGATCCAGTTCCCAATGGGTAACTGCCCAAGAAAGAAGATACGTTATTTAAATGAAGATTTTCCTTGAAAATACAGTAAGAAGGATATAAAACCATAATATTCTCTGCAGGACTCAAGGCAGCTCTTTAAGGACCCATTACTAGACTCTCTCAGCAAATGCACACTACCTGCTAGGAAAACCAGGAGAGAGCTGGCAGGATTGAACTGCAGGATACAGGGAGGCTGCTAGAAATAATGCCATTAAAATGGTCTTCAAAGAGAGTGGTAGCAAAGCACAACCTCTGAAAGATTGTAAAAAATACAATAAAAGGAGCAGACTGCGCAAGCATAAAAATTAATAAAAAAAGCCATTTTCATAAAAAAACCCCAATCTGGAAGTCTGCCAAAGCATCATTGAACCAATGCAGTACAAAGGCAAGGTACAAAAAGAGTCTTTAGAGAAGAGCAGACAATAACAGAAACAATATATGTGTATTTCTGCATACATATGTTCACAGTGAAGGTTGTTGGAGGGTTTACCTGGGTAAAATTTGTCCGTAGAGCAGTTCTCAAATCCAAATATCTGTAATGGCTTAGGAAAAAAACGAACCTGAACAGTAGCAAAATGCCAGGACCGGATGATTTTTCCCCTGGAGCACCAGAGATGAAATCTCTGCCTCACTGTTATCACAAAGAAGGGGTATCTCATCTCATCTCTGTCAGAGAAACTGAAGGTTGCTAATGGGAGGTCGACTTTGAAGAGATGATAGGGGAGATGTGGGGGGTGACATCTGAGGCTTAACCTAATGATTCTTGATTTTCCTCTTGCTTCCCTACTCATTGCCGTGCGGATGTTTGCCTAGAGCAAAACCGTGTTTATCTGTCATGATGCCAAAATCTTCCTAATGAGTAGCCGTGGTCAGCTCAGAGCCTCCATTTTAAATAAGAAGTTTAAATGGTTTCTCTCTTTTAGATTACTCTGCCCTGAAATTTTGTTTTCTGATTCTCTTACCCAGTCACAGAGTCCTTTAGCTCCTTCTGCAAAGTCTCCACACTCGGACCTCATCTCTGCCAGACTCAGCATCACCTCCCCACTTGCTCCCTTCCCAGATTATTTATGAATGTGCTGAAAAGCACATAAATCCAAGCACGGGCTCCTCCCTTGTCATAATGGAGCACTTGCATCTCCTCTCTCTTTCCTGGCTTTTTAATTGATTATTTAGCCATGCTGAGACCTTCCTTCTTACTCTGGGGCAGCTTTGCTTCTTTAGGAGTGTCTGAGAAGGAGACTGAGATGGTCTCTCCTCTGCTGACATGCCTGTTGATTAATGCCAAGAAATCCAGTACATCTGTAAGTCTTGGATCTTTTGAAAAAACCTGGCTGATTCTTCACTGGTGTGTCCTACCTCCCCCTGGGGCTCTGGCTCCACCTTTCAGAGGAGCTTCTGCCAGCTGGGCTGGTGCAGACAGAGGTCAGGCTGCCTGGCATTCCTGAGGTCTTATTTGGAGACCAGTTTAAAGCTTTTCTGTCCCAAAGATGCTGTAGGGCTCCAGAATAAGCACTCCCTGCTCCTGGGACCTAACTGGCATTCCTCTGGTTTATTTCTCTCTGCCTTCTTCTGTCAGCTGATTTCAAAGCTCCAGCTCCAACACCTGCCTCTACACATTCTCCCACTGTGAGCACGGACTCGTTTATGTCTCACATTTATGTCTCATTTATGTCTTTTGATTTCCAGATGCTCCTCTTATGCCTCGATCCTCTACTGGCTCTTCCCCTTCACAATCCATTTGTGAAACAGATTATTTTTCATCTGGTGCTACCTTGTGAGACCTTATTTTCTGCCATATTTTGTCCTGCTCCTTTTCTTGATTCTGAATTTCTCTCCCTCCAGCTGTGCTATGATACTATTGTAGGTACAAAGCCAAGGCACACAGTTTGAAAATCAGCCAGGTGTCTTGTAATAGCGTACCCATATCCCCATGGGTGAAGATATGGATGTAAAAATTCCCACCTGCAGCACTAAAGTCTCTGGGTCCTTCACACTTCGGGTTCCCCTCTGCAGTGATTTTGTAGCTTGCTGTGCTCTAATTCCTCCCAGAGGAAGGAAATCAGGAAGCAGTTTCCCAGTAATGAACAGTGTGTGGGGAATGGCGCATCTCAATTCCGTGCCTGGACTCTCTGTCCTCTGCTGGGTTTCCTGGTCCTGCTGTTTGTGAAAATATTTCGTTTCTTAACTGATGCCCTTTCTAGGTTATTACTTGGATTTCTTTTTTTTCAGGTTTATATTGTCACATCCCAACGTTTAACCAGAGAGAGCAGATTTGTTCCTGTTTTCTTCATTGCTTCAGCTTTTCCCTGAGGAATAAATACCTCCCTGCTTGTAAAGAACCTCCTTTACCCTGATTCTCTAGGAATGACAGAGTCAGATTTTGCTTGCTGGAGACTCTTTTGAGCTATGGCCAGCATTTGCTCTGAGCCCCTCACTTGGGCGTCATTAGCCAATTTGTGTATAATTGCAAGGAGTTAACTCTTTCAGCATTTTTGTTCACCTTTGTTTCAGTCAGTTTTCTCCTTTTTTAGACAGTTTTTTTTTTCTCTGAAACTGGTCTTGCAGACTGGATTTTTTTTGCTTTTTATTGTTCCTGCAGCAATTCTGACCACAGTCAGCTGAGCATCTGACTCCTAACCAAGGCCAGAGCTGCTCCTCCGATCCGGGAAGCATTTACTCCCTGCATTGCTTCCCAGTATGACTTGAATCTGATTTTCAATTGAGTGGCTGGATTCTCCCTTTACCCTTGCCTTTTCTCCTTTCCCCACCCCTCTGATTGCCTGTTGAAGGCCACACGTTTGTGGAATTCTCTTTGTGAAGCTGAGGCCCCAGAGGAGCAGCCTGGGAGGGGTCAAACCTGTCGGAAAGGTACCCGAACACCATGGCCCCCATGGTGACGCCGATGAAGAAGAAGGTTGCTGTTGCCTGGTTCAGCCCACGCTGCTCACACACGAGGTCCCACTGAAACACAAGGTCAGAAGGACACTTAGTGCGCAGCCCAGTCTCTGCTGCCTTCTCACACTCCTCCACTCCAGTGGTCAGACATCGTGTCTTGCAGTTTGTACCTGCTGGGTCTAATGGAGGGGGCGGAATCCTGCACTAAACTGCGCATCCAACAGTGCTGGAGCCCTGGAAAATGGAAAGCTGCATCTTACAAAAGTCCCAGTTATCCATCCCCACTGTGACAGCCTCTCTGTGAACACTTCATAGAATCATAGAATCATAGAAGATGCTGACTTGGAAGGGACCCATCAGGGTCCTCAAGTCCAACTCCTGGCCCTGCACAGGACACTCCAGAAGTCACACCATGTGCCTGAGAGCGTTGTCCAAACGCTTCTTGAGCTCTGTCAGGCTTGGTGCTGTGACCACTGCCCTGGGGAGCCTGTTCCAGTGCCCAACCACCCGTCTGGGTGAAGAATCTTTTCCTAATATCCAACCTAAACCTCCCCTGACACAACTTCAGGCCATTCCCCTGGGTCCTGTCACTGGTCACCAGAGAGATCAGTGTCTTCCCCTCTGCTTCCCCTCATGAGGAAGCTGCAGACTGCGATGGGGTCTCCCCTCCGTCTCCTCCAGGCTGGACAGACCAAGTGCCCTCAGCTGCTCCTCATATGGCTTCCCCTCCGGACTCTTCACCATCCTCACCTTTGAATGCTCTCCAACAGCTCAATGTCATATTGTGGTACCCAAAACTGCCCCCAGGACTCGAGGTGAGGCCACCCCAGTGCAGAGCAAAGTGGGACAATCCCCTCCTTTGACTGGTTGGTGATGCTGTACCTGATGTCCCCCAGGACACGGTTGGGCATCAGAAAACTTTCCTGGGTACCGCACATGGAGAGCTCCCCTTTTTTATTCTCCTGATCTTTGCAAGACCTGCCCAGGTGCAAGTCTCCCCCAGCTCCCTCTGTTGTGTCCCTGAGACTGCCCTGGTGAGCTGGGCATTTGCAGGGTGTCCCACGCAGTGAGCTGTCACACCCCTCAGTGTGCATTAGGGAGTGTGGTGTTGATAACCAGTTCCTGTTGCCCTGACCAGTTTCCTTGGAAGCTGTCTGTGCAGGAAAGAAGGAGGGAAGAGGGGAAGTGAGGTCAAATGCTTGCTCTTCATGCTAACCTATTGATTTCTTACTGAGAAGTTGGTTTGGACATTCGTCCTAGGTAAGTAAATGAACATAATTTTACTTTCTTGGAAGTGTAAATATCTCGAATCACTACAGAATTCTGTGGCCAAGCAGCAGAGTTAATTTTCTCTGTGTGCAAATGTGTCAAAACTTAATTTAACCATCAACCCAGACTAGCAGCCTCTCTGATGAGGCCAGACAGACCTTGAGCAACCTTTCCTGCTACAAAAGCAGGATTCCAGAGAAAGCCCCGGCCCCTTGAACAGGCCCCGAGGCCACTGGCCCATGGGAGCAGCATCATGAGGCTCCGTGCTGCAGAGTACCTCCTTCTGCCCTTTCCCCCAGGACTGCTTCACATCTTTCTCCCTGAACCAGTGCAGAAATGAGGCACAGACCCAGTGCACCCACGACCCTCACCTCTGTGCCTGATGAAAGCAGGAGTGGTTGGGAGGTGGGGAGGAAGCACCAGCCC
The DNA here is from genome assembly GCA_013398855.1 of Mohoua ochrocephala. Classification (NCBI taxonomy): domain Eukaryota; kingdom Metazoa; phylum Chordata; class Aves; order Passeriformes; family Acanthizidae; genus Mohoua; species Mohoua ochrocephala. The sequence goes on from VZTA01014641.1 coordinate 313,536, forward strand.
CAGGCTAAGACTTGTCCCTGCTCTCACTGAGACAGTCAGCTCTGTCCAACCCAACTGTGCCCCTTTTGCCTGACCGGATTTTCCTTTCCCTGAGACCTGGTGTGATTTGGACTGTTTTCCAAGGAAAGTAAAGCATTAACACCCAGAGGTATCACTGCTAGCCCTGGAAAGGTGTTTCAGAAGGCGAGTGGTTAATATTTGATGGGCAGGGACCTTTTGCAGGCTCAAGGTTATGGCTGGTTACGAGCTCCATCTCGGTGGAAGACCCTCAGAGAGAGCATTTGATTAGGCAGAGAAATATTGGTGGTAAGAGAAGAGAGGCAGCACAACCCTGGGGAGAAGAGGAGGAAGGTGAAGATCAGTGAGGAGGGGTGGCTGAGGGAATAGAAGTTATAAAGTGTTTGGGAAACCAAGAAAGGAAGTCAAGAGCTCATATGAAACCCTGACAGGATGCAATCCTGTGCAAATGCCATGTGGCCCACATGGAGAAAATCCTGTATCTGTGTCTTTCCCCTGCCACCTGACCCCCTCCTGAATCTCTCAATCGTCTGGAGAAATTGAGGTGATTATAAAGAGAAATGTCGGCATCAATCTAAGCAAGATGAGATGCTCACAAAAATAATATTAATAAATGTTAGCTCCTAACACTGAGCTTCAGAGAGCTTCCCCCTCCCAGGACATCTTCTCTCAATAGGTCATGTCCACTGGTTACAATGCACAGATTCCTCTTTCATTCTGTGCACTCAGCAAACACCTCTCCATCTGCTCCTCAAAGCACAGAGCTAATTTCATTTTTGTCTGGATCACAGGCCAGGAATTACCTGCGTGGAGATGGTGGAGGTGAACTGAGAGTGGTCATAGACCCATCCGTGCTGGCAGTGCTGGACGATGGATGTGTTTTCTGGCTGCAGAGAGGAGTTGAGCAGCAGGTGAAACTGAGGCTGCGAGAACATCTCACAGGAGCTGAAAGTGCCGTCAGGTTTCCGAGGGATGCTGATGAGCAGAACTTCCTCCCTGGTGAGATTCACGAATGCCTCTTGGTGTGGAATTGCACAGTGGTGAGAGGGGGTAGCGGCAAGAAAATTGTGCAGCAGGAAATGCATGGGAAGGTTGATTCTTAGGAGGCAGAGCACAGCCAAAATCAAAATCTGGAATCTGCCGAAGCCCCCAATTTCCAGCAAGAGATCCTCAAATTTCATCTTTCCCGTGGAGTTCGCTCGTTCAGAGCAGCTATGTGCCAAGGAGCAGCAACATGAGCTTGAAAAGCAGCCTCTGTTCTTGGAGCTCAACTTCCCATGGCTTTTCACACAGCCACCTCTTTGGACTTTGAGACCTCGCTGAAAGGTGTCAAAAGTCACAGTGAAACTCTCTGCTTGGGGTATAGCCAAAGAAATTATCCTGTGTGCTCACAACACATCCCTTTCAAATGGACCCAGCACAAGGCAACTCCTCTTTTTGGAGTCCTTTCCTCCTGCTGGGATTTTGGAGAGGGACATTAGGAAGAGAGGCTGTGGGGAGAGCACTGTGAGAGCACTCTCATGTCTCGCATGAAGGTCCCAGGCGCTGCACCAAACTCTGCCTGCTGTGAGCTGGTCACCAGCCAGACCTGCCGGACCATGACAGAGGCCTCCGGAAGAGCGAGGGTGTCCCACTGTGTCAGGGCATCCAAGGACACCAAGCCTGGCTGCTGAGCACCAGCTCAGTGTGTTTTGGTGTGGTTTGTGTCAAGTCATGCCCTTGGAGCAGGGAGCGTAGAGAGGCTGAGAAGGTGCCCGCGAGGGAGATGTGTCTCGGGATGGATGCAAGCAGGGAGGTGTGCCCTTTGGGGTGGAAAGGTGGGTGAAGGCCACCTGCCCACCCGTGCCCTGCAAAGAATGGAAAAAGTGAAAATGTTTCCCCACAAAGTCCCTTTCTCCACCTGGAAAGGTGTTTTCCCAGGACGCAGGCCGGGAGTTGATGAGAGCTGCAGTGGTGGCATGCAGAGAGGTTGCACCTGTCACGCTGGGGGCCATGACATACTCTGCAGGGTCCGGCCCTGTGCTGGGGTGCTCTGGGGACCGATGTGACAGCCAAAGGAGTGAATGTGCAGCCCCTGACAGGGCCACGGGTGCTGCTGCCTCCGCTGCACAGGCTGGGGATGAGATTGGGGCAGTTAAACACAAAGCAGTGGGAGGAGAAGGGGCTGACTGTACCTGGGGTCCCTGCAGGACCCTCTCCTGCGAGTCCCTCCACACCCTTCTCACACCTGGGGACGAGACATGAGCCTGCTTCCCTTCCAGCGAGCGCTCCGGACAGACTGGGCCCATGGGGATAACACATCCCAGAAGGTCGTGTCCTAAGCTCAGAGGGCAGAGCATCACCCAGCAAGCAGGGGCAGCACCCTCCAAAGGCTGAAGAAGTAGAGCAGCAGAGCTTGCTCCAAGTTATCTCCCACTGCATTTTCACACTCTGTACCTCTCTCCTCGCCGTCTGTGCCCTCCTTCCTCCACTAGCCCTGCAGCCTTGAGTGTTGGTAGGTGCTGATGCGTCATCTCCAGCCTTTCTCCAGGCTGTTGCCCCGGGATATGCTCTGCATTAAAGCAGCTCCAGTTTGGCCATTCACCCGGAGGGCAGGGTCGTTTTGGTGTTGGGATGCAGGCACAGCAAGAGGCTGGGCACAGGGAAAGTTGGAAGTGGTGCCGGCTGCCGGGAGCTGCCTGTCTGCACTGCCCTGCCCTGCAGCCAAGGGCTGGGGAGAAGGGGCTGTAGAGCAGCAGGTAGGGATAAGGAGATCCATAAAAGCTTTTCACAGGGCTCCTGCTGTGGCCGATGGCCCAGACCGGGTGTCGCCCGGACGTTAAGTGCTGCGAGGGCACCGAGCAGAAGAACACCACGAGCTGTGACCTTAAGAGACCTTTCCCTTTTTCAGCAGCATAGCTGGCCACCCATGTTTCACTAATGTGCTGCCCCAGCGCTTGGCATGAGCCATTCCAGTGCCCATCCTGGGACAGGCATGAAGGAAGCACACAGGAGTGAGGCAGGGACACCTGACAATGCTGTGCCTCCAGGGTTACAGTTTAAGCTGACGTTGAACTAAAGGACAAATTATTTTTCTTCACCACCGGTCCTGTAAGAGCAAGGAAGAGAAACTCTAATTGATGTGCTGCTGCATATTTAAACTGCAAACAGATCCAGCCTCCCCATCAGAAATGAGATTACAGATCATTGTTCTGCAGCTCCTGGGGCTCTGCTGCTCATACTGCATTGCTTAAAATGTACATTGCTGTGTTTCTTTAACCCAAATGTGCTCCTTTAACCAGTCACCGGCTTTGGTTAATGACCAACACATGTGCAAAGGCTGTGACTGACTTGACCGAATTAACAACTTGATTAATTAGACCTGACTCAACCAGCTTGAACATGCCCAGTGAGAGAAGTCAGACTCCTCTGCTGCTGCTGTCACACGTAATGCTGGAAAGAGGAGTTTACTTTTTACTTCACACATGTACCGCTTTCTTTTGCAATCTTTCTTTCTCTTCCTTTTCAGGATGCCAGCTACTTGTTGAGAGGGTTGGATTATTACATTACTTGGTCACTAATGTATGAGCTTTTCTGTTTCCAGCAGTCATTTCCTGACACCTTCTATGGAGCTGTAATAGCCTGGATGGTGGAAGGAGCGAAGGAGCTGATTTGCTCCTTTAGCTACTGGAGCCACCCCACAGGCGTCTCAACTGCTGCAGAGTAGCTGGAGATCTGATCAGTTCTTGCAGGCTGGTGCTTAAATGGTAATTTTCTCCTATGGGAAAGCTGCAGATCCTGAAATCCTTCCTTCTCTCCAAGTTGTGCCTCACTGCCATGAAAATTTGTGTCCATCAGAGCCACTGAGCTAGACTTGCTCTCAGAGGGCAGAAGTGTCCCCTTCTCACTGCAGCTCAGCGCAGGCTGATGCCTGCAGGAGGGAGATGTGGCACACACAGGGAGGCTCCATCTTTTCCGTAATTTGTAATGGCAGTTTAGACAGGGAGATCCCACAGAGCTGGCAGTGCCAGCTGAGGATTCCTGCAGTGTCAGTCTAGGGTGCACTGTGCTGCAGCAGCGTGTCCAAATGCTCTTGGCAGGATGTGTGCACACCAGATTTTGTAGCTCAGTAGAAGAAAGAGAAGGTGCAGCCAACAAAGAGGTCCTGGGGCTCCTGAAAGTCTTTGTTTGGTCACAGAGGAAAGGGAGTTTATGCCATTCTGACTTGGTGCCAGGTTAACAGGACTCTGCCTTGACAACTGCTTGCAGTTGTCTCGTGTGCATCTGTTTCACTCAACTGCACAAATGACAACTATTTTGTAAGCAAACTGGTTCTGGCCAAAGCTTTTTTTCTTGCCTGTTATAAACACAAACATCGATTCTACCTTAGTGTGAAAGGACACGAGCCACTTCCATGTCTTCTGCTGTGTGTGATCGTGGATCCACGGCCAGCACTTGCATGCTCCCTGCTTCCCAGGCAGATGCTCCAGACCTGTCTCATGCCCCTTCTTACCCCTTCCGCTGTCTCGTGGATCTATTTTCACATCATTTTCCTCTAACTGGTGCTGTTGGGAAACTGTAGCAGGGCAGAGATTCAGCCCAAATGATTTGGCTGCATTTTACTGAGGAAAGGGCAAATCCAAACTACTCCTTTGGTCGGGGAAAGAAAGACACAGCAGGAATAGGAAGTCTGGACAGGATCAAATGTTTTCAGGGGTGAGATTCCATCTGATTAAATCACTCTCACTTAGACAGGATAATCCTGTGTGAAGTAAAATATTGCCAGGGAATTCAAAACAAGCCCACTGGTTCAGGGAGCAGCATGAGCAGGGAATGATGACCCAGGAGCTGGGAAGACTCCAGCACTGGCCATGTCCTCCTCAACTGAGCACAGACCCTGAGAGTCTCAGCCAGGCTGGCAGAGCCAGGGGTGGGACAGAGCTGATCAACAGCCCCAGACACAGCGAGAGGATGAACCAGGACCACAGTCCCTCCAGAGAGCCGGGTCTGGAGCAGGAGAAGGGCTGAAGACAAAGCTACAAGGCAGGTCTAAGATCCACGCAGCAACCAGGGCAGGAGGCAGGAACATGTGTAACACAGCTCAGATGGATGGGAGACACAGGCCTGAGCAGGAATGAGGTCCTGGGCCGTAAGCAAAAGGTGCTTGGTGGCAGGTGCAGGGCAGCAACAGCCATTATTGCCCTTGGGGCCCTGATGCCCTGAAGGGCCAGGGCTTTACATCAAAAACTCAGGGAATGCTTCATGGGGAGCTTGGAGCAGGCTTTAGCACTGGCTGGAACAGTGTTTTTGGAAAGCCTGTGCAGTAAAGGTGTGGGAGTGGAAATACACACAGTCACACCCTTGCACTGAAAGTACAGACGGGGAGATGGCGAGAGAGGTTTGTAGGGAATTACTGAGTGGGTGAAGCAAGGTCCAATGCTCACCCTGACAGAGTTTCCTGCCAATGTGGCCGTGTGCTTGTCAGGTCCCAACAGCTCTATCCTGCATTTCCTCCCCTTCCCAATGGGTTCCTCCCCAGAAGGAGTAAAGAAAAGCTGCAGTGTGTCCAGGGAAGCTGCCTTCACCATACAGCACCAGACCTTCAGTGTCTGAACTTCTCTGCCTTCCTTCACTGATCACCTTCCTCCACTAAGTACCTCGTTCCACCATCTTTCTCATTTAATCTAAGCATCTCCTAGCTCCTATCTTGGGTGACCAAGACTTCAGCTTCGATTTTTCTGCCCTGTTTGAATGAGGATCCTTTGCATTTTGCAGTTTCAGGAACTGTCTCAGGCTTCCCCTGAATCAATAAGACACTCGCCCAACACTCCATCTCCAACAATAACAAGAAACAGGGGAAAGAGAGTAGGGCATCTGACATTGCTTTCCAGATGGTCTTCTTGCCTCCAACCTATTCCTTGTTTGAGGATGCCGTTTTTGTGACTACTCCTATGAGATGCACTGTCCCAAACTGGTTGCTTATTGACAGCTTTCAATTTACATCTATGCTTTGGGTTAAAATTCCAACGTAATATTAGAGGTCTCTTCCAGCCTGAATTATCCTATGAGCCCATGGACATTACACCACAAGGTTTTGGGCTCGTTTAGCCTGTTAGTTTAAATCTGAGGCTTTACCTCACTGTTTCAAACATGACGTAGTGAATTTAAACAGCTGGACTCAATTGTGTTATTTTCTTTTGACATTTTTTGTACACGATGAAACCTGTGTGGATGCTGTTAAGTGTCTCGTGGCCTGCAGGTGCTCTCTGCAACCTGACACGTTTTGGCAGCTTCCTCGAAGCTACAGGCTCAAAGGACTTTTTCTCACTGGCATGAGAAAAGGTCCTTGGGACTAGCTGTCCTGGGGTGTGGCTGTCCTGGGGTCCAGCCGAGTCGAGAGCCCCATGGTGAGAGTCCATGGCAGCCTCCCTCTGACATTAGAGGGAAGATGAACGCAAGGTTGGGAGAAAGAAGCGTTTCCTTGCACTGCAGGCTCCCGCTGCAGTGCTGAGGCACTCCTGTGGCTTGCCTCGTCTGCACTGGGGCTTTTCCTGTCTTGAAATACCTCAAGGTGATTGCAGAAGAAACACCTCTGAGCCTAACAGTATCTTCGGCTTTTCCAGATATAAAAAAAGCTGCTCTGAGTAAAGATTCCGCCTCCTCCTGCAAACCTGTCTTTTCCTATTTTGTGAGGCTCTTCCAACATGAGCAGCCTGTTTTAGTTTCTTCCTCCACTCGCCTTCTCACTTGACAAAGGCAGAGGCTGTACCCAGCACGCTGTTCCTGACAAACCTGCCTTCCAGGGAACCTCTCATTTCGCCATCCAGGAGTGGTGACGAAGCCCCTCCGGCCACCCCTCCTGCTGGCAGCTGATCCATGCAGTTCTGAAATACTTCTCAATTTCCCAGTTTATGCTGCTCAGCTTTGATTTTCATCTGCCTCTTCCTGACATAGACTTTTAGGAGCTTTTACGTCCCAGTCTTTATTTTTATGATTTTGGATTCTACACTGGAGTCAAATGCGTTTTCTTTTGGCTATAGGAGAAAGAATGAAATCTGTCATCACGGGAACATCTTTCCAAGGGAGCAGTTATTTTTCATTCTTATCTGTTCCCTCTTCCACCACTCCACCCCAAAGCTGGGTAATAAACTGTTATTACACACCCCTGCATGTGGTCTGCACACCATGGGCACGAGGTAACTTGAGCGTGGTAAAAGGAATGTTGTAAAAACTGTCCTCAGCTTAAACATCAGATGGTCAGAGAGTTTTAAAAGTCAAACCGTGCCAAGTTACTGGTTTGCTTTTGCTCCACTTCCCACATATTAATGTGCAGGTCCAGCATCTCTACAAATGTTACTTAACTGTGGCATCTGGACTCTGCAAAGCGCATTTTTAAATTTTGTTGTTGTTGTTGTTAAAAAAGCAGGCCTTTCTCTCTGAGAAATGCTGTTTTGGGAATGGATGGCTGAGCCTGCTGCCTGCAGTGTGGTTGTAAACAAGGTTCACGGTGAAGGAACATGTCTTGCAACACCAATAAACAGGAGAAGACACCAATGAAAAGGTAGACAGGCTTTTAATGGCATGATCCAGAATCCCCTTTTAATAACAAATCTAATGACAACTGTGTCCGATATGAACAAGAAATGGCATAATCGTTTATTTTTTTTAAGATGTGATCTGAAATTAAGACAAATGCCAGGTGGGTCTGTACACAGACAGGGCTTCTGTGATGCATGCCAGATTTTTATGGCCAAGAAATTTGCCATGCAGTTGAACCAGCTTGTGGTTCCTCAGTCGGAGTCCTACATTCTGTTTGCAGTGTGTAAACATTCTCCAGCTGCTTTCCTAAAGAATGCGAAGAAGATATGTAGAGAGATTTAGCCTCGGGATTCAGTCACATTTCCAGGCAGGCAGTACCACGGAGCAGAAGTCCTGTCTCCAGAGTGTGCCAGAGGCGAAGGAAAACATCGGTGCGCCAGGTACAATGTCTGAGTGTAGAGTCACATGCTATCGTGTTAAAAGGAGATATATAAAATTATCTGTGTTTCCAGCTCCAATTCCCGTCTGGAGAAGAAGCAGCAGGTCCCATAGCACAGCAGTCCTGCCGACACTGGTTTCACACACAGGGGTACCCCCACATCCTGCAGAGCTCATCCCACCCTCCGCAGGGATGGTCCCAAGCCTGTGCCGTGCATTCTCGAGGAAACGTCAGCTCCAGCCTCCTCCAGGGAACCTGTGCCAGAGCTCCCTGCGCTCCAGGCAGGGCAGGATGGGCCAAGCCACTGAGGAGCAGCCACTGAGGAGCACTGTGCTGACACCAGTCCCGCAGTATCCTCGCCAAAGCAGAGCTCTCACCCGTGAGGCCCCTCTGCTTCAGGAACTCAGAGGGAACTCAGAGCAGGAGGAGTTATTATCTTGGTCCCTACCAGGAACCCAGCTCTGGATTTGCTTTGGTAGCTCCCTTCCTCCTTTCGGCACAGAAAGTAAAACCCCAGTGTTTACTTTAAACCTTCTTTCCAGCCATTTGCAGCTCCAGAAATAAAAGGGATAATGTTCCTCCTTATGACCCAGAGCACTGGCCTGCATGGGGCAGGACCTGCTGCATAGGTTGGTTGGGCCAAGTCTGCCCCAGGCTCTGCAGAATCCAGGAGGGCTTCAACCCCCCAGGCAGAGAGGGACTGACCTGGAGGGAACATACAGTGACTTTGAAGACAAGATTTGCTAGAGGAGCTACATTAGGAATGAAGTGACAGGAGAGTGATGGTGTATAAATCACTGCCATTTCATGGGATTCTGGCTGTACTCGGGATCACAGCTCACCTCAGCCTGCAGGCAGAGCTATTCCCTGGCCTCACAAAGCTACCAACCCCAATGCTCATGGAGGTCTTAACATCGGCTGGCTCTGCTGCCACCGCCAGCAGCATTCCCAGCCCCTTGGAATGCAGCACCTGCTGCTGCTGAAGAGCACAAACACTGGGGGTTCTGCAGAGGACCTCGGGAGCCAGCACGCAGGGAGCCCACGGGCTCCCACCCAGCAGCCCAGTTACAGGCACACCCCACACGAGGAAAGGGCCCGAACAGCACCCCAAGCTCTCTTCCTCATGTGGAGGCGCAGGAGTAGCTGGCAAACGGATGGAACCAAAGGTGCTTGCAAACTCAGGTGGTCCCCGTGGGCTTTGTCAAACCAGCTGGAGCGTGGCCGTGTTTCAGTTCAGTCAGAAGAAACTCATTTGATACCAAACTCATTATGTCCATGATGGGACTTTTACTGTGTTCACAGGATTAATTTAACTGCAGGTGACCGATTATGTAGACATCGGTGTCTGTGCATGTGGAATAGTGGTGGGATCATGCCATGAGTCAATAAACTATACAGAGAAGAAAGGAGGGTGCTGAGGGACCACCGAGCTGCTACTGGAGCCGCCCAGGATCTACAGTGAGAAAACACCTCTGCATTGGAAAAGAGAAATCTGAAAGATTTTCTTGCCCCAACACAACCTGCTTTGGATCAAAACGTTTCACCACCAAATGCTTGTGTTAGCCGGGGCAGCCACATGAACAGCGATGCTCCAGATCCTGATCCCTGCCCCACAGAGCTGTGTGTCAGTCCAGCAGCTGTTGCAGGTCTGGTGGCAAGCAGGACAGCCACCCAGGCTGGCCTATTTTGGCCCTGGTTCATGCTCAGGCAGGTGGAGCCCCACAGCTGACATGCACTTTGGTAGAGTGGTACCCTGTTCCCCCATCCACATTCACTGCACACAGCAGTCAGCCCTGCCCACATCAGAAGTCACAGATGAGACTTCTCTGAAGGTAGCAGGATCCTTTTTAACCTTTAGTCACTATATATAATGGTCACTACTTATATTGTTATAATAATATATGTATATATTATAATATTCTTTACTTAGAAAGGGCGAGCGAAGTCTCCTGCCTCTCACTGATTCCAAGCACAACTGACCCGGAGATATTTGCCACCGAAACACCTTCTGCACCAAGGCAAGCAGAAGTGCCTGTGCTGCCAACACAGACAAATCAGTGAAGCAGCTCCATCCATCCGTGTGTTTGAGCCTCTCCACAGTATCAGTCTGACTGGTGCCATCTGTCCTTTTTTTCTCCCTCTGCTCATAGGATCCATTGCCACACTGGCTTAGCGCTGAGAACTGCCTTTCAGGTTCCCCACTTGGCATATCCCCCCTGTATCCATGTTTCTTTGCAGGCAGCTCCTGGCCAGACAGCAGCCATTGGCTCCTTTTCACCAGCCAGGATGCCATCTTCTCGGCTGGTGGGCAAGGCCCCTGCAGAGTGAGGACTCAGCACGGCACCAGGCAGTCCCAAAGACTCTCGTAGTCCCAACATGGATGAACAAGACCTGTCTGTCCCTACCCATGCAGATGAATGCACAGATGAAGGAAGAGTGGTGGCCTGTCCCAGGAGTTCCCTCAAAAATACACATGGGCACCATCCCCTGTTGCTGGCCTGGACAGATCCTGCAGCAAAGACACTGATGGGGAAACGTGTAGTACCAGGCTGTTCCTAGAAATTCCCACAAACACGAGAAAGTGCTGGGAAACCTGCTTCTCTTCCCCTGACCCCTCACAGGTTTTTTAATTCTTCCAAGCCATTTCCTCTACTCTGGTCAGGTCCCTCTTCTCCTCAATCTTCTCTTCTCTGCAGTGAAGCAAGGACACGACCACACACCCCCAGCAGTGTTTGAGCAGCCCCGTGTGCCCTCAAGCCTTGGCACACGACTCACAGCAGAGAACAGCAGGGTCTTGCCTCTCCCACCTTTCTGGGATGTGACAGCCCACCATGTCCTGTGATGCCAGACTAGATCCTCTGGCATTCCTCAACCACCTAACTTCTCCCTAACATCACAGGCTTCATTCCCTCTTGTCTCCAGACATGATCTCCTCTGTTTGCTCCAACTATGGCAGCTGCCTTTCCAACTTTCCTGCAGGGCAGCGGAAGAAGAGAGGACCCAGAGCAGGTGTGGACCCTTCTGAAGGATTGTTTTCTCAGTAACACTGGCAGAGAGCACCCCTGCTGCCAGAAAATGCCTCAAGAGACACACACGAGGAATGTGAAACTCTGTGTGTGCTGCTCCCCGGTGACGGGAGTGCCTCCATCCCAGAGGACGTGACCCGGGGAGCACCACGCTGTTGACACACTCTCCTGCTGCCCTCCATGCCAGGGACAGCTGGGAAGCAGGGCTGTGCAGGGGCAGGGAGTCTGGTAGCACAACCACGAGGAGAGATGACTCCTGCTGGTCTCAGATCTCTGTGGACCCAGCTCATCCTCAGCCCAGCCCTGTCAAACAACACCGTGAACAGCTGTTATTTTCTGTGCTAGCCATTTTTCCCTGGCTTTCTGGAACCTGTGGGACCTGTCAGGTGGCTCTCCAGTATCTACCGGCTTTGGCATGTGTCCCAGTGGGACCAGGAATCTACTGCACCCCAGAGAGAGATGGATACCTTGGTGTCAGCAGCATCCTGCCTGCTTCTTGCGGTCGGGTCATGGTAGAAAGACCTCTTAGAAGACAGCTCGGTTTCACAGAAACCTTTTAATAAGAAAAAGTCCCCAAAGTCCTGTGAAAGATTTCACTGGATGGTTGCTTCACGATTAAAAGCCTGCCCAATTTCTTCATCTGCTGTTCTCGGCCTCTCTGTCTTCCCTGGTTTCATGTGCCAGAGGAAGACCCCAGAATCATTGAATGGTTTGGGTTGGAAGGGACCTAAGATCATCCAGTTTCGGCCCCCCTGCCATGGGCAGGGACACCTTCCACTAGACCAGGATGCTCAGGGCCCTGTCCAACCCAGCCTTGTTTCTGCCCTGGAGCTTCCTTCCTGACACGGGGCCACAGAAAACTGTCCTTTAAACTTTTTCCTGAACAAATACGCTGATTGTGCTTTATTCCCATGATGAGGCAGGTTTGCTAGCCCTGTTAATAGTCCTGTAGTCCTTTTTCCAAGCTCTTTCAATGTCATTTTTGGCATGTGCATCTAAGACCTGGATGGAGCATCTGGTAAAGGCTTCACAACCGAGTCTTACCATCTGAGCACTCTAAAATTAATAGCCCTTCAATAAATTAATAGGAGTCCTATTATGATTTATATTTCTGGAAAGAATCTGTCTTTGGGTTTATTCTGTTTTCTAGTTTCTAAACCTGCAGCGCATACTTAGGTTCTAGTCTGACCCACACTTCAAACTCACAGAAAGTTACAGTGTCACCAGAAGAAGTGGTCACACTCTCTATCCTCTCCTTCTCCCGCAAATGGTGAACCAGAGTGATGAAATGAACCAGATGAAAACCAAACTGGCGAATCAGAGCGGTTTGTGTTGTGCCGGATCAGCATTTCCAGCCACTTTATCCAACAGCTGCTGCAGTGTGAATGTGGTGGAACTGTGCAATGAAGCAGCTGGAACTTGGAGGGACATTGCTTTTGATGGCAACATCAGCTCAGTCCATCAGACCACAGCCTGAGTTCCCTCTGAGTTCCCAGGGCTGCTCTGCAAAGATGAGGGCATGTTTCCAGACTAAGCTGTGCTGTTCACTCGACCAGGGTGAACCACGTCAGTGGAAAACACTTTGAGCTAGGTGAAATAAATTCTTAGTGTTGGCAACACTGAGACTGTCCTATAAAGAGGTAATTCCTGTCTCCCGTTTCTACACATTTCCCTGTTCAGGTGTGCAAGGAGTACCCTTTTCTCCCAGCCACCCTGTCACAGCCCTCATACTCCTTTCCAGGACTCTTGTACATACGAACGACTTCAGGATTCCTTGAACTCGATGGCCATCAGTGTGACTGTTTGCATTCACGTTCAAACGAATCAAGGTTATTCCTGTTCAGATTCCGCTGTCAAGCTTTGTTGTCTGCAAATAGTAAATATCTGCAGGTAGTTGCAACTGCAGGAAAGGGTGTAAGGAGCAGCTGTATTTTTGTTCTGCCTCATGCAAAGCCTCTTTTAGGCATGACAATGGTGTGAAGTGCAAAGTATTTGGGTCTGGAGTATCTTCTCCTGTGAGGTCTGGGGAAAATTTTGTCTGCTTCAAGATCTCATCAAAATCAGACAGGTATCAGTCCTCCTTGCTTTTCACTTCTAAGCCTTCCTAATTAGTCTGGGGGCTAAACAGTTGGTTGATTTAGCTCTAGCTGAGTGCTAAGCTTCTGCTCAGATAATATTACTTGAAGAGCACAGCCCTTGCTTTTACGTTCACATTGTCCATCCTCAACGTGTGGCAGAGGCGAGCGCCAAGGAAAAGACATAAACCCCACCTTCGCCACTCAGCCCACTGTCCCCTCAGAGAGAAATGCACAAGGTACCCATGGCATGCCAGCAAACCTCTCACTGCAAAGCAGCAGGTTTTGGGTATACTACAGGATAATAACTTCCCACCCTGCTGTGTAGGGGAACTTTCAACCACAGTGCCAAAATTCACAAACACCAAGAGCGTGACAATAAAACACAAAGAATTCAGGTGCAAGGGGCACCTAGGCTAAAGGCATCCAGTGACTATTCACATCTTCATGATGGAGCTGTGTTTGGTGGACTACAGGTCTGTGGCACCAACCACGCTCGGGCTGAGAGGAACCACCTTTGCCGGGAGATGTGGTGTCCACAGATCACAGTTTGGTATTTGTGACAGAAGTGGCTGCAGTGTGCTCCCTTCTACATTAATTAGCAAGAGCTCTTGATTTCCCAGCAAGCTGCCAACACGTCCCTACCTCCATCTAAGTACCCACCACACAGGCACCTGCTGAAACAGCAGCAGTGTCTGAGCAGCAATGCTAGACAGCCTCCTCTGTGGGACGTACCAGAGTGCAGGTAGGAGCATCCAGCAAGACCTGCCTGTCTCTTAAATCCCACCTGTAGAGGCATCTCTGGAAAGGAGAGAAGAGCCCTCTCCTCCCTGCCCCTTCTCTTATCTCAGCACACAAGGATGCATCCATCCCTCTAGCATAAGCTAGTGGCAAGCCCTTGCTAACACAGGTGGTGGGAGGCGAGCCAACACTCAGGGAGATGGTGGCGACCAAGGCTGGTGTTTTCCCAGCAAGGAGAAAGGAGGCAGCTGCCTGAAGGACAGGAGCCTTCCTCTTTAGCAAGCCTTGCTCTCATCACCTCTGCTCCTCTTTCCACGGCTGGAGTCGGTGTTGAGGACTGGTATTGCTAACAGAGAGGGGAATCCCTGGGGAGGGAGGCAGGTCAGGCACTGGGCAGGCTGCCTGGGTCACGGTTTGGTGCTGTGCGTTAGCAAGCGTGAGCTGCAGGCTGGGTGTCTCCCTTGAAAAGGCTCCGTGGCTCAGAGGCTGCCAGGCCCGTGGGAGCTGATTGCGGTGTGGGGTGAGAGTGAGTGAAGCATTCAAGTACAGCTACTGCTATACACTCGTGGGTCCAGCATGGAAGGCTGTGCTGCAGCATCTCAAGTGTATACTATATGCAGAAGTTACCCAGTCTGTTGGGCGTGCAGAAGAAGGTCATTATCTGGCAGCTGCCTTACTTTCCAGGGACATCTGCTTTCCTTTGGTTGCTGGACTTTGAGTCTGGGTTTTTCCTCTTTGTCGTTTTTTGGCCACGCCAGGAGATGGCAGGGAATCTCCTGTAGGCCCCGGGGCCTGAGCTGAGGGCTGAGGTCGGGGGGAAGGAGGAACTCGCTGAGGAGCAGTCCCTGGTTTATGCTGTCGGCAGGGAGAAGGACTTTCCCTCCGAGGCAGCAGCTGGCTTCTGGGGGAAGTACTGGGGTTCCTGGAAGGAAGGATAGGGCTCCGAGGGGATGCACTGCTGGACTTCTGCGAGCTGCTCCGTGGAGGAAGAGAAGTGGAGCTCGGTGACGAAGGAAGCCGACTTTGTACCTGTGTTGTACGGCCCTCCTTTGGGACACTTCCAGCTGGTCTCTGTGTCTGAAGCCTGCAGGGGAAGAAAAGAGGGAGAATGAAGGGGAGTTTTGCAAGGGGCTGTTGGGCTCCTGGCAGGATTGGCGTGAATGTTGCCAGACAATTACAAGGAGTCTCCAGCACCAGGATGGCAGAACCTGTGCTGTGAACCAGATGGGGCACTAGTTTGAACACCATCCTGCAACTCAATGCAGTTGACTGGTAAATGTTTGCCCTGATCCTCCAACACCCTGTGAGTCAACACGCAGGCACGGTATCTGGGACTCCTCTTAACATGCAGAATGGATGCAGCAACCTCTTCCAAGGCAGGAGATACAATTTGGGAATGTGGGCATGAGTCGGATTGCACCAGTTGGCCTCTGATGGTAACTGTGATGGAAGATAAACCAACTGAGGCAATCCCAGCTGGCAGCCTTGCCGCCCTTGCAGCTCTAATCACAATAGTCAGGCCAGGTCTCCCTGCAGAGTCATGGCTGTGCTGGAAAACTGAGAGCTCAACACTGAGAGCATCTGCTATTATCAGACCGAGTGAAAGGGCTTGTAAAAGGAAAGGTCTCAAAGCCAAGGCAAGTGAAGAGAGGCTTCAAAAAAAGAAGACAGAGAGGTAAGTATTTCACACGCCTACGAGCTGAAACGACTGTAGGAAACAAGGATGGACTGTGCATTCAAGCCGAGTAAAGGATGAAGTCATGGGAGGTGAGCAAAGCCCTGGCTGTGTCTCCTCAACAAGCCCAGCTCTTTGCATTTCTCACCATTTCGGTCTTACCTGCAGGCAGCAGCTGCATCCTGAGGGGAGCCGCACAGCCCCGCCACCACAGCGGCCACGGAGCTCTCCAACCTTGCCACCTCCAGTGACGTTTTCACCGGCACGATGGGACGAGGAATTCTGCTCCTTGTGCTTATGGCTCTCTCTTCTCTCCCTGGCAGCGCAGCCTTTTTCTCTCCCTTCCGTGGGATGGAGTCGTCGGAGTCATGGGTGTCCTCCTCAGAACCGGTGGCCGACAGGGTTTCGGAGGCTCGCCGCCGCTCGTCGCTGGAGGAGGCCGAGGAGGAGGCACCCGAGGCCAGCCGGAGGAGGCGGCTCTGTCTCTTCTCCATCACCAGGCGAGCCAGGTCAGGTTGCTTTGCCCTCTTATAAAGCCTTTCTTTGGCTGAGAGTGAAGTTGAAAGGTCTGAGCCAGTGTCCTCCTCAGAGAACAAAACGGGTATCCGACTTCTATACCTGGAGCCCAGCGGCCTCCTGGGGCCCTGCTGCGGCGTCTCGAGGAGGCTCTCTGCTCGCTTCAGGTGTTCTGCTGCCGATGCCGCCTTCTCGAGGCCAGGCTCCCTCGTAGCCGCTTTGTCAGGCTCTTCCAAATCCAGCGAGAGTGCCGCCTTGCCAGAGAGCTCTGGCTTGTCCTCGGGAAGCTTTGGCACGCCGTTGGGAAGGGCCGGCTGCTCCCCCACAGTCTCTGAGGTGGTCTCGACGTGATTGGCCGAAAGCGCGCAGCTCTCCGTCTCTGCCCCTTCCAGCCCGGAATGGATGCTTCCATTCTCCACCAGCACCAGGTTGTCCTCCAGCTCCTCCTCGATGATGACCTCCTCGAACTGCCCCAGCGGGCAGAACTCCTCGTGCCGCATCAGCTGCCCGCTGGAAGACATCACATTTAGGTGGGTCTTCTCAGCAATGTGAACAAATGTGCGCTCGACTTTGGTAAACGGGGAGGAAGCTGTAGCCACTGCCACGGGAGGCTTTGGTTCAGATTTGAGGACTGAGGACAGGGTCCCTGGCTCAGACACATCCAGCTGGCTCCCCATGGGCTGTGGCCGCTCGCTCTGAGGTGTCAGTGCAGCAAGAGTGCCCAGATCAACTTCTG
Organism: Mohoua ochrocephala; assembly: GCA_013398855.1. Taxonomy (NCBI): domain Eukaryota; kingdom Metazoa; phylum Chordata; class Aves; order Passeriformes; family Acanthizidae; genus Mohoua; species Mohoua ochrocephala. Next base: position 330,280 of record VZTA01014641.1, read on the forward strand.
GAGGTAAGTCTGCGGCCACTGGAGACTTTTTCAGATCACCTGGTGAAAACAGCACTAACGTTTTTGAGCCTTCCTCCAGCTCCAAGTCCCCGTCAGCAGTGGACGCTCGGCCCTTGGACCCCTTCTGGTCATCAGCCAGGAGCGTGGACGGTGCGCACTCCTGGCTGCGCTCCGTGCTCTTCTGACTCAGGTCGCTGCTGGAATCGCTGTGCATGTCAATCTCATTGCCCTCCTCCTCCTCCTCTCCCTCATCCTGCTCATCATCCTCCTCCTCATAGTCTTCCTCGTCTTCTTCCTCCTCCTCCTCCTCCTCCTCTTTTCCATTCATTTCCAGATAAGGTTCCAGAGGTTTGCAAGGAGCAGTCAAGACAATATTTGAGAAATCAACTTTCTTTATCCGCTGGGATAACTTAGGCTTTTCCCAGTAGTTGCACATATCTTTTCTGAAGTCTTGGTAAGGCAAACTTAAAGGGACCGCCTTGGGCAGGCCATTCATTTCAAATGACTTCAGCATGTATGCCTGCAAGAAGACAAATGTGACAAAAGGAGAGGGTGAGTTGGCATTCAGACACAGCATTGACACAGAAGGCATCAGGACCAACAGCAGCAGGGAGAACCCACGGAAAGCATCTAGTCCATCACGCTTCCAAAACGCACGCCTGAGCAGTCATCACTCCGTCATCTGATTCCTACAAACCTTAGAAAGGAGAGATTCACAGATACTTAGGAATGAAGGAAAAAAAATGTGCCGAAGAAGTTCCTTTGTTAGCAGTCTTTAACCTGGACCTAAAAGAACCATTTTCAAGTAATTCCTGAGGATTTTTTCCACATTTCCCAATCTTCTTCAGCGTTTATATATTTATTTCAGTATTTATATATTTACATAGTCACCCCTTCCTTACTGGAACCACTTAGCAACTCTCTTTTATGCCCAGGCCACAGCGAACTCAAGGGGCACCTCTGGGCTCGATAAATTTCCTGATCACTTTCCATTACCATCCACCACTGTCCCTGGGGCAGTAACACGTGTAGTGCTTCTGTGTTCTCCTGGTGCACCATCCATCCCCCCCTTCTGCCCCCACATCCCTTTAGCAACTCCTCATTCTGTCTCCTACAGGCTTCTGCTTCCACTAAAATCATCAGCAAGTCATGAAAGACGGGACATAAAATGCCATTATCAGACCCTGGGATGTCCAACCAGGAGAAGTGAAGGGCAGACAGGACAGGTGGTGGGAGCACTGTTTCTCCAGCAGCAGCCTGTGGCAGTAGCAGGCTGTGAAATGATTGCAAACGATCCTATAGAAAACCAGCAGCTCACACACACATGCACGCACTTGACCAAACGAGGCCAAAATAAATAGGAAATGCCTGTCAAGCATGGCCTAATTAACAATCAGTTGCAAATGAAAATCACATCAGCACCACTCTGCAGAATGGATTTAAAACCAAATCATTTATAGCACACTTCTATTAGAGCCTGCAAACTGTAACCTCTCCATAAACTCAACTGGTCAATAAAGCATCACATGTTACCCTTGAAAAGTCCTAATCACGAACAGCAGGGCTCCAAACATCTGCATTTTCCAGCAGCATTCGACAGCGCCAGAGGATATTTAGGCTGCACAACTAAACACGCACACACTTAACCACGTGAGCTCCAGAGCTGCCAACAGCTACTACATTCACCTGGCCACGGGAATGCATCTTTTTGTCTCTACTGGGGAGAAAAAGCCCTCAGTGGCTTTTCAGTCCACTGGCAAAATTAAAAATTGTGGTGAAAATCTGCATGTGCTGAGCCTGAAAAATGTAATATTTTTATGCTCCTATACAACAGAGACATTTCAAATAGGTTGGTGGGCAGCAGCAAGCTGTTCTGCGTGGTGGTAAAGTTGTTATCCAGTTAATATTTCTTTTTATATCTTATAAATTAAAACACAGGCTGGTTTTGGCAATACCTCTGGAATCCGAAGCTGCTTCTCTTCTTTCATTAAAGATGAAGCCTGGCTCTGAAGATGGTCCAGTATTAGCCTGGTTTGGGTTTTCACTGACCCACTCTACCTTTTGTATCAGGATGGCAGGCGTGGAACTTGGATTGGCAAAAGGCACTTACCACCCTTTGCACAGGAAATTACCCACTTGGCTTCTTCCCTCAGGCATTTCTGGGAAATCAGTCCATTCAACAGCCTAGGACTGGATTAGGCATGTTGGCTGGGTTTGGTTTCCCCAAGAAATACATCCACAGTGCTATCCCTGGAATCCTAAACAAACAGATGCACTTCCCCAGTGGGACTGGGACCTGACCAATACCTTGCCTTGTGCTGAGCCTCCCACTGGAAAGAGTTCCACAATCCCAACAACTGTTCCTCTGCTACTCTACCTCACCTCATTTTCTAGATGCTCTGTTTGATGATGCGGATGGACAATTGCTGTTTTTCTTTGCAAAGTGAAATATGCACCTGTGTAGACCTTCAAATCTCTTCCCAGCCCTTGGCTTGTCATCTCTTCTGCTTTGTAGTCAAGGAAAGCTGATTCCTGTCCTGCAGAGCACATCCTATATAGGCCAGAGATACGGTTTCTGTGCCCTGCAGTCTGCCCCACCAGCAGCCCTATCTCTAGCAAACCCTCTTTCCTCAATAGCTTTTCCCTTGCAAGACACTGAAAGTTTTTCTGAGATGAGGTTGTGCTAAGAAATAATGTATGACATGGAGCTGGACTGTAGGATGTTGCTGTAAGAAAAACAGTAGTTCTTTATTTCTTTATTTCTTGTGCTCTGGTGCCCCTTTGCTACCAGCGAGTCACGCTGTAGATAACTTTCTACTCCAAATTCCTCGCAGTATTTAGTAAATGGACCGCCTTTCTGTCTGTCACTTCAATTTCTCCATGTATTTTCTACTTCCCTGTATGGACACTGCACCCTAAGCACAACAGGGACTGCTTTGCTTCTGCCTACCTTTGGGAGACTTGGACTGCTTAACCTGCTGCATGCAGTACCCCAAAACTGACAGAACACATTCCTTAAAGCAGCCCGAGACAGCTGCTGCTTTGTCACTGTAAATGCACCACGGAGAAAGTCCCAAGAACATAAATATCCAACTACAAGAAATTCTGCTGAACAAGGCGTTCCCAGTTTGAACCCCTCACTGGAGGAACTTGTGTCCTGTCTTGACAGTCATTACATGTCTTTTGTACTACATCGCACTCAGCTTCTCTAGGACTGTTCCCCAAAGGCCAGAGAAGGACTTTTCTGCTCTGCTGTACTAATAGGGAGGAACTGAGGGAAGATGTCAGAAGATCAGACATGGAGAGGCTTAGCCTGTATCTTAAGACTGTAGAATAAAAAAGGCATAAGGAATCTCTGGAGGTCTCTGCTCCAAGCACCCCTCAAAGCAGGACCAACTTAGAGTTGGCTGTGCTGGGCCGTGTCCAGCTGAGTTTTAAGTATCTCCAAGGATGGAAATCCCACAACCTCTTTGGAACCCTCTCCTAGAGTTTGAGGCATGGTGAAAAAAGTGGGGGATTTAGGATCTAATTTCTATATCTAACTTTCCTTTCATGCAACTTTTGTCCATCACATCTCATCCTTTTTTCACTGTGCACCTCTGAGAAGAGCATGGCATCTCCCTCCATCAGGCAGTTCAAGGAAGAAATAAGATGCCACACCAATCCTCTTTTTAAGGCAGAACAAACCCAGCCGTCTAAACCTCTCATGTCAGGTGTTTCTAGTTCCCGGTCATCTTGGCGGCGCTCCGTCAGGTTCACCCTGTTGTGAGCAGGAACTACGCCATGAGCTGAGGCAGCCACATTTTCCTGCCTGTTTGGCCTCAGATCTCCACTCCTGACTCGACCTGTCGGTCACTTGTCCAGGAATGCCTTTGGCATTACATGTGTCTGAGCAACAACTGTTGCCCACAAAGTCTGCACGTTTCACCTCTTTAACACTCTGTCTCTTAATAAAACCCGTCTTAGATTATTAACTAAGGTCAAACAGCTTGTGGGTGCTGTCCAAACAAACATTTTAGGACTTCACCTACTTCATGGTCGAACCTGGAAACTCCCAGACGGAACTCTGCGGAATTTCGCAACAGAAGGCAACTGGGTTACCAGAGCTAGAAATAAGATCCGAAAGAATGTGGGACAGTTCAGGGTCTGCAAAACTCATCCACCTATTAGAAACATCAATACCACTGCCCTCTTCCAAGTCCATTCATGTAAAGGAATGGCTCCTACCAACAGTAGCACTCATGAGGACTGGGTGGTGAAAGATTTGGGAAAAAAGAGGCATCACTTGCCTTACAATTCACCAGTGTGGCCAGTAAACAAACCAACAGTGGTATTTCATCATGGATTGTCAACAGTTTTTTGCTAATCCTGCAACTTGAACCGATGCAGTTCCAAACATTGTCAAGATGGTGACACTGCTACAGGGGCTGCTCGTACTTGGATGGCTGCCCTAGATGTGAAGGACAAGCTTTTCATAATTCCCCTCCTTGACCACGTTTTCTTTTCATTATGGCTTGACCTCTTTATGGACTACTGAGCAAAGGAAAACCATGGGAACGATGTAACTGCACATGAATGTATTGGAATTGTTAATAAGTGAACTGAGGTTGTTCCAACAACTCTGTCCCATACACATGGGTCTCATTGTAATCTATGGCAAAAGGGGCCAGAACAGGTGGAGACTCCACTGGAGTTTAGCTCCCACTCTTTCAGTGATACCAAAATGAGGTGCTCCGATCTTGAAAAGGGTTGGTCTCCCTGTGAAACAGGCAGAACAGATAAAGAGAGGATAGAGTGTGATCATGATGACCTTCCCACCTCCCAGATGTAGTTCATTAAGGGTACAGTGTCACCTGCAGGCACTGCTTAGAAACTTAAGAGTGCTCTGTCTGTCTGGGAGGTATAAGTGGAATTATGAAAGAATGGCTCAGCACACTCCCCCTCCCACAGGAAATTCAGAGTGGCAACAGCTCACATTTCACAGCCATGACGGTTCAAGACTGGTCCAAAGAGGAAGAAATCTGGTGGATATTTCACATTCCATAATAATATCCCCAGGCTAAAGGTCCTGTTGAATGCTCCAAGGGGTTATGTTACTAGATGGAAGTTCAGGTCTTGCTTCAAATCTTATGCTGCAGTTAATCCAAACTTTTGGATGGACACACAATATTAGTCAAAGCACTGCGTGTTCACCTCCCTCCGTCTTCCAATTCAGTAGTAACATGGATTTGATCAAAACTTGGGAGATCATGTGAAAAACCCACACAGATCTGACCTGGGGAACTGAGGAAGGAAAATCTATTTTGAAGTGGCCCAAGAACAACACAACCACATGGAACTGCAACATCACTAAGCCACCATTACTGTTTGTAACTAATAGGGAAGCGATTGATATGATTTATCATCATCCCTAGGACACATGTACTAATATACCATGAGGAATGCATATTCCAAGGGTGTGGGGAGTGCCACAATGTGGTATCTGGTCTTCTTTGACTAACAATGACGCCGGCTCTGACATGATTTGTTCAGAACTAAGCATACTCTTCTGAGGCACACCAAGTGGCTCAGCAGTGATGGAATATGGCCTGCTGAAGGACGGGGATGCCAACATGCACTGGGACTATTGACACTTTGTCCCCTTTGGAGGAAGCAGCCTCTTACAACAGTGCTGTGTGTGGACAAATCAAAAGGGAGTCAAAAGACCAATGGCAACACGTGTGCCCTGGGTAACCCAAAAAATGTGTCTTATATTCCATATCTTTCCTGTGCCAACCTGCCCAAGATTATCACTGTCCTTCTAAAAGGCAGGGACAGGCACACTGTGCTCTCTTTCCTGTTTCTCTCTGGGCTGCCAAGAGAGTCGCCTGGGGCAGGTTCTCGAAGCCAGCACAAGGCAGAAGCCCTCTTTTGTTTTCTTTCTGGGCTTTAGAGAAATTCCTAACACCATTTTGGCGGCTCTTGCTGGAAGCAATCGCTGTTTCTGGAGCCAAGGAGGACGTTCTCCTTGGACCTTTTCACTGCTGCTGCCCAGGACATCCTGGAAAGTCAGACCCCCTTCTCTCTCTCCATGAGTTCCAGCTGCTGCCCCAGTTCCAGCTGCCACTGCTGATGGAACTGCCACTGCCAGGAGAGCCCCTGTTGGGTGGTGTGGAGCAGACAACCCAGCAGCACTGACTCTTGGTTTTGAACAACATGAAATAGTCCTTCCAGGTTTTTTTTGGTTTTGTCCCTGTTCCCCATTGGTTGTTTTTTAGGGGAAGAGGGAGTTCTGCAATCGCGAAAGCTCGGTTGTGTCGGGTTTTTTCTTTTCTTTGTCCTCTCTCTTGGCCATGTGGTTAGGAGAAGAGGGCTTCTCCACCAGCTTGTCTTTACCAACAAGATGTTTGCGACAACCGGACCCTGTGGTGGGGTGGGCCCTGGAATCTATTTTCACACCCCGGCTGACGGCATTCCAAGATCGAATGATGTTATATAACCTTACTGGACAAATCAAAGTATTGACTAATGCGACTCGGGTGGGACTGGAGGAACTAAAGGTGCAATCGCAGGCAACATCAAAAATGGCTTTGCGAAACAAAGACAAAAATTAGACTTCTGTTGTGGCATGAAAATGGAGTGTGTGGATGTGTGAGTCTGTCTAATGATACCTGCTCCATTCACATATCCAATGTAACTAAAGATCTTTATGAACAACTAGATCATATGAAGTATACAGCAAGAGCAAGTAGAGATCTTGGAAGCGGTATGGAAAATGGACATTAAACAAGCTGCTGCCTAGGTTAGGATTTTCACTTACTGGCTGGCTCCAGAGTTTATCACAGTCTTTGTTATTAGTTTTTGTTGTAATTATGACATTTTGTGGATTATTATAAATGATAACCCAGGTAATGATCTGTCAGGTATGCATAAGATCTGTATGGATGGAAATGAAAGATGTGGAAGAGGAAGAAAAGGAATCACCACAGAGAGATACCCCAAAAATCAATTATATGAAGTTAAATGAACCTTATGACGTCCCCTGTGCTCAAGAAAAAGAAATACACAGTCCATGATGTCCCTTGGCGCGAGACAATGTTATGGCTGTAGTTTGTGTGGCTGTGGCCATGGGGTGAATGATGTGATGAGTGCTAAGTATTGGTTTAAGTCGGTGACAAATTGATGATGCTCATTGAAAAAAATGTGAGCCAGGCTCCTCACTGACCTTGCACGTGGCTTGAGCAAGGTCCAACCACTGGATGATGTCTGGGGTGAAGTGGAGGCCTCACAGCCCAATATTGTTTCAGTACCAGCCATAAGCCTCACTCCCCCTTCACCCTCCTCAAGAAGCTGTGTTATAACTCTGGTCCATTAAGAAGATTAGGATGCGTGCAAAGATTCTCCGGAGAAGGTCAGGCAGCCCTGACTGCTGCCTCAGTGGGTGGAGGAGGACCAAAGTGATTATTTTACCTTTTGTACCAACTTTAAATTCTGACTGAAAGTAACCAAGACCCTCATTAAGCCTTATTTGCATATTAACATTCACACCCCTTAGAATGCAAATGAAGAGAAAAGAGGACATGCCTTACATCTATGATGACAGTCACCAAAATCCCACCTATGCCATGTGATTGTTCCACCCCTTTGGGAAGGGCCAAAAATTATTGTAAAAAAAGAAGGGGGGTATTGGGGCAAAGAAAAAGCACCATCCGTGAATCTGAACCGTGGAAGTTCTTACTTCACTTGGCCATGTCTATAGTATTGATAAGTTGCATTATTTGTGAATCTGTGATCTGTGAATTGGTGATCAAGTTCTTATTGAACACCCAGTCAGACCCGTAGTGTCAAGACCACATTCTTTGTGAATCTGTGCTTGCAAAAGTTCTTCTTGAACTCAGCTAGACTCACAGTGCTGAACTGGGAGTAATCAGCAATTAAGGCCAGCCATGCCAAGCCCCCCTGATCTCTGAGGACCTGCTGGACCTGAGGACAAGCGGGCTTATTTTCTGCCAAAATTTCTATACCCTTATGCAACACACGGTACAGAGTGGGCTCAGTGCCCTCCAGAAAAGCCTGCTCTCCTCAGCAGCTCTGCGCTGATGTGGGGGAAAGGGAACAACTTCCCGTGTGAGCCGAATCAATTTTCCCTTTTACTTTAGAATTTGGGATTTTTTTCTTTCCCCTCTCTTGTAAGCAAAAATCAACCAGGTACAGGAAAAAAACCCCTCACAATATTTATTTCACATAAATTCAGGAAATTATGCACTTCTCTCTACTGTTCTGTTTCAGACCATGCTCTAAGCCATGGCATCACTGGATCCTTCTGCAGAGCTTGGCAGATGTACACATCTGCCACACACCAGCAGCCTCTCAGGGGCAAACCCCAGCACACTTCGAAGCGTGGAGAAGATGGGCTTTGGACCTTGCTAAAGGCAGACTCAGAAGAATCCTGCCTGACCCTCCACAGAATTCCCAGAAGAAAAGGGAACTCACACACTGTACAACCCTCTAAGTCTGAGACCACAGCCTAATCCAGGCTCTTCCTCCCAGACCATCACCTGCCTGCACAAACTGCTCTCTGCCTTTGAGGAGCTGGAATCCTGTGATTCTTCTGCAGGAGGGAAGTTTCCACCACCCTTTCCACAGGTATCAGAGCCTTCACATGCCTTGAATTGAAATCACAGTGTGGCCTTCCCAGAGTACATAAAACACACCTCTAACAGTCACATAACTTGGTTTCTACTCCCAGATCTGTCTTAACTGCAAGTTTTTAGTGACCACATTCGTAAACAATAATGGAACTCTCACTGTTCTACCAGATCTCCTTCAACTCCCTGCCCGGTGCTCCCATGTACCCAAAGATGAGCAGGGGACACCTTCCCAGAGCAAAGGAAGTAGAAAAACAAAGAAAGAAAGTAAATAAAAAACCCAGCCATCAACAAGATGCTGCCTTTGATTCTTTAATAAGGTTTTGGTAGTATACAAGCTTTTTTTTGTTTGTTTGTTTTTTCTTTTTTTTTTTTTTTTTTCCCGATTGTCTGGATTAACATACATGGATTTAAAAAAGGCACAAAATCCATTGCACAGCTTCTGTTTCATTTGTTTTTGATGACATTGCCTGTTCATTGTGGTTTCAAGTGTAGGATTTTACAGTACTCTGCAGCATTTACAGCATGATCTACATACAGGTAATCAATGCATGCTTTTATACAGGAGACAGAATTCAAATTCTCTCTCAATATTTCTATATACACAATAATACAGTCTTTTTCTTCTGAAAAAAAAGCTTTAAATTGGTCTTGCATGCTTGGTATACCAGAAGAATTAGTGCAAGCATATATTACAGTGTTATTGCAGTACAAAAAGGGGTTGACCTTAGGCTCTAAAGGGATTAGATAAGGAAGAATAAAAAGACTCGAGGAAAACAAGCTTTGGATCCCTTTAGTCAACTATGTCCTTCCAAACGGATCCCTACACAGTACTGCCTTTAAAGCTACAGCAGGCTGCGTCCCCTCCATCTCCCTGCTGCCTTCCCCCTGAGACGAACTTCCACAGCTTCTGCAAACCTTCTGTCCCTAGCAGTCCATGAGGACTCCTGGCAGCTTGAGGAACCCCTTCTGCTGGACCTCTTAATACTAGAGACCTGCTTGAAGGGGACGGCACTGAGATCTACTGCTTCGAGCAAACTCACGTCCCAACAGATGGAGTTTCCCAAGCAAACCAGGAAGCACAACAGGTTCCCTACGGCTTTTGTCTCCTCTCAGTAGCAATGACCACAGAAACCCACATTCACCTCCTACTCAAGTAGCAGTTGGTTAAATATGGTTTGGACTCTCCTGCTTAGCAGCAACAGAAGTCTAACAGGTGACAAAAGGTAATGCAAAGGAAGGATATGCTGGTCCCTGAGATTCTTCATGGGAGCTGAAAAGTCTGAGAAGCAGAAATCAAGTTCTCAACACAATGTTAACTGTTCCACTGGGAATGGGAAGAGGCCTTAGTCCTGAGAGATACAGATGGCACACAGACAGCAAGAGCTGTAGTCCAGTCTTCCCTATAAAACAGCTTTTATTTGGATACTATCAGGACCTTAGCATATCCTGGAAGTGACATTATCCTCTGCCAACATAGACTAAGCTTGATCGGGACTGGGAGATCTGGCAGGACTGAGTGGAAAAAACCTAGAATCTGAGTTTCTGAAGCAGCTCTTTCTTCAAACCAGCATCAGATGAGGTAAAAGTAGCAGGGGTCTTAGAGCTGCCACGCTTACTTGCAGGATCTCCGTGTTCCAAGAATCAGCACCATAAATGTTAGAGATGTTCTTCTATCCAGCATCTTACCATCAAATGCTCCACAGCCTTTTTCTTCATTCTTTTTACCAAGGTGAATAGGACAATCCAGTCCCGTGCTGGATAAGTGCTCTGCTCCTCCCTGTTTGTGCTTTCACGTGTTAGGTTTGTGCCAGTTTTCCTAGCGTCTTGGATGGAAGCAAAAGCTCTGTAAAGGTGGAATGCCTGCCACTCAGCTTCCCAGCTCTGTACCCACTGGTGTCTCCAGCGAGAGCCAAAGCAGAGCTCCCTGTCTGAGTGGACATGGGGACCACTTCATTTCTATCATTCATTAGAGACTTGGGAAATAGTGAGCAAAGTGGAAGGAAACGATAATTCAAAAAATTGTTCTAGTCCCTAACTGTAAAGGCAACTTAATAGCAGCAAGAAAGAAGAAGAATATTCTGAAAGCTAAACATCTTCCTAAGTCATAAAAATAACCAGAAGTCAGCAGTGCTGAATAAGAACCTGATCTGGTAGGGTTTTTTCTAGGAAGGACCAAGCTGAAGGGGCAAGAGCCCCATGGAAATCCTCCTTATCTGACTTGTTCGGAGGAAATTTGCCATTACTGCGTTTCATGTTTACAGATAATTAATTGCACTCATAATTAAACTGAGAAACTTGTTGGAGTTGTTGGAGGAAACCCTGGGGATTTTTACGAGGCAAGTGCACTAGATGAGGTAACTCATTGAACCACTTTGCATATGAAAAAATAAAACCTCCAAACATAAAGCAATTTTCCTTTCGAACACTAGAAGACATGCAAGTGAATGTAAAATGGGGATTGCTTCCAATCCCCAGGTTACATGGTTAGCAGCTTGTTCAAAACGTACATTCATCGTAACATCATTTTTTCAATGGCAGGCGTGATACAAAGAAGTTGCAATACAGCAAATAACACTTAGAAACATTTCCCAGAAATTAATCTTTGCGCTGTCCCCTGGAACTGCCAATGCAGGTTCGTGTTATAGCGACCCAAACACAAAACACGTGGCATAGAAACGCAACAAAAAGCAAGGTAGTGCCGCGACGATCAGCCTTTATGTGTTTTATTTCATGTTTTAATATTACCCAAAATAGGTGTTTGCATACGATAAATTATGTCCCAAGTGCCGGCACCGTTCTCATCACCAGAATGCTCTGCCACCAGCTGACAGCAAAAGGAGAGATATGTATGTATGTCACAACACGCTGAATTAGGAGACCTGGGCTGGGCCAGGTCGCTGAAGTCAGACCTGCAGCGCGCAGAGGCGGCCAGGTGTGCCACCCGAACCAGATACCATAAAGATACTTTCTGTAAGCGGTTGAGATTTGTTCTTTGCAACAGCCTTTTCAGCATTTGGGGGTGTGCAAAGTGGCCCACTACTGGCACAGAAACTCTTCTGTAAGGCAGGACCACGCGCGACCGTCCACGTGCCACACGTGGGTCATGCACACACACAAACACACAGACAATCAGAAATGGAAGCTCCAGCAAAAAGCATCACAACACCATCCTGGGGACAACAGTGAAATCAGGAAGCACATCTGGCTTACTTTGGTCAGCCTGTCCAGAAATTATCTCCTCCAGTCACTCTGGGGAGAGCTGGCAACTACAGGGAAGCAGGTCGAGAAGAAAGTACCCCATGTTCTCCAGCTGAGAAATAACCGAGGCAATTTTTTCACAATAAATGCTAACAGGATTTTAGGGGTTTGCAAATTATCCACGATTTTAAAGGCTTCAGATCTTGTCTGCTAGGAAATGCAATTTTATTTTTTTCAGCTAGCCTCTTGCAGCCCATCTGTTACTGCCAAGCAGAGCTAGACAAATATATGATAGCTCTCTCCAAATTGTTCTTTCCCATTTTTACCAAAGGGAAACAAGGAAAGGAAAAAGAAAAATAAAAGTTTTTTCTTTTGAATAGATTGGGATAAAAGAGCCCTTTCTTATTCAACGTGAAAGTAGCAAAATGGTCTCAGCTTCAGGTAAAGTTCTGAGAGTGTCATGAATAAATCTCTAATGACAACCATTAATAAAATGTGTCATTCACATAACCCAGCAGTTGACAATACAAATAAATTCAGTCATTGACGCAGGACTGCGTCAGTCACTATGTGGCTGTAATACTAATGTGACTGGATACCACAGAGACTCCACGTAGCCTAAGGAAGAGATGCCAGACCCACTGGACAAACATGGTCGGTATCTGTCACCAATCCCTCCAGAAAAGCAGTAGAAAACCTTCTATTTTCAAGAATAATCTTGTGCTGCTGTCAAGCTCTTACAAGTTCCACATACACATATCATGGAAGATTGAAAGCGGTGTGAGAGGGAAGGACGTTAGAAAACAGGAAAAGGACTGAACACATCTTTCCATGCTTTCTGACCTTCACTCTCCTATTGTTGAGCTATTTTACAAGAGAGGAGTGAACTAGCAATGGTTGTATTTTCTTGCCTTAATTTATTTACAAAGGATCACAGCACCAGATTCAAATAGTGCATTTTTACACGAGAGAGCAAGGGAAGTTCCTGGTGATTTGCAGTCAAAGAAATGCCTCAGGGATATTTGTTGTATTTGGTATATAGGTCCCACCCACTGTCCTGACAATTTACGGATCATGAAAAAATACTCAGCCTCCTGAAATTCCCTTTGTGCAACCAAACATCTGGCTTCATCCTGACAGGTTCTGAAAAGGCTTATTTTGCTGCTGACTCCCCCATGTCAAACAGCAGGGAAGTGACTCATGGGAAAAATAAAGCACTTGGAGATCTTCTGGGTTTAAGAGCCCACAGGAAGGTATGAATACCACAAATGTTGTTTCTGAATAAACTCTGGAAAGGCTAAATTGAGGTGTTTGCTCTGGTTTCCCAGACTGCAGAAGGGTCTTTCTGACTGCAGAAGGCTTCTACTACAAAACAAATCACCAAGACTCTCAGAAGACGCTGCACACGTTGGGGCAAAGCAGTCAGTGACAAAGATGGTACCAAAGCCTGGCAATGCTACTGAAACAAAAGACAAATGAGGTAGATAAACACTCCAAAGTGAAATCTTTGGAAGAAATGTTTGAAGCACAGAGCAGAGAAGTGTCCCAAATGACACTTGTTTTGTTTCTCATCTCAAGTGCTCACAGCCTGGGCGAGCTAGAAGAGCTGTGTGTTCACTGGCTTTAGAGCCACTTTCGGAAAAGAAACAGCCGAGCTACTGAAGAGCCACTCAACCTCTGTGCCCCTGCACGGGCTGGGGAAGGTGCTGAAAACACCTTCGCTTAGTATGGCTGATCAAGCAACAGGCCTCTTTCCAGAGGTCCTGTACCTAAAAAATATAGCAAAAAGGAAAGAAAGGTTGTTGACTGGTTCTTAAAGGCATGCTGCCTTCTTGTGTAACACCTGGGTCTGGCTGCTCCAGAAGCAGCTGGGGAGAGCTGGGTGTCAAATGGAATCGCTGAAGAAACAAAGAGCTTGTTTAAAACAAGATACTTTGGTGGCCTAATGGCAGTGGCACAGGCTTGACAAGGGAAGAACAGTCATCCTATGTGGCAAAGTAAAGAACACCAATCCCCAGGAAAGAATCCACCAGTCCATGATACCTCCACTTTAAGACAGGCAACGGGAGGAAACACTGGTGTGTTAAAGTTTACAGTTAATGAAGAGTGTCAGCTCCGTTGCACTTACAATTTCCCTCTCCTGGCTGTTTGAAATACCCTACTTGATTTGAAACCTCCCCACTCTCCCAACTCCTAGGCTGGAGAATTGGGACAGCAAATTTTGCCAGCCCAGAAAACATCCATTTGGAAGAACTCGTAGAGTTTGCGACTGAAGTTGTGACATTTTCTCACTCGCAGAGACCTGGCACTGATTTAAGCGGAACTTAGAGACATGCTCACAGCAATGGAAGTGGTGCTCAGCCAGCTACTTACATGACTTGCAAACACAGATGGCACCTTAAGGGAAAGAGCATTGCCAGCTGTCTAAATTTAGCTGCTGATGCAGGCAATAATTGGGGGGAATTTGCTAAGTCCGAAGGATTCCAGGATTTGAAACTCATGAAACTGCCCTGAAAATGGAAAGTATCTTCCATTCTCATTTTTGAAATCAAGCTGCCTTTAAACAATGCGATCCTCACACAGATTCCATGTAGAGCTGAGACTCCTCCAGTTGCCAAAATGTGCCGTTTTTTTCCCAATTTCCTCCAAGAAAGTCAGAGGGAGGGAAGGCCCCTTGGCTGCTCGAAGTGCTATAGGGGTTGTATAGTGCACCATGAGCTATGCAATGCATAGGAAACCGGTGCAGGAGGCATGTCCTGCAGATTCTTGGGAATGGCAAAGGCAGAAGGGGTAGGGCAGGTATCCAGGGATGCAACAAGGACGTGAGGGATGAGATTCCATGAACGGCAATGGAGGTAAAGCCACAGGGGCAGGTGAACGTGCGGAGTGGGACACACATAGGCAACCAAAGTGGAGCAAAAAGACTTTGTCATACGGGGAAGAGAAGGAAGAGGCAAATTGGAACAAGGAGGCAACGAGGTCTAAGAGAACTTCTCAGCGAGGTGAAGGTGAGGGGGTTCTGCATGTGAAGGCTACCAGCAGCTTGGGGCTATAGCCAACTGCTGCTGTTCTTGCATCCAGATTCAGATTTGAACAGAAGCTGGGTGGCAGCTGCTGAGCAACGTCTCTGCTTACAGAGCAACGATGAGGAGGAGAACATCAGCTGCCTTATCTCAATCCAGCCTGGAGGCCACTTTCCAAGTACAGCTTCTCCATCCTGGGCAGAGGGAGGTGTCAGCCGCCATTTAGCCCAACAAATACAACTTCTGAACAAGTTTGTCCCTTTTGGAACAACAGTCCTGCAGCAGCCTTGACCACCACAATGCCCAAGTTCAGAAACACAACAAAGAGAAGGAGTGGTAGAACAGGAGCAACTTCACCATGAAGAGCTAGTGTAAGGATGGGGTTATATCACCCATATGGCTGTCTTACAGGGCATTTCTATCTTACTTTCTGCCATCACTGCAACAAAAGAGACTTTAAATAGTGAAAGAGGCACCATAACTCTTTCACATGCCTGCCCCCCTACAGTAGTAAAGAAGAATGGGAATGGTAGACAAGGTCAGGCTCACACCATGGACTTTGTCATCGTGAGGGTATCAAGAGGATGCTCCTAATGCAAACTGGCATCTGCAGAACTGCACCTGTGTCAGTGCAACTTGTTTTCAGTCAGCCCTCTCCCACCAAAACTGTCTCCCCTGAAAGTGAATGCATGCTGGCATAACTACATTTATCCAATGCTAGCTTAACCCGAGCATTTACAGTAACATTTTCACAGAAATCATATCTCATTAGCTCCTTCCTGAGGGAAGGAGGCTGAGGAGAGAGCAATAAATTGGAAACATCTCCCGTTCTGCATAGAAAGAAAGTGAAAGGAGCCAAGAGGCCAAGATATAAAAAGATGGCTTTTATATGTATATACAAGTGATGAACATTTGCTCACCGAAGTAGATCATGAGATCCCAGCAATAGCTACCTGTCCTGATGCCAATGATCTCTGTGAGGGAGTGGCAAATGCTCATTTCCAATTTGGATTCTGAGGAGAACAAGTGCTATGTACAATGGGAAGTAAAAGAAGAGTATCTCCCTCAGGATACAAATCCTGTTCTCAGACCCTTCTGATGAACACAATTTGCCTAAGAGTCTGATGCTGAACAGGAATTTTATTTCACTGGTATTGATTCCCACTGGCTTATTCCACCTGGAGAACTAAAAAAACCCTACCAAACATAGAAGGACAAATAACTAGGGCAACTAACTTTTCAGCCCACAGTCCCAGGACCAATTTTCATGTCAACAGCCTTCCATCAGTTGGGTTTTTTGCCAACTGATTTTGGACATATTTACATTTATAATTGCAGTCATTATAAATTAAACACGATAAATAAATGCAATATAAATGTAATCCACATAAGTTTTTTTAGAATTGCACCGCAACTAGTTTCAATATTAATTTATTACATTTCCATATATATAAAAAAGACCTCTTTTCACATTTCTTTAATTTGCCAACTGTTCCTCAACAATATGTAGATTCCATAGTAATTAATACAGCATTAGATGAAGATGTTAAAAAAACCCTTCAAATTGACTGTTTTTAATACTTTTTGCATAATACTTTAACATCAGGATTCCAGCCATTAGCACCAATTAATTTTTTCAGAATTAAATTGTAAAAGACATATTGATCATGAAGTAAGACCTCCCATAAAACCCAGGTGACAGCAACATGTCAAATTATTCTGGTAAAGAGCCCAAATTTGATGATTTAACAGGATCGGTTTAGAAACCAGTATCCCACCTTACAGAGACTGAACAGCAAAGAATTCAGAGTCTTTTAATAATGCATTTCAGTGGTTTACCACACACCTATGTCTTTAAAATGAGCATATTGCTTCTAGGTTTACCTTTGCTACTTTATCTTCCAGCCTTTAGACTCTTTATCTTTGCCTGGCAGGTTAAAACCCCTCTTGCTCTATTCAGGCAGGGACACCTAACAGCAATCGTGTCACTTTTTAGTTTCGCATTTAAGGACAGACTGCATTTCTTCCAGCTTATCCTACAAGGCAGGTTTTACAGAATCAAGCATTCTTGTGTCGCATCTTCTCTTTTAGGTTTTGAAAATCTTTTACAAAAATTTCCATACAAGCTCGGGTATGATGTCTGGTAGTGATCCCACCACCACAGAAGATCTCCCTCTGCTCACATCTTCCATTTTCCTGCTGATACACCAAAGAAGAATGTATTTATTCTTTTTTTTTTGCTGCAGCAGCATAGTGAGAACTTAGATGCAGCTAATTACTTCACCTAACTCCCACCTCATTTTGGGAGACAGCACCTCCCAGGGCGGTTTCTCTCATTCTGTACATGTGACTTACATCTTTCATACTCCAAACACGACCTTGTCCCCGGGTGATTGCAATCATTACCTTGAATGCAAGCAACTTATCAAGCAATTCAGATCCTTCTGCAGAGCCGGTCTGTCAGGAGTGTTTTATCAAACCACCCACCTTCTGTCACTGCAAACTTTCTCCTCAGTGATTTCTTTGCTCCTCTTGACAGCCACTGAAGGCATGGAATAGTGCTGAGCTAAGGGCAGGAGGTCGGGAGTCCTAGTGGGAAACAGCCTCTCTTGTAAGAGATAGCAACATATAAACACATTTTGTTTGTCTAGTTGGCTTTCAATTTATTAATAATTTTAACTGGAAGAAAGTCTTACTGAAGTCTGTATAAATCAACCATCTTTATAAATCAGATTTTTGAACTCACAAGAGCAGTATCAAGTTTATGTGAGCAGCACTATGATGAGTAGCATTAGATAGATTACTGACCTTTGAAATTTATGTATGGAGCTACTTATTGGCTAGTCATTGTTTTTGCCTGAACAAAAGGCTTAGAGTTTACAAATACCCAGTTATCCAGTTTGTTCCCTTTTCTGACTGGCAAAACTAAAACTTGGTTGATTTTTCTTTAAAAATAGAACAAGAGTAATTTTAATTCCTAAAATTGACCTTGAAAAGTGAACATCAGTGTTTTGGATGCTATGAACAAAAATTATTAAGAGTTACTGATTTGAGTCTAGTGCGTTCACAATTTCCATTTTCTCTGGAATCTGTTGTTCCATTAAAGTCTCTATTGAAGATGGAAAAAAATAACATCAGAGTAGAGTCTACTTAAGGAAATCATCCCTTCTCACGTCACTTTGAGAAGAGCAAAGCCTTGCTCTTTCTGGTATCTTGGTGCTTGACAAGGGAACTGCCAAATAGGATTAGGCTACCGGTTAATTCAGCCCAAGTATTTTTGGCAACACCCAGTACCTTTTTAAAAAATAAAGCTCATGAACAAATTGCAGATAAAATTTTTGTCTGAACAGTAAACTGTCCCGTTCACACATGTTCTTGGGGCAAATCAAAAGAAATTGATGTCAGTGATTCAAGAATGACTGTGGGAAGAGGCTGGTCATCCCTGTGCTGAATCCTCTCAAGGAGGGTGTGTTGCCCCCCTCCATCTCCATCCCTGCACCCCCCAGCATGCTCTTTCAGCATGTCAGCCTGTCAGACCACGTCCAGCAGGATGCAGACACACTGGGCCAGGTCCTAGGAACTTCAGGAAGCACCACCCACCCTGTCTGGGGCTGCACTATCTAGTCTTGCTTATGGGAGGTTGAATCTAATATGAAGGGAGCCTCAGGTAGGGCAGATGTACCTGCAGAAAGCACTGCTTGGGAGGAATTGTTCCTTGTAAGCCCACTGGAAACACCCTACCTATGCAGTGAGACCTCCATGTCACAACTTCCTTCCAACACCCACACTTACCCCAACCCATTTTCACATCTGTCTGAGCTTTCTACATGTTTTCTTGCCTGTATCCTATGCTTGTATGTTTTCTGCACAATATTTTACTTTGGACTTGCACTTCCCTAGAGCCCTGAGCACCAGCAATGACTTCTTCCTCCTTAACTTTAACATCCATACTGCCTCTTCTCCCAGAAGATCAGACCAAAGGCTCATGGCAATAGAAGACAGTTACTACATTCACTTAACTACAGAAAGTCTTCATACAGTCTGGTGTTTTACCCTGCCACTCTACTGAGAAGGGCGATATATTTCTGCAAATACAGGAAATAAGGATACTTAAGACAATTTAAATTAACTTTGATCTCCCTTTCCCTTTGAGATTCACAGTTTTAGGGAAGGTTTTCATGGGCTCTGTATACCAGGAGCTGAGGCCACTTTATTTCTCAAATGAGATCTGTTATCAGAGGCATTTCCAAGCAAGGCCGAGAAGCAGGACTGCTCTGCCATTGAAAAGCTGCAGGTGCCTAAAATTTCTGGAATTTAAAAACAGCATAATATACAGCTGGATCAGTAAGAAAATCTTTGCTATCCAACTCGACAGTCAATGCCTCTGGGGGCAGGTAGGAAAATTTGGAGCAGCTTAGGAGTGGAGAGCAGACAAACAGTTCCACTGTCATGTAACAGAGGCACAGCCAGAGAGACAGAAATGTGTGGTCACTGTATGGAAACCAAACTGCAACAAAAGCGAGGGGATTTCCAAAGCCAAAGCAACAAAGAGATACATGATTGTAACTCCACAAGAGGGACAAACCTGAGGTCCTGCCTCAGGTGAGCTTTGAGTGGGAGTCTGCCTATATCTAGATGGGAGTAAAACTGCCTACGGATTCAGCCCAGTGTAAGATACCAACAGAGATGCTTGAACCGATTTGCTGAGGAAGGTAACGCTTGCTGATACCTCCACAGTCTCTCCATTCCAGTCATAACTCGACAGTGTTTGTTGCCCGATTGCACGTGTTCAGTGAGGCAGCCCTGCACTTCCTACCCCGAGGCCGCAGGACGCGCGAGCGAGTTTTTCAGGTGAGCCCTGGCATCCACCTCTTTCGCACGCCACGCGTTCACCATCTGCGTTCTCATCTTCGGCCTTGCTGCCACCCCTCGCTCAGGCTGCTGGGAGGTTTAGAAAGGCAGATGTTTTCAGTCTCTGTGGGGTCTGGTTGCAGGGGCTTTGGAAGTTACAGTACCTTAGGCCAGTGTTGTCTGGGATTCAATATTGCATTAAGTGGTGACACATTGTGGGTGGGTGGGATCTATTATTGCATTATGGAGGCTGCTGCTTCCCTGAACAGGCTATGTTTTGTGTGTGAAGCGGGCCCACACCTGCTGGAGCTGGGACCTGGAAATGCGGAGGACGGAAGGCATGAGTCTGTGGTTTCCTGCCGTGAGGGGCATGTGCCTGCGGTGGGGCATGCGCACGGGGCTGCTCTCCGCCGAACGGCTGCGCTGTATGAAAGTGCCACCAACGTGAGGGTAGTGTTCTGTCTCCAGGGTTGAGGAGGAGAAAACGGAGGACGCCAGTCTTCTCAGGGGGCTGTACCTCGGGAGGGAGTGCTGAGAAGGCCTGTCCTCCTCCAACTGAAAAAGACCAAGAAGAGTGGAGGAAAAGGTGTCAGGCAAAGACTTGACTCGCCCCTGGTTTGTGATGCGCATGCTGCGGACATCTTCGCTGGCGGATGAAAAATGCTTTTGCTCTACACAGGGCCTTACTTACTGCTCTATGGCTATCAATTCCCAGGGATGCTATAGGCACCATGGAAGCCTGTCATTACAGGGGGCTTGCCATGCTCTCCCCAGCCACACGTGGACCAGAGTGACACCAGCAGTGCCAGGCTCTGCTACTCTGTCCCCTCCTCTGGCTCTTCAGGCCACACGCCTCACCTCTCCGTTCCACTGGCAGCGCTCATCTTGGCACGTCACTAGGCTACTCATACATCTTGCACATAAGCAACAGTCAAACTCTGAACACATTTGGAAACCACATGAATGATAAAAGGTGAAACACCTAGTGCTAAAATGATTATGTGTATTTAAAAGTGAGGGATTCTCAGGGGCTCTTTCAATGAGTCTTATTAAAACTCACTCCAGGGATTTGAAAAAACAAGTTTGGGGGCTGTTAGTAGACTTGACTTTTCTCACGCTTACACTGCTGGCCTCCTGATACATTTTGATATTTAGTACCTGCAGGGGGAGTGTTAATGCTTCCAGTTTGGGTAAGAAGTGGACAGACAGCAGCTGGAAAGGCAGGCAGAATATAATTCTCCTCTCAGTGAGAAATTCAAAACACAGGGCCATGGGAGGACATAAGGAGAAGATGCACTCTTAGGTCCCTTTTCTGCTTCTGTGATCCTGGGATAGCCAGGAGAGGAAGGAAGTACACCCAACTGAGGACAGTTCGTGTCAGGATGAGATCGCAGTCCCTACCTCCCCTTTATGCTCTGAATGGAAGAGAGAGGCATTACAGGAATGACTTCAGATCCTTCACCCCGAAAGTGCTAAGCCCTTCCTTCCCTTTCTACCTCTTTTATGAAACTAGCACTTTCACAAGGGTCAGCAGTCTCAGTCTCCAGAACCAGACTTTTTTTTCCTGGAATCACTTTTTTCCTTTCAAATGCATTCCTTTCCTTGTGCTGCATTTCTTTTCAGGAAGTCTCTGCAGGTGAAATGTGGAAAGGCGATACTGGATTTTCTTTAAGCCAAAACTGCTCTCCTTACCTTACTGGAGGTGTTGCCCTTGCACTAGAAAAAAAGCTGAATGTCATCCAGTCATCTCTTTCCTGTCACCTTCAGTATCTTTGCAGTGCTTTGAGGCAGATATCTTATCTTCAGAAGCGCCTGAGAGCTACTCAGTTCGTGGTTGGCATTAAATGTGAAAAGCAATTATTCACAGTCCTAAATGTACTGCGTGTCACTGCATAGATCAAAGTCTCAGATAATAACAATGTAACGCTGTCATACAGAGTACTCGAGAGAGACAAATAAAATTTAGACAGCAGCTCTAATTTCTCATAAAGACAACCATCTCTTCTTTGCATAGATAGCGTAGAAATTCAGCCCTGGGTGTGCTATTTGCAAGCTGCACAACTAAGCATTACTGGAATTTTTATTCCTAATTTTTGCTCCATGTTTGGGTTCAGCATATTGTATGACTTCCAAGGTATAGATCATCCCAATATGGTAAAGACTTTTCAGATCTCAAAGGATCACTCCAGCTACCCAGAGAGACCTTCTCTACAGCACAGGACCAAGGACCTTGCCCAGGCCATGAAGAAGCATTTACAACACCCCATCAGTAAGTGCACCTTGGTATTGCTGCCTCCAGGATGAAGCTGAGCTTACAGATGTGCCACCTTTTTTCACTGATGCCCTAATGCTTAAATTACTCAGTCAATGCTGAAGGTTCTGCCCCCTTTATCCCTCTGCAGCCATCAGGCTGGACCACCTACCATCAGGCCTATTCTGCTCTGTTTGGACAGGATCAGTAGGACACCTCGTATGTGAAGTCCCAGGAGAATGTGATGTTGGTAGAATTCAATGTGTTTTACAGATCTAAAATGTAATTAGGAATGTCTACTGAGCTTAAGGTTTTGATTGCTATTACTTGATATATATATATATATATACACATACACAAAAAGAGCATATGTGAACATTACTTCTACTATCACCCTTTTGCTGACCCTTTATTCCTAACACATGGATGGGCAGGGACCCTGAACCTAAAGAGTGTAAGAGGCCAACTCTACATTCATCCTTCTCCACCAGCTGACAGGCTCCTCTTCTCATGTGGAGGGAAAACAGAGGAGCTGACTGTCAAAGAATCACATCACCCACAACAGGCATCAAACGCAGCCCAATGGGAATTACACTGAGTGAGAGGCAGTGAGTCTTCCCCTCCTCTGCCAATGCCCATTTCTCATCAGTGAGAAATGGTCCCTCGTGTCCCCTCAGAGCAGCCCACAGATGATGCTGTAGAAGGGAAAGGAAACCAAGACACACAGCACCTTTTCCCCTGCTGCCCCTCTTAGGCTCGAGACATGGACAATTTTAAGCAAGTCCTCTTGTGGCATTCTCCTGGCTGTGGGAAAAAAGAGGCCGAAGACAGCACCGAGCGAGATGATTTTGAAGAGTAAGTCTAACTACACAGCTGAGTTGTTGAGGAAAAATAGACTAGTGCCTCTTCACATTGGGACCTTTTCTAACAGATGAACTCTTGGCTCTTGGAGATAAGACTGTAAGAGACAGCCTAAGCAAAATGAAAAAGCTCTCTAAACTCTGCAGAATATATTCAAGGATAGGTAAAGCAGAGTTAATATCATCCTCCACTTTTATTTTTCACTTCTCTTGTGGTTTTTTAGATGTGACATCATTTGGACAGGCATGTTTCAGGGAGGCAAATCCCCAAACATTTCGTAAAATGCCAACTGCACTAGCAGCAGGGGAGATTGAGAGTCAAGAAATACCTGTGAGCACAGACCTATAGTCAGAAATAATTTCTAAAACTCACACATGTATGAACACTTGTAATTCTTGTCAGTGGAGAAGGCAGCAGTAAGTTGCCGTCTCTGCCAAGTATCAGGGAATTTATTCAGCATACTTAAGAACTTGACAGATTTTTAAATTATATTGCGAGGCATGGATTTACATTATTTCCAACAATAACAGCAACCCTGTGTCAGGATTAATATGTAAACAGAAGTGCAGGTTCAATCTTTTCTTCCAGTCATTCTTTATCTATTTCTATAGCTTTATCTGCACAGTAGTGCATAAAAAAAAAGCTGAATCTTATTAGGACATCCCTGAAATGCATACATTAAAGTAAACCCTTAGAGCTCTGTGAAACAGATGAATTGAGTGGTGCACAGAGAGAAGGGCTTGAACAGGATATAGTTTCTGTTCTCCCTTTATACCAGGTCTTCCCATGAGATCTATGCTCCACTGCAGCCATTTTGTCATCTGAAACTGGGAGATACCTAATATGTGAGAATATTTGGGTCAGAAACTCCCCCAGGCTATTCAGAGCCTCCTCTGTACTTGACTTTCCTCACAGCAGCATCTGATCATTCTATGCTCCCTCTTACACCCACAGAGTTTTAACGAGGACAGCACCATCTCTCACATTTGAGCTACAATATCTGTCTTCTAAAAGACTGACATACGTGAAGAAGCATCTGAGTTCTAAAAGAGGATAACTCAGGGAACAAAAGGCTGGTCAGCCTGGAAAGGACATGGAGCAAATCCTCCTAGAAGAAGCCATTTCCAAACATATGAAGGAGAAGAAGGTGCAGTCAACATGAATTTATGAAGGGGAAATCAGGTCTGATGAACTCGAGAGCTTTCTGTGCTGAGAGGACTGGGTGGGAGGTTGTTGATATTCACTTTACCAAGGTTTCTGACACTGTCTCCCATAACATCTTTATAGAGAAAACAATGAAATATGGGCTAGATAAGTAGATAGTGAATTGGACTGAAAACTGGGTGGGCTCTTGGTCACAAAGTATCACGTTTGCAGAAAAAAAGTCCAGTCGTTAATGGTGTAGCCAGGGGCCAATAATGCAGCCACTACTATTGAACAACTTAATCAGTGATCTGGATGATGGGACAGAGCGTACCTTCAGCAGATTCATAGATGACACAATACTGGGAGGAGTGGCTGACACACCAGAGGGTTGTGCTGACATTCAGAGGTGCCTGGATAGGCTGGCGTAATGGAAAAGAAGGAATTTCGCTAAGTTCAACAAAGGGAAGTGTAAAGTCCTGCACGTGGGGAGGAACAGAACGTGCTGGGGGCCACGTGTTTTGGAAGCAGTTTGACAGAGAAGTACCTGGAGGTCCTGGTGGGCTCTAAGCTGAACACAAGCCAGTAAGGTGCCTTTGTGGCAAAAAGAGCCAACAGCCCCTCAGGATGCATCAGGAGTGCAGTCAGCAGGCTGAGGGAGATGGTCCTTCCCCTCTGCTCAGCACTGGCGAGTCACACCTGGAGTGCTGGGTTCCAATTCTGAGCTGCCCAGTACAAGAGAGACATGGACACACTGGAGATAGTCCAGCAAAGGGTCACAAAAATGATGAAGGGACTGGAAGACCTTTCCTTTGAGGAAAGGCTGAGAGAGCTGGGACCGTTTAGTCTGGAGAAGAGAAGACTCAGGGGGAGTCTTATCAACATTTTTAAACACCTGATGGGAAGATGGATCCAGACTCTTCTTAGTGATGGCCAGTGAAAGTAAAAGAAGAAATGGACAGAAATTGAAATACAGGAAATTCCATTTAAACGCAATAAAAATTTTTTTACCATAACAGTGATTGAACACTGGAACAGGCTGCCCAGAGAGGTTGTGGAGTCCCCATCCTCAGAGATATTTTGATTGGACACTGTCCTGAGCAACCTGCTCTAGGTGATCCATCCTGGAGCACAGGATAGAACTAGATGATCTCTAGAGGTCCCTTACAGCCTCAGGCGTGCTGTGATTCTATGACAATCCAGAAGTCACTGTCTCAGTTACAAGTGATGGCTCATAGACTGGAGCCAGAGAAGGGAGGAACAGAAGGAAGCATTAGAGCAGGGATCCCCCACTTGCTTTCAGTGAGTACTCTACTGACTGCAAGGGATGATCACCAGTTTTTGGGACACCGGAATGAGGTCACAAATGGGTACAACAAAGCCTGTGACTTCGGTCACGGTAGTTCAGCATTTAGTGAAATTTTTACCTATCTTATCGGCTCAGTTCATATTTAAAGATAAGGAAGATTTACTCACCCCCCCCTCCGCCTCCCCCCCCCNNNCCCCCCCCAACTTAATCACAGTTTTAATCAAACCCAGAGAAGCACAAGCATGAGCTACAGGAAACATCTGCCATTGCTAATGAGGCCTTCAGTATTTTCACTAGTTAAGTCCTTGGTCAACTTCTTATTAGTGTCCCAGCCATCTGTCCCTCCATATTTGCTGTACCTAAGGAAAAGAGGCTTCTACTTTCCTTTAGGCACCAAGTCCCTTTGAGAGTTAATAGCTGGTTTTGTGACAGCAAATGGAAAAATATGAGTATCGCTGCACAGCTGCAGCGGTGACTGAAGGATCCAGACATCAAAGGAAGAACAACTAAATCCCAGTCAGCCAAAGAAGTCCAGTGTTGGTCTGGATGCACAAAGGTAGGCCATGGAGTTAATAGAGGGTATTTTAGAACATAGGAACAAAAAAAAATGCAGCTTGCTAGAGAACAAAGGCTGCCTAATATATTAGCAGTAATCACCCCCAATTCCATTAATTTATCTTTTTTCCCTGCTTTTTAAACATCACTGTGCAGTGATATTAAGTCTCTGTGCTGCACCATATCCAACTCCCCCAGTCATTTCACTCAGCGGTGTATGTGCTCTGGCCAAGAAGGCCTCTCCAGCCCTCTTCAGCCACACTAAATATGTCAGTGAAGTGTCCCTGTTGCTGTTGTTTACAGCTGGTTCTTATCAGCTGGCTCTTACCATGTTCATTGCATCTTGCAGATCTTGCACTGACCAACCCCAAAAGTTTACAGACACAGCAAATTCCCACGCAGACCCTTCCAACTCTGCCAATCTTGCCTCATGCAATTTCTAGATATCTGGGGCATTCAACAAATTGGCTTTATACAGCAAACACCTCCACCTAGGAACCTTGCAACTGGAATGCAGTCTCTAAGAGAAGCATGTGTTGCTTCTGTTCCACGCTCAGCAGGACAGTCCCATTCGTGCCTGCTGTCAGTATTTCTACCCTTCCTGTAAATGCTGCAGCCTCATGCACCTTAGCAAGGAACACCTTGCGTGGTGACTTGCAAAGATTTGCTTTGATTCCTTTTACATAGATTCTTGTCTCATTCATGGTTTTCTTCTTGTACCTCTCAGGGATCCAGAGAAGAGAAGAATCTGGGCAAGACCTGAACAGAAGGATGTTCTTTTAACGCGCTCCAATCCTGTGAACACTTCCTTGCAGAATAAGCTCAAGAGGGAAGCGGAAATGAAATTACCATCTTCCAGACAGGAACAAGCAGACTGCACAAATGTCTGTCATAGGAGGGTAGCACTGTGTACATGACCCAAAACTTGCCTGCTCTTTGCTGTACTTATGGATCCCACATGCATGAGAGATCTTCATCAACATATAAATACAAAAAAATTATAGGGGAACAATTTGATTCTCTCTTGCACTGAACACTCTGGGACAGCCTTCTTCGGAGAAATGAAGATTAGATATGACAGGAACTCTGAAGCCTAGTGTATAATATTTTTCCAGGCAATCTAATAAATCACCTCCCACTAGAAACTGAACTGCTTTATAGCATCAGAGGACAACAGGAAAAAAGGAAAACTGAAAGAAAAAAAGCCCTCTACAACTCTATGGAAAAAAAACACAATAGGAAAAGAACATTTCTGTGAGCAAATACATGGTAACAGCAATGCCTCTCATTGAAGTAAGGTTGATGAGATGTATGTGCTGGCTACTCTGAGCTTTTTATTAGGTATTTAGAAGAAAGATTAATTTCAGGGAGTTATTTTATGATTTGCATTGCTGTGGGCCTGTGCAGTGCTGATGTGTGATTAGAGGGCATTCTCTTGCCATACACTGCTGTTGCTGCTGAGAAGCTATGTGGAGAAGATTTGCTAGCAACACCTCCATACAACTAAGCAGTTATTAACAAAACTCTGTGGGAGAGCACAGGAGGAGGGACTAGAGATACCCAGAATCACAGCTGTGCTCTCCTCTTGTCCCTGTACCAAAATGGCTGAAGGATCTTCATAACAGTGTGTCCTTAGAAGGACGTCACTGGCTATTGGGAGCACTTCTAAAGTGTTCCCAATGCTTGCCAGCACTGTCAGAAGAGTTTTACGAGAGCATCCATGCTTGGAATCAAAGACTTCTCCAGCACAGCTGAGGTTTCCTAAGATGATGCTATGCTAGGCAACAAGGTACAGACCCAGGGATCTTACCTGTCTCTGAGGACCAGTAGGTTCAGATTCTCGTCTCCTTTGTCGGAGAGCTGGTGCTGAATGTAAGGGGGAATGGGCTGGACTTCCTGTCTGCTGTTCATGTCTACTGTCAGACACTGTTTGAGAAGGTCCTTCATGTCTATGGGAACTGTCCTCCTCAGTCACAGGCAGCATACCCCGACTTCGCCCATCATGAGTCTTCGGCCTGACCGCAGCATCTGCCCCCAGGCGCCTTCTCTCTTCCCCATCTTCAATAGGCCTTAGCTCCTCAGGCTCCTCATCTGTAGTTCCAGAGGTGCTTGGCTCAGCACCGGGGTGGAAGTCCTTCAGCTCTGTCTCCTTATCAATGATAACCCACTCCTTGCTGTCAAAGTCCTCCTCCTCCGCGAGCGGCACCGAGCGGAAAGCGTTGCTGAGGGCTTCGTGTTCCACGGACGCGGACACGTCCATCCTGCCGCTCGCCTGCCGGTCAGCCTGGCCAGTGTCGATGGACAGCATCTGGGCTGGCTGCGAGGAGCACACGAGCCGTGATGGAGAGCCAGGGATATCCATTCGAGACCTAGAGACACAAAAAGAAGCCATTAAAAACACATCAAGTTTGTGGTTAAAGACAGGGATCATAAGAGAAAGCCTGTATAGTCCTTCTCACTCGTTTCTTGGAACACTTCAGAAACACAGGCTTAAACAAAAATATTTCTCTAGAACCTACAATGGCATGAAGAACTGCTTCAGTATAATAGCCAATTCATCATCTTTCCTCTGTAGACAGGATGATAACCATTTTCCCCCAAACAACACCTTTCCCCTTTGTTAAGCTCTACTGGCTTGCGAAAAAAAAAACCCCCAAACCATGTTCTGATCAATATTTCTCATTTGGCCTGCATCTGCTGCTTGCTTTGCTTCTCTGCCTATCTCAGAGGCCAGCAGCTTGCTGCACAAAGCCAGAATGTCTGCTGCCCAGATTTAAGGATAACTGCAGTGTGTTTTCAACAAGGATCATCCAGAGGCCTTGCAGACTCTTCTGGGGAAAAAAGCCCATGTGTGAGACATCAAAATTTTTGACGACGAAAAGGGGAAGTAGAGAAAGAGGTGAACCAAAGGTCAATGTAGATAAAGTTGTGAGCATTGGCTCCTGATCTACTGATTAGGTTGGTCTCAATAGTCAATCCTCAAGACTCTGCTAAAAGCAGCAGGAGGCTACAGAGGGTGAACAAACCTTCTTTCATGTGGATCTGCTTTTCCGTCAGCCGTGGAAAGCCGTTCTGACTCGGGGCTGTTGACGCGGCGGTAGCGGAGGGAGCGCACTTGTGCGGTCGGGGACTCCGGAGGCACTCGGACAGGGGAACTGGGGCACACCCCGTTTCTCTGCTCCT
Organism: Mohoua ochrocephala; assembly: GCA_013398855.1. NCBI lineage: Eukaryota > Metazoa > Chordata > Aves > Passeriformes > Acanthizidae > Mohoua > Mohoua ochrocephala. The sequence continues at coordinate 359,284 of VZTA01014641.1, forward strand.
CTTCCACCATGCACTGTGTCTGGAGCGGGTAAATACAAAGAACTTCAAAATCTGGCCAAAGACATTGATTTCCATCCTTCGCTCTCGCTCTGGACTTTCTCCTAGCATACACTTTCAGCTGCATTTTCACAATCTACACAAGTGACGTCTGAAGGGAAGCAGGGTCCCTCTGCCCCGGCAATCAGCTGGTATTAAAATAAGGTATGGATTTAAAATCAGTTCAACTATTTAAACATCTTTACAAGGTGGCCTATGCATTTCAATTACCCCGAGTGTTGATCCAAAGGAGTTCTCATCAGTTAACCTACTGCATACACAAACCCTAACTGCTTATCCAAGATATCCAAGAGCCTTGTTTGTCAACATTCATTTAAGCAGAGTCCATGCATTACATTGCAATGTACAAACGTTTACATCTGGTATGACTGAGGCATCTCCTAATTACCAGGGTAGTTTGGGGTTTTTATTTGTGTGTTTGTTTGTTTGTTTGTTTAAATCTTGGTCCTTTAAACAAAGTCTTCCATGACATCCACTCAACCACAACATCTGTAAGAGCTTACCACAGACATGCAGGGAGCTGAACATGCTCATGGACACTCTATCTGTACACATTTCCTCTTTCACATGGCCCTATTAAATTTAATTTTTTAAAATTTAGCAGCAGACAAAGGAGCAAAAGTAGGTGACCAACACAGCTGCCCTCTGCCTTCCGTAGCGCTGATTCTCCTTGGAAGAGGGGCAAAAGCACAGAGGCAGAATGGTCCAAGGGCTACAGCAGCAGCGCAGGATTTGCATTCAACACTAGCATCAGCTGCTACACACTGCCTCTGCGTGGGGATGTGTATGGAGAGTGCTTACCCTTCCCTGCTGCGTGCCCTACACGCCCTTGTCCTCTGTTGATGACAGAGGGCCTGAACACAAGCAGCACCTCAGTAAAATGCTGCTGATCCACACAGTTGCCTTCGTGCATGCAACGTGTACATGGCAAGTCAGTCAGCGCCCATAAATTAGCAGACCTAAACCACCCAAGCAGGAGCTGGAATGCATAACTAAAGAGCCTTTGCAGCTAGGGAGAGTGGAGGAGAACTTTCAAGCATTAGAGGAAAAAGCAGAATAGATGATAATGATTTAATCTGTAATCCAGTCATGGCCAGGAGAAGGTCAGTGACAAGGGGAAGGTCAAATGTGTTTGTGAAAGGAGCAAAGTGCTGATCTAACTGTTGGGTAGCATCAGCTTGGTAAGATTCAAGAGCAGAGAACTGGGGGATGGTGTGGGAGAACAGTGACAGTAAGCCCTGTCCTTAACACAGAAATGGGAGAAGTGGGACAGAAGGAGATCTGAATTGTGTACACAGAGAAGTAAGGATCATCTTAGAGAGTTATCAGTGAGAAAAAACATGGCAAGATCCACTCATGCCCTAAATACAAAGAACAAGACTGGGACAGCCAGTTAATTCTAGTGCTACAAGACTGGAAGATGAAGGATGTGATGATGTGAATAGCAGAAGGGTGTTTAAACACACCAGTGTCCTTGTGGCTCTGAAAGACACAACAGATGCCTCAGATTACAAGCAGAGGTAAAGCTGTGCCCTTAGGTATCAAATCTGAAGCATCCTTTTTTTCTCCACGTGGTGACTGTTACTTAAATAAAAAGTGATCCTCTCTCAGAGAACAGTCACAATAAAGATAATAAGTCTAGCAAAGCAAAAGGACAGGCAAGAGTCAAACTAAAGATAACAAGCCTCACGGAGAGAAAGGACTTCAGCTTTGGAGAGCTTGCTGCCCTGGGCTTTGCTGCACAGCCTGCTGTGTAGCTACGAACCTGTCAGAGCTGAAGTGCTCGCTGCTACGCTGAGTAACTCCCTAAGCTCCTCTGGCAGCAACCTGACAACAAATAGCAGAGTGCCTGGCAGGAGAGTCACCTGGCTGTGCTGTGGAGCTTCTAGAAACCTCTCCTGCCTCTAGCTGCTGTTATGACAGGACTTGTGAATGAGGTACCTAAGACATGCGACACAACTAGCATGCAGAAAGGACTCCCCTGTGCAAAGTCTGACTGAAGAGTATCAAGGCAGCTGGTGGTAGGAATGCAAAGAAAAACACACAGAAGTTACCAGGATTTTTCTGTAATACTCTTTTTTTATATATATATGTTGTGTGAACAGAACTGTCCCTCTCTATCAGGCTTTTTTTATTTCATATACCTTCATATGAAATTTTCTGGGAATGCAGAGTTACCAGTGAGAGATGAAGAAGTAATTTGAACTTGGTTCATAATTTCTCAGTGTTGGGTAATGTCCCTGCTAATGTTCCAGACAGATAATACGTTGATCTGAATTATTTGCATTGGGGAATTTTAAGTAAATTAGATCAGATTATTTCTTGTCCATGCATAATGTTTTCTAATAAGACTAAGGACAGTGAAGACACCTATATTGCTGAAATAAGGACTAACTTCGTGCAAGTAGAGACTGAAGAGAATTTTGCCCCAGAAGACTGACAGATTTAACATGCCAATCTACAAATGTCCATTAAAGACAGGTTTGTGGTGTGAATCTGATATGCCCTGACAACATTTTAAGTCTGATGAACATTTCTCTGCTAACAGATTCTGTACGTATCTGATGACCTACCATTAACACTAATTTACTTGCAGTATGTAAATTAACCTGATTAATAAACTAACTGACAGATTCTTATACTTGACATTTATTATGGAATCAACCTTCACTGGGGATGCCTCCAAGAAATTAGGTAACATTTACAAGAAAGGACTGAGAAACACCTTAGAGATTATAAGGAAAATCAACTGAGATATACATTTTATGTAAGCTAAAAAAGTTTAATATGATCTTGGAATGCAGAAATATGAGAATATTAAGTAATGGTTTCTCTCACTCTTCACAGGGGTGAAACCATTGTTAGATGCTTCTTATAGATTGTCCTATCCTTAGAAAGGAAAGTTAAAAAAAGGAAGAGAAAAATGAGTGATGATTGTCTTGGGCTGACTTTATGATGTGTATCCTCTATTGCCACTCCATGCCCAGACATGATTCCTGTGCCTTTCAGTGTCTTTAAAACTGGGTGTGAGAGAAAGGAAAAAAGCCAGACAAACTTTTCAAAACAGTTTTTGTGTTCAAGGGCAGGGGATGAGATAGCTGCTGCTGCAGAGCAGAGGCAAGCACCTTCCCTGCTTTTCCCAGCTCTTGACTCCTTTTCTCGGAGGAGAGAGATGGAGAGTTAAACTCCTTTGTTTCCCTGGGACTTTGTTTTTTTCTTCTTCTCTTCTGGACTGTTCAGAACACCAGAGCGTCAGAACCTCACTGGGAGGCCTCACACCTCGGCCCGGAGGGGCCCGAGCCGACCCAGCTCCGAAGAGGAGAGAGAGAGCAAGAGACCACACCCACAGAAAGGACTCTAAAATCTTCCCAGGTTTTCTCTCCACAGCAAGAGGTTTTATTATTTAGCATTATTCTTTTCCCGTGTGTTTGTTAAATAAATAGGTTTTTTTCCCCTTCTTTCACTTTCCTTCGAGGATTTTTTTTTTCCCGAACCTGGTGGGGGAGGGGTGGCTGTAACCTGCCTTCTATAGAGGAGGAGACGTTCCTCCCAGAGCGTTCCTCTGAATTTTGTCTCAAACCGGGACAAAGGTACAGAAAAAATATGGCTTATGAAGACATCTCTGATTACATCTATTTACCCTAGAGGTTAGGACGCAAGAAAATTTCGGTTTATAATTTCCAAGCCTGGGACATTTCTGATATTCAATCAGCTATGCAAGGACTAGAATTTCCTTGCTTGAAGTATCAAAATCCTAGATAATGATATGATTGTAAAAAAGATTCACTTCAGCATTACTGGCCCCCAAAATGTCACTTGCATAAAGATCTAAATTAATCCCGATGGCTTTTACTCTGTGAAAAAATTGTTTGTAATTTCCCCTTTCACAGGAAAATTCTTCAATGCTTTTTGGGCTTACTACATAGGATGCTGCATCAATGGTTCTGAGTGGCTTCTAGCAGCCTATGAAACCATTGCCCTACATCCAACAGTCACAGGAGACAAGGAAATGTTCTTTACTTTGCTGATGCTGATCCTGAGTTTGTTGCGATTCACATCTGTCTCTTCCCAAACTTCACCCTCATTGAAAGCCGTGTTTGGAGCTTGACCAAGACCTTCCACTGGCCGACCTGACAGGATGGGAGGAGCATTCTCTTGATCACTCAAATGTTCACCCTGTAGGACATCCTCAGTGTTCTCACGGAGCAGGTCCCCGGGTACCGGAGTGACATTAACCACCCTATGGAAGAGACAAGAAGAAAGGTAAAATTATCAGTCTATAAAGAAGGAAGCCTATCACACTGCCCCACAGGAATTCCTGAGCAGATTTTAGGCTATTACTAAGTTGAAAAACAGGCAGTCCAGGTTTATCCCAGAGACGACATCCTGAATCAGAACAGGAGGATTCCGTGTAACGAAAGTTACAAAGACAGTGGGATGGATCAGTGAAAGCACCTTGGGACCCTTGATACACAGGCTGCAAGCTTCTTCACAAGTGCCCATCATACAATATTGAGCTATGAAGAAACCTCTCCTTTTGCATGAGCAAATGAGGCTTACCAGGCCTTACAGCTTTTATCTTCTATAACATGACTAGAGATTATTGGTATCGCCTAATGTCAGGCCCCCAAAAGCACCGAGACAGACCAGTCAACCAGGCCTTATCAAGCCTTTTCTCTTTGGACTCATCTCCAGCTCTGAGCATCAATCAATGTACCTCTGCAGCAGCCCATGAAACACACTGCAAACAGGTTGAGGAGCTGTGCTGGAGGCGTGAGCATTGCATGCACTCAGCTGTACTCAGCTCACTATCCACCACCACCAAAGACACACATTAATATATAAAAAGTCAGATCAAGTGGTGGCTGACATGCAGCTCCAACTTCCCAGAATCATAATGGTCTTGAAACCTTTGAAAAAAGAACTGAGCTTTTTGTCTATCATCTGACTGGTGTAACTGCAACACTCACCCAAACATGGCTGCTGTTTGCCTGGTGTTCTGCTGTGGTGGAGTTGAGGTGCTAGTGGACAACAAGATATCTGTACCAGCCTTCTCCCAGTCAAAGGCTTCATTTTCAGTGATGCCCCTTTCTTTCATGCTGTTCTCGAAAACGGACATGATTAGCTGGAATAGATTTACAAGAACAATTTCTGGTTAAGTAGGTGAGAGCGGCTCTCACCAAAAATATGAAGTATGTGCACAAGGACCAAGTGCATCTTATAATCTCCAGTTTGCCTATGAAAGGTACTAAGAAATGAAAGCAAAACTTATAAAATTGCAACAGTTGTTTCTCCGGTTGGTTTTGGCTTCATAAGTGAAATTTCTTCAACCCTACAAAAGAAATGCATGCAACATTTTGACACTGATTCGATGAAATCTTGCAGTTAGCTTGTTACTCCAGCAGTAAATCTGTAACTTCAGCTTTCCCCTAGATTAGACATATGCAGAACAGTACATTTGATATGCAGAGTTCAAGGGCTGCCAGAAGACATAAACAGAACAGGAAAAGGCAGTCCTAGGATGCAGACTCATTGCAGTGTCTGGCCCAAATATGGCTTAGTCAGGAGCCCTGCATTGTGCTTGATGTGCACAATGTGGCCTGACACACTTGGCTGCCTAAAAAAAATAAAACTCTAAAAAGGATGATACATTTTTCTTTACAAGACGGCAGGTACAAATACTCATGCTGATGTGCTTTACGCTTGTCGCTTTTCTAAGAACTGATATCCTCTAGGAGAGAATGAAACTATTGTCAATACTTCTCCATGCACCAGTGCATCGCCAGAGAAATCTGATGTTCTGCTGTCAAAGGGAAACTGGATGCTATAGGCCACCAGAGCTGTGAGGTCCTACATTTCTAATAAAATTATTCAGCTAAATAATGCAGAACTGACAGGATTCAGCCTGTCAGTTCTCCTCTACAGGGAGGGACAATGTGGTGGCAAATACATTTGGCTTATTGTAGAGAATCAGCACTAAGTTATGAATAAAATTTACCATGAACAAACATTCTATTTGTATTTATATTCCAGTTCTGTTTATCGGCATGATCAGAAGGACAGGAGAGCCTGCCATTTCCTACTACCTTCCACCAAACTGCAGTAAAATGCCTATTGGCAGCTTTCAGATGAGCCATCTTTTTCCTCCTTTTTGTGACCCAGAACCCTAGAATCAGGTGCTCTCCTCCTGCGGTAACACTACATTTGATTAACAGAATTTTCAGAGCTGGCTGTCAGTCAGATCAAGGCACAGGAAATTCTTAGGATTGTGTTTGTTTTCTGACTGCTACTTTGGCAATTATTGCTGTCAAGTATCTTTTAGAAATTTATATCCCCATATCCTCAAAGACGCCTTGCAAGAACCTCACACATTTGTAGACAGATGCCCTTATAAAAGCCATACTGGCTTCTGTTCATTAGATCATCCTCACCCATCTGTCCACTAATCCCAGTCTTATCACAGCTTTTGATTCTTTGTCATGGCCATGTCAGTGTCAGGGAGTGGTATCTTCTGAAGCGATTTAAAAATTGGTACTGCTTCTGCCACCTTCCATTCCTTTGACACTGAAGCAGTCTGAAGTAAGAAACCACATGATAAAATTAGGAGTTCAGCTGCCTTATTCTTAGCATTCTTTCAAGGACCCACTCAGTTGAAACAACTTTCGTTACTTTCTGCTATAACTTAATCTGTAACTCTTGCACTTGACTTTGCAGGCCATTAGGGATTTTACAGCCCTTTACTGTACTCCCCGTAGGGTCTTTTTTCACAGGCTGAAGGATACTGGTGTCCTCATCTGCCATTATTCTCAAGCTATTTAATGGACTTATTGAGTGTTCTCAGCTTTCTCTGAAACCTTTGTACTTCTGATTAAAGGTCAAAGCTTTACAAGGAGAGAAGTGGAGTGGAAAACTGCACAGAACAGTCCCTGCAATAACCACTGCTCCTGGAAAGCCATGCAAAGAGTTACTGGATCCTGTCTAGGGATCCTCTGCCAGCAGACACAACATTAGGGATCAGAAGAGTTTCCACGGTCACTGCAAACCTCCCATACTGAGTTTCCTTCAGCTGGGCAAGACAACTCCAACTCTCTGAGTATCAAAATCACTAGTGGGATAAAGAAGAGGCCCAGGATGTTTCTCCATTAAAGATGTTAGTGTCCATGAGGACATAAAGCTTAATTGCACATTATGTAGCAGCATGACATGTTTTGGGCTGATGGCCCAGAGAATGAGAGACAAGCAGCCAATGGGGCACAAATTACCCACTAAGCTGTCATGATACATCTTGTCCAATGCCTTCTCCTGGCCAAAGCTCAGGAAAGGAATCACAATCAATCCTGAAATATCACCTATAAAAGGTACCAAAACAGTTATGGATTGTCCAGGCGCTCCAGCCTTGAATTCTTTGGGGCTTATCTAGGAAGATGGAATCTTTCAGCAGAATTTTTGGGCATAGCAAGTTGCTCTTGCTCAAGTTTCTAATCTGCACTGTAATCTACAACACAGTACTTAAGAATAAATACTAGGCACACCTCTTCAGTGGCAGGAGTCTCCTTTTGATAAAGGAATGCTCCAGATTATGTTTGTAAGTCCTAGAAGAATTTCTAGGGAGAAAACACTAAGATTATGATGGAAGATATCTAGCAGCTTGCTGTCCTGTTTTCAACAGGAATAGAGTTCATTTTATTCCCAATAGCTGGTGCAGTGCTGTGCTTTGCATCCAGGATGAGAACAGTGTTGATAACACGCTGATGTTTGGGCTGTTGCTCAGTTGTGCCTACCCTCATTCAAGGACTTTTCAGTGTCCCCTGCTCTGCTGGTGAGGAGCTGCACCAGAAGCTGGGAGGGAGCACAGCTGGGACAGCTGACTCAGACTGGCCAAAGGGATATTCTATACCATAGAGTGTCATGCCGAGTATATAAACTGGGGAGAAGTTGGCTGGAAGGGACCATTTGCTGCCTGGGGACTGGCTGGGCATCAGGTAATTGTATTTTGCATCACTTGCTTTTCTTGGGGTTTATTTTTATCTTTTTTTTTTTAATTACAATTATGATTATTATATTCTACTTGTTTCAACTATTACATCATCTTTTATCTGAACCTGTGAGGTTCTTTCTTTTTTTCTTTCTTTTTTTTTTTTTTCTGATTCTCCTCCCCATCCCTCTGTGCAAGGGGTGCAGTGAGTGAGCAGCTGCCTGGTACACAGTTGCCAGCTGGAGCTAAACCACCACTCTTGGTCAGCATGAGAGAACTCAAACCAGCACTGGTTGTTCACAGGGATGCTTTCCCAATTGCTCTGACAACATTTGGTTGATTGACTGAATCTAAAGGAAGAGATCCATACAGGAAACTTACCTCCCCGCACTTAGGATATGTACAAGACAGCCATTCTCTCATACAACAACAACAGCTGATGTGATCATCTTTCCTTGAGTGAAATGCAATTCACAATGCCCTTAGCTGAGAGAATAGGATGGGTTCCCAGGCAAAGGCACTCAACTTCTATAACCTTCCAGGAGCAAAGGTCATTATGACTTTTCTGATACTCATTGCAAAAAGTATGATCTCTGGGGAGAGAAGCCAGCCACCTCCACGAGCATACCTGAAACTATTCCTCTACCAGCTGGACTGTAGGCAAGTGTAGTACAAAATATTTTCTACTACATCCTATCTGCACTCTTCCAGGGAAGACGCATGCCTCTTGCTGTCAAATGAGTCAGAAAACCCCAAAATGCTGCTCTAAGGCCCATATCCTCCTGCTGTGAAAGTGCTAAAAGTTTGATCCTAACCATGAACCAACACTGACAACAATCCATTAAAGGGACAGGGCTGATGTCTGAGGCCACGAGCCCAAGAAGTGCAAAAACACAGGGTATAAGATCCATCACCTGACAGCTCAAGTCTATTTTATTCTACCATCATTTTCCTCTCCTCTGCTTAGGCAAAACTTGTGCCATCTATCCATGAGAAAGTAGTGATCTCCGGTCACTCTTAGTCTCCAGTTACAGCCTGGTACCTCTCTCTTGTGACATCATCTCAGGGGCCCAGAACTGTGATAAAATTTCCACTCAGCATGACATGTGCTTAGGAGAATCTAAAATTCAATTCAAATTCAATTCTGATTTTTAAATAAACCATGACTTTATATATTAGCAAACACACTTTCCCAATTTCCTTTATTTCCCTGTGGGTCTGATACTGGTGACAATTTCAGATGGCTTCTGGCATAGTTTTTAATCTTTCAGAGTAATACATCCAGATAAATCAACATAAAGACATCTCTGGAGCTGAGATGTCTGGAGAATTTGCTGTCTGGAATAGGTCTCCAAGTCAAGCTAGAAGAATCAGTGTTAGGTGGCAAGCTGCAGATGCCAGACTTCTGTGGGGAGTTCCCTCTTGGAGGCTTCTTGCCCAAAGCTGCACCAGCAAGAAACGGAAGGCAAAAAGGCAATTCACAGCTTCAGTCGAATGCCCTACTGTGAAAGAGCTGTTTGTGATTTGTACTGCCTGAATTCTGTCTGGAAACATCTCCTTCCATTTCAGTCTCAAGGATGGCTTTTCAGTACTGTTAGGACACAATTATTTTCAACTGGAACAGAATATAGGAGCATGTAGGTTCAAAACGAGCTTTGGAAATCTCTAATCCAACCATCTGCTCAAACAAGAGCTAATTAAAAGGCAGATCATATTTGTCATCCAGCCAATCATTGGAAATCCCCAAGGATGGAAATTCCACAGCTTTTCTAAGTGCCCGTTTCGTGGATAAGAACCCACACTCTGAATCGTTCCCCCCCCCCTTAGATTTAGTCACGATTTCCCTCACTGCCTCTATTCTCCCCACAACTGTCCTTGAGGCAGTGAAAGACAGCAATCAGATCCCCTCTTTGACTTCTCTGCTCCAGGACAAATCCAGCTCCCCCTGCATCTCATCAGTCCACCTCCATCCCTCTATAGCTCTCCCTCTTAGTGGCAAAGGGTATTTTTCCACTGCACTATCCCGAAAGTATTCGCCTTTTCCTTTAAATTTTTAAAAAATTTGCGGTTGCTATGCTACAACATGTACATGGCTAAACCACAAAGGCACTGTTGGAGAGAGTTTGTTGGAACACCCTCCTACCACTTTCCCACTCATTTGATGCACTATCAACAGGAGCAGGCACTCAGATAAGGCTGCAGAGATCTGCTCATAAAATGTTGTTTCCATCACTCTGTCTTTAATGTACAGGGAAAACCACTGCGATTAAAAAAAGCAACACAGAATCGAGTTGCTTCAGTTTGGTTGTGTTAGTCTGAGTTACTCACATATAGGCTGATGGCAAACACTGAATGGGAGGAAAAACCCCATGTTAGATGAGTATTAAAGAAAGAGATAATAATGGCCCAGGCCTATATGCGTCTGCAAGAAATCAAAGGGGTTGGTGTGCAATGGTGAGCTGTCAGCATAGGCTCTTAGACCTTGGCATGCTGTGCTGAAATTCTGTCACATTTGGAGTACCTCAAAATTCTTGTGTCTTAATGAAAGCCAAAAGTACTTTGCTGTTTGGGAAGAGCTATCTGGTGCGGAGCACAGGATTATTTTGGACAGGGCGGTGGAAGGAGATGAAGAAACTTTTGAGGTTTTGAAGAATTGTGCAGCCCAGCCTCTTTCTCCTGGTCCTAGGAAAAGTATTCCTCAACCAGATATAAACACATTAATGGAAATGCTGAAAAAGCTAAATGCCAATCTAGAGTGCCATGCATCACACCGGTAACAAAGAAAGGTTCCCACCTGATAGTCTGGCTTGGTGAAGTAGTCTAGGCTTGCAATGTGATCCAGGAAAAGGTGGAACTCTGAAGGCATGTGTTTTAGCAGCATTCGGTGTTCATACTTTTCTTTTATCATGCCAACCTGCTCCTGGAAAAACAAAATAAAAAAAAATCTCAGAGCCAAGAATCTCTTCCATTGCTTCACATTTATAAAGACTTATCATTCCTGGAACACGGACTGTTCCTAGACCCAGCACAGTCTCTACACACTTCTCCTGTCTGCTGTCCGAAGCACAAGGAGGTTGAGCACTGCAGGCAGAGGTCAAAGGGGAATCTTGAGTCAGAAGCCTTCTGCACAGGTGACCTACTTCTTTCCAGGGATTTTATTCTTTAGCACAAAGTACTTCCAAGACAACATGAACACTTGGCTTTATTCTGTTTAACTTCCTAATATCAAATCCCATTTGGCTTGTTTGGCACAGCAAGGCGTTATCCTCCTGTCTTTCTAAAAGCTCTTTTTATTTGTTAAAAGGACAGCTCAGTCTTTCCACTTGTATTGTTTGTTTTGCAAGAACAAAGTAAAAACCACTTGTTCAAATACAATTAACAATGTGCACAAAAAAATGTCTAATTACTCCAAATAAGAGAAGCCCACCCTGTGTATCAGAACACACAAAAGCAGGTTAGCACCTTGCAGCAAGATCTGATGAAAAGGAGACTCTGGCTTTACTCCAGAAAAAAAAGCTGCACTGAGCTGCAGAAGGAATAATAAAGAGTCATAATAATTAAAATGTAGCACCCTCTCTCTTAAGCACAGACACCAGGTCTCCTACCTTATCTTTGATCTTTCTCCATGGAAGCTGGCCAACGGCAAACTCCACCAACATGTAAAAGAGGGACCACAGATCATCGTGTCTACCCATCTCCTGGAGAAAAGAGAAACCAAGACTGAGGAGCAAAGCTCCACGCTTCTCAGGGAGCCAGGTGTACTCTCCAGATGAGCTACCTCATTTTAAAGGCAGGAAGAGAAGTCATACTTCCCATTCAATGATTACGGAAGCCAAATTAAAGACTAAAGATACATATTTATTAATGGGATGCAGAGTAACCTAGATTAAGAAAAAACCTCAACTTGTATGTAGAACACATTTTTTATTAATATCTTTAAGCTTAAATATCATTTGTACTCTTTTCACAAAACAGCATTTGCTCAAGAGCTTTTGCAAAAGACTCACCATCATGCACCACAGCAATTTACAGATTTATAACATTTCCACATACAACTCTCCTCCTGGGCTAGTGAATGGGAAATTGAAACATGGGGATAAAGGCTGAAATTGTCAAAGCACATGAATTCATTTTTGGTGCTCAATTTCCAATGTCTAGGATATGATTTCTCAAAATAGCCTGCATTATACAGCAATTTTTGTGTCTAAATATACATTCAGCTGATGCCAGCTACAGCTGGGCCTACTCAGCTCTTGCAAAAATTATACCTCAGGTTTCTCTGTGTCTCCCAAGAAACAGAAAGAATTCATGATGGCATTCAACTGCCCTCCCCACATCACCCTTTCCACCTTTTGTAGACAATAACTTCCTCCTTCCCTAAAAAAAACCTGACATTTTTTCATATGTCACAGGTAATCCTACAATCTCATTCCAAGGAAGGCCAGAAACCTGGAGGTAATGCAGGAGGGCTGATGGTTTCCATCTGGCAGGCACTTAGCAGCAGAACTGCAGAACTTAGAACCACAGGAGATGATGAGTTGGAAGAGACCCATCAGGATCATCGAGTCCAACTCCTGGCCCTGTGCAGGACACCCCAAGAATCACACCCTGTGCCTGAGAGTATTGTCCAAGCTTACTGCTTACTGTCTGCAAAGGAACACTACTGAAATAGGACGGAGGAATGTTTTGAGAAGAATGTTAGATCAGCCTTCTAGAAGCATTTATAATGGAACAGGCCAGACACTATGTAAATCATGGTTCTTTTCAGGAAAACTAAACCTAGCTTTTACTAGGTGGCTCTTCACCTGATGGCACGATGTCAATATTAAAAATTACAAATGAAGAATGGATTTCAGGACTTGGCACTTGGTAATTCCTGGCCAAGTTCTGCTAGAAACTAGCAGCAAGCAGCCAGATTTCCCCTTCAGTGTGGTTTACTTCGCCTTTAAAAAGTGTCTGGTAATGCAATAATTACAATTATTAACTCTGCCAACTAGAGAGGATCAAATAACTGAATTGTAATTTTGATTTTACAGTCAAACAGCCTTAACTACCTAATGGAAATCATCTGATACACTAACTTCTGTAGATAACGAACCAGAACTCACACCTCTTGCTCCTTTGCTCCGGAAAACAAGTTTTGAGGGGGAATTATGTTACACATAACTCCTCATAACCCCAAAATACTCACCCTGTTTTTGTGTGCATTCACGGAGGCATAGCGGACGGTTCCTCGGAAACCAGCAACGTTGCGAGGCTGGAGGGAGACAAGAGAAACGTCTCAGAAACAGAGCAGATGACTGAATCCCCTGTGCAGCCATCTCCTGAGAACTTCTTGTCTAAACTGCTGTTTTGTATGCACCCAAGGGATACAGGGCTCTCACTGCCTCCTTGTGCTCTAGCAGCTAAACAGAGAGCGTTCTCCGAGTCTGCGTTTCTAGGAAAGCTCGCTCCACAGAGAAGGCAAGGTGGTTACAGTGCTGTGTTAGAACAGTAATAGTCCAGGCATAGAGATAAGAACATTAACCAGGATCAGACTCTCCTTTTTAAACTCCAGGTCAAGGGAAAAGCTAGTAAAGAAGTGCAAGTGCAAAACTGAGTCATGAGTAACATGAGCTAAGCAAAGCCTGAAGGTGGCCTTTTCAGGATGGAAAGGGGGATCACCTGAGAGATGACCGCACACGTTTTCTGACACTGCTGGTCAGCATCTTCTGCAAGACTTCAACAAGGTAGCAACCTCCGGTTTTCAGAGTTCTTGCCTTTTTCCAGATTCTTCCCAGTATATCCTATCTTTATTTTCTCTTTCCCTGATTCTCTTTTTCATGTCCTTGGGAAGCAAAGGCTTGATGGAGCGGCTGTGGAAAGGCAGCCCTCCTGTGACTTATTTGTCCCATCTGGAGACTTTCTCTGCTTTGGGGGCTGAGCAACTGTTCCAACTCTTTCTACTGCTGCCTCCACAAGAACATTAGACCATGTGTGTTCACTTAATGCAGATGTCATTGTTCTGAAGAACTTGCATTTAAATAATGACATCCACCAAATTCTCTTAGTTGAACTAGAAGCACCAGAGTTAATTAGACTTAACAGCAGTGCTTTCACAATTCTTGTGGTAAACCAGGTTCAGGCCCAGACTTCTTGCATCATAAGGCCTATGCTTGGGTAAAGAACTAAACATACTCAAAATAAAGATCCTACTCCAGCAGAAAATCAAGCACATTAATAACAAGTTAATTGAGTAACTTGTCCCACAGAGGTCAGTGGATTCAGGTTTGTTCTTTCGGCTGTGCCTGTGCTTTCAGAACTAGGCTTAAAACTCTGTACTTTTATTCCAGGGCACTCTTCTGTCACTTTAAATACGTACAATTCAATTGCTTCCTTTTGGGTACACAGAAGTTGCTCTGAACTTCCACATTCTCAGAAAGAATAAAATTTCAAATGTTTTTTTAACAAGTTAACCAACATCATGTATCATGCCCACACCTGTATGGTGTACAATGCAGCTCTTAAGTTATAATGACTCTAAGCAAAAAAAAAAGCTGCAAGACTATCTTACAACTCTTTTATGCTAATCAGATACTCCCCAAAGAGAACCCATATGGCACATCCCATGCATTTAATGCAGCATTTAATCTTGCAGTGCACCAGCTTGAGCTATAAGAGACTTATTTAGCAGCAGGTAACAGTAGAGATATTATATTTGTGATCATGTACCTCATTGCTCTCAGAACTACGCAATTCGGGATTCCCACTGACAAAGGACTGCAAAACATTTTTCAGAATTCCAGAGAATTCACTGATGTGAGTTCCTGAAAAGCAGAATACTGGCCACTGGAATATAGCCATCACCATAAATTTGCTCTACACATTCAAAAGCAAGAGGACATTCCTCTTTTCCATTATGAATGGACGATAGTGTGTTTGGATACTTCTCATGAGCCGTAAGGGAGTATTGTGAACAATTCTAACATGTAACCTGTAATGTTTTCAGAACAAAAATTATTCAATTTCTGCAGTCCATGCAAGTACTGAACCAAGTACCACGTGTGCTGGCTTCAGTGTGTCAGCAATGTCTCTAAAAATTGTTTTCGATCAATACTTACTATTTCTGGCAGACAGGCTATCTGTGCAGTCTTTTATTAGATCTGTCCTGAAACCAATGCCAGGCAGTTTGCAAGTGCATTCCCCTCCTCTCTCGGAAGCAGAGCAAAGCCCAGCTTTTGATGCAGGCCTTTAGCCACGCATCTGTCCCACGGCCAACACGACCGGCTGCTCCCGAGCAGTCCCACACGTGAACCCAGAGGACTGTCCCTCCACTCCTCTCCCATGTGGGACCTCAGGGAAGGGAGAACACTGCAACTGAGCAAGACTTTGCAATTGCTTTGACAGGACCTACGGCGTCCTTTGAACAAAACAGGCAGACACTAACTGTGTAACAGTGTCTTTTGCTCATAAAGATTGCACCTCTTTTAGCCATATTTGCCTGCCCTGCCAGCCATGAGGAATTGGTCACTGCAATCAAGTATTTCCCGGGCTGTGGAGATACCTTGTTTTCCATCCAAACAAACAGCTCCTCCCTGAGCATTTGTTGTAGCACATGCTGCATACCCAACTATTATTGACTTTTCTTCTGAATTCATAAACATTAGTTTTCCAGATGATTTCTTTACACACTTCATTTCTTCCCGTTAATAAACTTCATCCCACCACTGCACTGGCAAGCAGTGGCAAAGAGCCTGGATAAAGCATCCTTGTTGTCCGGACCAGTCCACATTTGACACGGAATTGAAGTTGCAACAGTTAGGAGCTTCAGACTATGGAATCACATATAATCCAACTGATTTGAATCCTCAAAATTATGAATATATAATCAGCTAGTAAGTTGAAATACAATTTTAAACCATAGACCTTTTTTTATTTTTTTACACATCAGTATTACTATAAAAAAATGTTATAAAGTGTATCTCTTCTTTCACCCATATTGTGTCTACCACAAAGCTAAAGTACTTCATTACACAGCACTGCATTGTGTTAGAAGCTGGGTTTAAAATGAGTTTCAGCTTGCGAGAACGCGCTAGATCACTACCACAGAGCAAAACCTGCACTCTGTGCTCCTTTCACTGCATTAGCAATGCAGACTACCTCACAGACAGAGACAGAACTAGGTAACAAAGTCCTGTATGAAGTGGATGCATTTTCCAAACTGCGCTCTTTTACACCCGTCTTTCTTCAGGTCAAACACTCATTTGTATTTCAAGTGCCAACAGTGTCTCCCTCATGATTCACATGAAGTCTGTCTTTCCTGCACACTCCCTTTTTATTTGAGGAGTGCTCATATTTCCTCATTAATGTGAATCCCTACTCTTCACACCATGTTCATCCATAGAGATTAAAATTATTCCATTTGCCTCACCGGCAAAAGGAAACTGGGTATTTTGAATGTCTCGGTTTCCAGCTGCCTTCCTAAAAACTTGTATTTGGATGCCAGTACTTTCCTCCTGCTGTTTCTCGTGACTTTGGTACTCTCGTGACCACGACCATTGGTTCCTCCCCAGCTTTCTGGAAGCCTGTGCAGACACCTCATGAGATGCACCACCCTTGCCTCTGGCAGGCCTGCTGTCATCTAGGATCACTAACCCATCTCTCCTGGAATCAGGAAAAGGATTTTTAGCAGTAAGAATGTGAAAAAAAAAGTTAGCACAGTTTGAAGAGAAGGTGGTAATGGGAGAGAGGAAATGCCACAGATCATGGAAAGCATTTGGAGATATATCTTGGATAGAAATGACTTGTTGGAAAGGTTGTGATAAGAAGGAAAAGTGAAAGAAAGCTTTAACTGAACTAAAAGGAAGTATCCCTGTGACCTCTAGGAACCTTCTGCTTCTTCAGACGGGTTCATGAGGGAGATGCATCTCCACCTCTTCTGGTGGGGACAAAATCCACACCTCTTATATGCATTTTGACTTGCTAATTTAAACAGCAGTGTTTTGTAGAATCATTAATGACTGCATCAAATTTTATGCCCGTGGGGAGTCAGAAAAGAATAGAGGAAGCTAGAGACAGAAAAGTAAGATGAGAAAACTCCCCTCCCCTTGCCTCTGAAACCACAGAACTGACAAAATCAGTCTGGAACCACCCAAATATCTGCCAGCCCCTCAGGCAGAATCCCAAGTGTTCTAGGCCTTTGCATCACATTTAGGTAGCTGTCACGATCCTGCTGAAAAACAAACATATCATGAGGGAAAAAAGAAAACCAGGTGTAATTTGGACTTCCATATATAACAAAAGCACAAACCAAAATGAAAACCCAGAAGCATGGTGATGGCTCACTCACAACTCATAGCAGAGATGGTTACGAGCAGCGGATGGGAAGCCAACGCATCAAACACAGCCTCAAAAGAAGAGCCCAAAAGAACTGTAAAACAGAGAGAAACCCAAAGAAAAACATGATAAAAAAAACAACAAAATGAGAAAAAAATTAAACAGAAATGAATTTAAAAACATTCAGTATTGTATCTCAACAGAAACCTGTGCCTCGTTTAGCTGTTGCCATCTCCCATCACCCTTCCCAGGGCTGTTGGCCCATCCTGTGCTGAGTTTCATTTGGACACGAAAGACACGAAACCTTGCGTGAGCCCGTGCGGTTTGTGAGTTCCCTGTAAGTGGTGAGAGGGGGCCCTCTAGGGAGAACCTTCCCCTGCCTGCATATCACACCTAATAAGTGGAAAAACAAAGTTGAGAGCAGCCATGCAGACAGCCTTACCACAGGTCAGTTGTACACTTCTACTGTGATTTTCCTTCCTACAATTATCTGACGTGTACATCTCCCTTCTTCCCCTAAACAAACTGATCCAATGACCTGCAAGGGGATTTGCTCTCTCATCTCTTGCCCTTTCGATCCAGAGCAAGTTCTAACATTAGCACATAAGTTCCTAAAAATCAACAGCAATGTCCCCTTCCCTATTTGAATTGTTATGGTTTTTCTCCCAAAATATTTGGGTTTTTTCTGCAACCACCACCTTGCTTTCTCACAATCAATCTCCATGCAAACAGTGGCTTGCCAACTTTACAGGTTTCACAGCTGCCAACTTCAGGCATGTTCCCTTTCCCTGGTGACTGCTGCAGTGCTCCACTGTCTGTGGGGGGATGCAGAATGGTGGCTTGGGAGAGTCATTTTATCTGTGAACGGCAGAGTAGAGAAATCTGAGGGACATCCTCATCAGAGGCAAGAACTAATATTATAATATATTATATAACCTTAACACTCAATTCAGTGACCTGAGGAAAGACCTTGACTGAGATACTTATTCCAAAAGAAATCAAGTAATCAAAAGCAATCCACACAATGGAGTTTCTTATTCGAATCTCACTGTTCCCCTTTCATAAATCCTAAGAATTCCATAAATTCTGCACGAAATCTAGCTTTGAGGAAGCTATTTAAGTCTCCTGCTATTCTTTCCAAAACAAAAGACATAAAGCAGTTGACTTAAAAACGCCATCATTCCTACTTTACTTTAGGAGAGTTCAAAACTTCCAATGAATTTTAACATCATTAAAGACCAAGATAATTTTGTCTTTCTGAACAGCATGCACCAACCATCTCATCACATGATTCCTGCACCTGAACTTGTGCTGAAGACGAGAATGCCTTTTTCCCAGTAGAAACAGGGCTAAGAATGAGCATTTTTTTTTTTTTGTCAAAAGCTTACTTCAGTTGTAATCCTATTATTCAGTTATCACGATTTTTAACAAGAGGACTTTGGCCTCAGAGCTGCACTTGTTTTTGACATGCGAGGTCCCATAAGGCAACAAGCAGCACAGAATATCCCCACAGAAAGAATGGGGAGTGCTAAGTAAGAAAGATAAGTTTTTTATCTGCTGTAACAGAGCAAGGGAATTACTGAAATGGAAATGTTTTGGAGTCACATCTCCTTTGGGATTTAGAGCTCAAAATGCTTTCCTGGAGCCAGCCTTCTATCAAAAGGAAGAAGACAAAAGGCAGTTGTGGCAATCACTGAGATGCAGCACGCTGAAGTTCAAACCTCCCCACCCTCTGAACAGACATGAAAACCACACCTCCCTCCTTCCAGAGTACACTCTCATCCCTAAGCCACAGGGTGCTTTGAGATACAAGTTTAAGAACACACAGGTTGGAAAGGATACCTTTTGCACAGAATACATGAATAATTATTACCAAGAGGGAGGAAGTGTATGACCTGGCAGCAAATGCACTTACCTGACTGAAGGGAGATCTGACCTGCAATCCAACTCGAATCCAACATTCACTTGCCTAGGGAGCAAAGCCTCTGTGCCCTCATCACTGGCCGCAATAAGAGTTTTATATTCCTCCCTCTGTTTTCCAGTGGGAAGAATAATCAGAGCTTCAAGTGGAATTGCATCGACCAGAAGGAATGACACATTCAGATGTAATGTATACCCCCCTGCAGCTTGGTAGTAAAAGCACTCAGAGATGGAAAATGGGATCCCAGTCCCCTGCAGGCATACACAAAATTTGAGCCTGAGTTGTCTTTCCTTTTCCCTCACTCCTTTAGCAGCTGCTGTGTAAAATAAAACCAGCAACAATCTGATGTAGATGATCTGAGGTCACCCTCATTGACCTCGGGCTTTCAGGTGAGGAAAGCAGAGAAACAGCAACATGTAGCAAGATACCAGATTCCCTGCTTGCCAAGAGTTTCAAACCCATCGCCTGTCTGCTTTCCATACATTTAATTTCAAGAGCAGTGGATTTCTGCAACTGTGACGTTTTAAACCAGAACATAATCCCCCTTCTCAAGTCCACATTTGCTACTCCAACAATGAGAGTAACAATGAGAACCTTAACATAATTTTTTTGTGATGATTTGTTTTATAACTAATCCATTCCCAGAGAAATTGCATTTCTATTATATATTAAATGTGCAATATTTTTAATACCTAGGTCCATTCTTTTTCCTTTTCCTCATCTCTGAACAAACATGACTATGCTGCGTTTTCAGCCTTTCCTATGATTACCTTTTTACAATACAAAGGTTGAGACAAAAATGATGTTCCCTCCCAAGCTAACATAGTAATACAGCTCCACGAATCTGTTATTCTACTCCAAAATGTTAATTCCTTACATAATACTACAGATTTACATGAATTTCAAGTACAAAGCAAGTATAAAGCGACTGGGCTTCTATGTTTGCATATGTGGGGTATTAGAATGTAGAAGTTCCTACCGTCTGTGTTACTCTATAGCTCATTTTCCAGTGGGGGGAAAACCACTCAGTAGAAAAACATACCATCATCTCCTCTTGTAATACCTTGCTCACTGCAGCGAAGTTTATTTTTAACACTATGCACACAGACATTTGGAAAATAAATACCTTTTTCTCAATTAGCTGACACATTTCTTCAGCCTTCCTCACGCTCTTCCACACAGGCTGTGCACTGTCCTGCCTACACCATCATCCCCGTGCCCACTGACTCCCAGAGCCGCCCTCGTGCATGTGCAGTCTATCCAGCAAGGCACTGCAAACTACTGCAGTGCAGTCTGAGCCACAAGGAGATCGAGATCTAATCAATGGGCTGCAGCTGACTAAGCTAAAATAAAATGCTTGCTGAGCAGAACAGTCCACTGTCGTATCCTGCAGTGGGAGAGAGGCTTCAGGAAAACATAGCCTCTATTTTCATATAAATAATTAAGATCGAGCTGCTAAACCCTTGAACACTTTCAATTAATATTTGTGGAGGCACAGGGAATATGTTTCTGAAGTCAGGGTGCCACAGACACAGGAAAGGCACAATGCTTCCTGTACGGCATGTGACAAAACTGGCAGAGCCGAGCAATGATCAAGGAGTTCTTGTCCAAAACCTGACCTACATTAGCACGGAAGACCTTCATGACTCAGAACACCTCCATTACATAAGCATATGTTCTTCATCATCTGCATTACAATGTTTATGCTCATTTCCTCCTTCAAGTTCACATTTCCTTCTCAGCCTTAGCTCTCCGTAACAGATTCTGCTAGTCCAGCTCTCTGATATAAAAATCAATGCAAGATGAAAAAATGACTTTTGTGCTCATTCTAAAGAAGGGAATTCTACGTATTTTAAAAATGCACAATTTTTCAGTTCATTCCCCACTTGCTTAGTTCTGTTGTCTTAAGACGTGCACCGACACTGACTGCTGATACTACTGCATGGCAAAGGTGGGTTTTTCATAAAAAGAGGTGCCTCTCTTCATGGCACTTATAAGCAGCACAATAAACTGATAACTAACAGAGCTGTAGCAGCTGGGACAGCACTTCACAAAGCAAGGGTGTGAGGGAGCCCAGAAACTTTGCTCAGGACAGCGTGGGCCTCACTGGGCCTGCAGCAATGGTGGTGATGGGCCACAGGGCCTGGTTCCCCACATGAACAAGAGATCAACAGAACCTTCACAGAGCCTCTGGAAGGGAAAATCAAGAACCCTGCAACGCAAGGAAAAAGGGACAGCTAGCAGTAACGCTCAAAGGAGTAACAGATGGATATTCCCAAGAGAAGGGAAAGCTGGCAGCACAAGGGAGGCTCCTGCCCCACATGCAGATCTGCAGGTGCAGAATAGATTAAGTATCCTGGGAACTGGTGAGGAGGAACAAAACCTTTCCAGGAGAGCTACCTGAACTTGAATCAAATGCCCATAGAGGGAAGCGAAGGTGAGCGATGGTCACTGAAGACTCCTTCCTGCAGGAAATAAAAGTCTCCATCTACTGACCTAACTTGACGTCTCAAGAGCTTTGTGGCCTGTTGGGAGCTTGGATATGGAATAATAAGGACAGATTGCCAAGTTTGTTTGGCCATCTGACTATTAACACTTGCAGCTCATTCATGGGAACACCAAAAGCACCTGGTTTTCAAGCAGTGACCTTGAGTATTCTAAGAGTGACTACAGACCTCAAGGCATGGGGGTCTGGATGCTCTCCTCCTAAATCCTGCCAGGGAGTGGGAGAAGCTTAAGTAGCAGAAGATGCATTGTGCAAGCCAACATCAAGCTGTCAAAGGCAAGGCTTTGGCTTCTATGACCACAGGTCCCTCTGAGGAAACAGAACTGTTGGTGGACGAAGGGACCCATCTGACACAGTAGCAAGAGCATCTTCGCAAAGACTTTGCATCTCAGCTTGCTAATCAGTGAGGAGGACTTAAAGCAGGTACAGCAGGACAGGATTACTGTAACCTGAAGAGAAATGGAAGAACAGAGACTGTGAGGAGGTGCCCCAGGAGAGGACGATAGAAGCTTCCATGTCTCTCTTGGGGAAGCAGCACAACAGATGGCCCAACTCAAGTGCCCGTCCAAAACCACCAACACATGTGTAACAAACAGGAGCAGTTAGTGCTCTGTGTGCCATTGCAAATCTGGGATCTCCCTGGGATTATAGAGACTCGATGGGACTGCTTGCACGGCTTGAGCGCTGCAGTGAATGGAAAAAAGGACTGGGAAGGCAAGCAGGTGCAGTTTCACAGGAGCAGATTGAATGTACGAAGCTTTCCTTGGAGCAGGGGATGGGACAGTCGCTACTGATAGGTGATCATTACAGGTAAGGTAATTAGTTGTAGGCACCTGCTACTGCCTGCCTGATCAAGAATTAAAAATGGATGAAACATTCTTTACAAAACTGAAGGAAGCCTTGCAATTGCAAGCCCTGCGGGGCTTGAATAACTCCTACATCTACTGCTCCTGGATCTATACATTGCAGAGACAATACAGCAGGGTGAAGCAATCCAGGAGTTTTTTGGTGAACATTGAGCAGAACCAGAAAAACAAGAAATGGAGGTTTGTAGTCATAACAGAAGGACAACACTGAAGAAAAGCACCGTTTCCTGGGGGACCTGGTGGACAACAAGCTGTCCGTGGGCCAGCAGTGTCCTGGGGGACAAGAAGGCCAAAGGGATCCTGGGCTGCATTAGGAAGAGCATTGCCGGCAGGTTGAGGGAGGTGATCCTGCCCCTCCACTCAGCCCTGGTGAGGCACATCTGGGGTGCCGTGTCCAGTTCTGGGCTCCTCAAGCAAGAGAGACATGGAGCTCCTGGAGAGGGTCCGGCAGAGGGTGACCAATGATGAAGGGACTGGAGCAGCTCCCTTCTGAGGAAAGGCTGAGGGAGCCAGGCCTGTTCAGCCTGGAGAAGAGACACTGAGAGGGAACCTCATCAATGTCTGTCAGCGTCTGCAGGGAGGGGTCAGAGGATGGACCAGGCTCTGCTCGGCGGTGCCGGGCAATGGGACAAGAGGCAACGGGCAGGAACTGAGGCACAGCAAGTTCCACCTGAGCATGAGGAAGAGGTTCCTTACTGTGCAGTGCCCGAGCACTGGGACAGATTGCCCAGAGAGGCTGTGGAGCCTCCCTCACTGGGGATAGTCAAGAACCATCTGGATGCAATCCTGTGCCGTGTGCTCTGGGATGACCCTGCTTGAGCAGGAAGGTTGGATCAGATCTGTCTGATCCAACCCGCTGTCGTTCCTTCCAACTTTATCCATTCTGTGAATCTGTGTGTGATTCTTCTCTCCAGCAGTAGATCACGCACCCAAAGTTTGGAAGTCTCCGGTTCAAAAACCTCCTCTCCTACAGGAGTCCCTGCATTCTCACTTGACAGCCGAATACCACAAACACCATGCATTTAAGCCACGGGCAGAATGGGAGCAGGCATGTTGAAATCTCTCTCATTCAAGCTTTACAGCTGTGCACAAAATTAAGACATATTCCCTAAAAAAGGGACATCAGGAGACTCACAGCCCTGGAGAAGGCCCTGTTTACTGTGACTAAGTAATTTTTCCACTGTCTTTAGTCAGAAAACGTAAGTAACATCTTTTGGTGCTCAAGACTAAGCTTAATGAATCCGGAATACTTTGTGAATTTATCACTGACAGTGGACCCTTGAGAAATGAAAAATTTCAGGTCAAACATACCTTGCTGAATACAGATGACAGATCTTAACCACAATTTGCCACCTTTTAAACAGGAGAGAGTGTGGCTTAGGGAGGCAGGGAGGAGCAGTAAGAAATCAGCATCTCCTCTAAGCAGTTCTGGCAAGCTGCCTGTCTTTTCCTTGCTCAGGAACTTGTCCTTGCAAGTGCTTGAAAACAAAACACACTGAAAAGATTTTTTTATTTTTCCACTAGCAGTCTGTCCTGTTTTTCACAATAGCCAGAGTCCTCCAGGATGTTGGCTGTAATCCAAATACCATAAATGTTGCTGGTATCCAACGTAAGAGCCTTCAGCCAGGCCCTAAGAAGCTCCCAGCACACCACGGACACCACATGGCTACATGACCAATGCAAATCTGCTCTGCCTGTCCAAAGGAGTAACTATCAAAGACTGATTTCTGCAACCCACAAAGAAATATCAAATAATGAGACTGTTGAGAACCGCTGAGCTTCCCTGATTGCCAACAGAGGGAAAAAAAAGTTGCTGACGCTTCCTTACACATCTTCTGGCCCCAACCATCTTCTGTCTTTATAGAGCAATGCAAGTTCCTACAGACTGTTGCCCAGCAGACTTTGAAGCGTGGCAATGGGCAAGCAGTAGAGGGGTGAGACCATTCCTATGAAAGCAAATCTGTGCCACAATAGCTCTTCTCCAAGGACTAGCATTTGTGCTAGTATTAGCATCCCACTACGGGAGTAGTAGTTTTGTTTTCCTAGAAGCACAGGATAAATTCAGATTCAGAATAAATCCCGATTTAGTTACGCCAAGTGGGCCATAACTTTACAAATGCTGATTAACCAAGTTGAACAGTCAAGTAGCTATCCTCTGTACAGACACACAAATCAAATCTATAACGCTCATCAGAGGCTCAGGAGAGTAACAGCTCCCTAGGTAAAAGCTGCTGGGATAGCCCTTAAAAGAAGGCTTGGGAAACCACAGTGGTAACAGCTGAGGATGGAGAAAACTAATGCTTAATGAAGATTATGCAGAGCAGAAACGATCCCACCTCAAAGTTTTAACCAATCTCTAGAAAATTAGAGGTAAGCTAAAAAAACCCAAAAAACCAACAAATCCACACCATCCTAAAGACCTGGTTCATTATCTGTATTACTAGAAAGTCATTCAGAGTCTTTCTGAAAAGGTGATAAATAAGATTGAGGCTCTGAATTTCAGAGGATATGAAAATAGCTAATACTTTTATGGTATTATTCACAGAGTATGACAATGCTTCTGAAACTGTAGGAAACTGCAGAGAACCTACATGAGCAGAAAATTTCTGTTAAAAATTTGAATATGACTGAAAGCAAAATCCAAGCATGCTTCCAAAAAAAGTGAGTGAGCCCCTTCCCTCACCTATCTTGTGTATCGTACCTCAGAACCAAACCACAGAAATGCTAGGCTCAGGATGATTATGGTATAAACCTGGAAAATATATTCTTCATGGATAAATGAATGAAAAGAGAATGGATAAAAAAGAATTTATCTTACTGGCTTGAAATAATCTCTTTGGTGAAATAAGTGAAAAAGTTCTTATTAAAAAAAACCGAGCACAAAAACACCACCAAGTTTCTCATTTCTCTTGCCTTCATACCACCCTTCACCTCCATCTCCTTCCTAATCCTCAGTGCATTACTTGGGCAGCAATCACACTGTGCTTCTCCAGACAAATGTCTT
The DNA here is from genome assembly GCA_013398855.1 of Mohoua ochrocephala. NCBI lineage: Eukaryota > Metazoa > Chordata > Aves > Passeriformes > Acanthizidae > Mohoua > Mohoua ochrocephala. The sequence continues at coordinate 384,928 of VZTA01014641.1, forward strand.
GGTCTGCTAAGTGGGACTCAGCAGTGGTATCAAGCAACAGGGACATAAAAGGACCAAACTGCCCAGTGACTACTGTATAATGTTAAAAGGCATTGAAATGAATATTTACGTGGTTTTTTGCTGTAGCATTTCTGTCAAAAAGCCTGACCCCCTGAATTGTTGCATGGGAGAAAATGTACATTAGGTATATGAGACTTTACCCTGTATGATCCTCTCATATCCCACACAACCTGAGACTTTTCACCACTTGCAGGAGAGCATACTCCCACCCCTCTGGGGATTCCATGTATCTTTTTAGGAAAAGATCATATGTCATTCATCCTTCTGTGAGACCCATCTGTGGCAAGCAAACAGTCAACCACCAGACTGACCAGAATTAAGACAACCTTCTCAGAGTCCTGCACTCTGACAAAGCCTCCCCTCACCCACACCAACCCAAGCAGGACACAGGTTGTAAGACACAGCTGAAGAATCTTTCCCCCTGGAAAATGTCAAGGCTGGATGTAGAGCTGTTTCTAAAAACAGGGCCTGGGAGCAGAATAAAAGTGAAGTAATTTTAAATTATGGTGAGAAAGGAACAAAGTAGAGGATTCAAAATAAGAGACACTGGGAAAAATTAATTTCTTTAATTGTAAAGAAAGAACAATGTTCAAACAATGGGACTTAAAATACAGACGTAAACTATTATTACTTCATTAAGAAATGAAGAAATTTTGCAGAAAACCAAATGTCAGTTTCAATCTGTAATGGACTTGAATTCTGACTGCAGAAAGAAGAAAGGAGTGTGGCTACATTTTGTAAAGGGCAGTATGGAGAAGGGTTATCCCCAAACTAAAAAGCACTGACAAGGAAGTCCAGCAGTATGTAATGTGTGTCTTTCTAAGAATAAGATGCAGGCACAACCTTTGGAGCTGCTCCCAACTACAGGGAAAAAGAAAACTGAAAGGACTTATAAAAGAAGAAAAAAAAATAGAAGGAAAAATTCCCCAGCTACATTCATCAACTAAAGACAAAAAATCTGCTCATGGCCTTTGCTTTCTTCCCACTCCCCAACCATACCCTGCACTACAGAGTCTCTGCACTTAGCTAGCACATTATCAACATTTTCCAGAACAACAATTATCTCGCGGATGGAAAAGGTGTGCAGACCAAAAGCTGTAAGCCTAGGATGATAAACAGAGAGATTTGTAGGAGCGCTCTCTGCTTGCACTGTGTTCTGAAATGAATTCTCTGACAGATCCTAGAATATCTGAAGCTTTACACATCCTTATGAGTGACCCCAGATAACACTGTGCTGGTAAAAGGACTGAAGATAAAACCCATATCACATGGCACGAGTCATGCCCCCTGCCCATACCTCCCCTCCAGGCAGGCACACTGAAATATCCTGCTAGGAAATCTGGACAGGAGCAATAGACATAAAATCAAAGCCACGAAGGGTGAAAATGGCACTACAGGTTGCAGCTCACAGTCAGGTCAGCCTCTGACTTCTAGCACATTTTTTAATAAAAAGCTTTAAGAATACACCAACCCGTTTCCCCAGACAGCAGAGAACTGAACTAGACCAGTCCCTTGGGGCTACAGAAGCTATTACATGGCCAGCATTGGGTTCACCCTCTTTGTTAGTCCATATTGTACTCAGTAAGTATTACAAGCCTGTGGAAAACATGATTATACTAAAGGAAATTTAAAATAAAAATAAAAATTTTTTAAAAAGCCACATGTCTTGTAAGACAAAATCAAGCATGCCTCCTTAGATCCCCAACTCAGCTGAAGTCCCTTGCTGCTTCTCACCTTGCAGAAAATGCAGTCCAATACAATGACCACGCACAACAACAACAAAACAAACAGAACCACGAGACCTTTCCATTCCTAATCAGTTGCAGAAATGGAAAAAAAACCTCCTTGAAATGTACTTACTGGTCGGACTTCCCCAGTAGTGTTGGTGTACTGCCGGGCCAGACCAAAGTCTAACATGTAGCACTTCCTGTATGTTGAAGGTAAGCGGCCCATGGCAAAGTTGGACTGGACAAAGAAGGAAAGGAAAAAAGTCAAATTGATGCCACCGGCTTGGGTAAGAGTGGCCATTTGTTAGCAAAACTTCGTCATGTAGCTCCACATGCCTCTGGTGGAAACAAGTCAAAGAGATTAATTTTAAGATGCACCTTAAACATCATGATTAGAGAACCACTGCCTTGATAAAAAGTTCACTTTGCAGCTAAGAGACTGTGGAGTCTCAAAATTGCTGGAATTCACATTAGTTTAGCTAAATTTCAGCTGCTCTGAGAAGGAGCTACATTTAACACCACTAGCTCTGCAGTGAGAGCTCCATGACTTGCATAACAGGCTGGAGTTATTGTAGACAAATGCTTCTGTTCATGGTTCAGCTGCTAGCGTGAATTATTCTGCCCTAACTCCCAGAATCTCCATTTACTCTATTGCATTGCCTAGATCTATCTGAACATTCAGGCATATAGAAACCACCAGGCTTGGTTCTTAGTAAGTAAACCAATAAAAAGCTCCTTTTTTTTAACCTCAATCTTAAAGTTCTATCCTTTACTATAATGGATAGCTGCTAAAGGATTTGTAGCCAATCACATCAGTGACTGATTTTCAGCTGAATCTGGTCAGCTAAAAGCAGCTGATTTTACAAGGAGCAAATGAGTTTGCTAGAAGGCAGCTGGTCTCAGGTATGGTGTAGCAACAAGTGCTCAGCTCAAGTAGTGAAGAGCTGTAGGAAGAAGACTGGCTTCTACAATGAGACTTGGAATTACTGTGCTTTGCCTAGGCAGATGACCAACAACGTGACTGTGTTTCCAACACTGGAAACTGTGCTCCAATTCTTTTGGCAATCACTCATACAGGATTAAGAGCATGATTTAGCTAAGTCAAATACATGAATTAGCATTTATTCAAGTGATGTGTCACAGAACGAGACTTCCTTTCTGAACAACTTTTACAGTGATAATTGGCTGGACTCCAAAGGACCATTCAGAGCTAGATTGCTTCATCATGGGATCTTGACTGGTGCAAGTATGACTGACAGCTACCAGCCCACCATGGAGCAGCCTCTGCCAATAACAGCTGGCTTGCTGTGCACTTAAAGGAAGGACAATACTCTATTACTATTCTGTACCTATAGAAAATAGCCAACATGTCAGACAGTGGGAGTGTGCAAGGAGGCCTAAATTAATCTGCTGAGACCTGCCCGTACTCAGACTGTCTTTACTGACTCAAGCAAAACAGACAGACATACAACCAAAAGGAATATTTCCAAAACAACATACAGGCTTGATGTCACGATGCAGGAACCCCACAGAGTGAATGGCTTCTATTGATTCCAGAATCTGTTTGCCCAATCGCAGTGTCGTGCTCAGCGTGAAAGTCCCTCGAGGCTGACTCCTTCTGAGATCTGCAAGATTTCGGCCCTGGAAGAGTCAATAAAACACTTAAACCATCACATGAAAACAGAGCCTTTCACAGCTGTGAGATCTGACATGCAACCCAAAAAAGCAGACATCCTACTCAGAGAGGTGCTCGCCTCATGTCTGCTTTATTTCTTGTATGAGATCTTCCAGTAGTTCATTTTAACTTTTAAGTGATGCATTTGCTGATAAGAAGATACCAGATGGTTATCTTGGGAAGTCAGCTGGTCACTACTTGTGCAATAGGCACGGCATGGGCAGCAGTGCCTCACACTGTAGAGACCAGCATCTCCTTACTGTTGAACCCAGACCATGCAGAAGCTGATTTAAGAACAACCTCTGACTGTTCTCTGAGCCATCTAGAGATTAAAGCAGTACAAATTCGATAAGCAGGTCATGATGCTGCAGTTTCATCAGAAACTTCCTAGCACACATTGTCGGGTTCAAGCTCAAGCCAGCATTGTTGTGGCAACACCACACTGGGGAAAGCTGTCTATCAAGAGAATCGTACCCAAAATCAGGAGAGGAGGATTTTTCCACGGACTTAATACTTATCAAAACAAATTGCTAATTTACCTCCAGTTAATTAAATTTGTGAGGAAAAAACAAAAAGGCTACCAGCTATGCATGAAAATAAAGACAATTTAGGAAAGAAAAAGGAAAAAAGGACAGAGTAAATACAAGAAAAATCCCAGTGCTCTTTGATGTCTGTCATCTCAGTTTTGTCTGTACCTCTTCAGCATTGTAAAGAGAAGCTACTAAAATGATTGCATTCCATGGCAGAGTGCTCTTCTAATCCACAGAACTAATGCATTTACCAACTCATTAAGAACATTAGGAATAAGAATCTGCTGTTTCAGAGAACATGCACCAAGAACAAAAGCTATAGGGACAAGCTGTTCATTACTATGCTTTAGAATCTCTTGAGTCTGCTTCTGTAAAGACATCTATAGAAGACATCTATCATCTATAGAAGACCTATGCTTATAATACCAGTCCACATGAATTCAAACAAAATTCCCAACAGCAAACATATCAAAGATTCCAAACGGTTGAGGAGAAAACAGAGATTGCTCTCCAAATGTCATCTTCATCCACCCATTTCCAGTTCTCAAGTTATTTACAGACATTAAGGCGCCAGCTGGCTCATGTAGCCTATGACAAGTCTCTCAAATTGTTTTGAGCCACGTTTCACTTCAGGCTCTGGACCCCTGAAGAATCACACCTGATCCAGGTCAGCTCATACATACAGCTCAGCCACAGCAGCCCACCCAGGTTTGCTCCTTAACATGAACAAAATCGAGCTAAATCACTTCTCTAGTACTTGTCTTTTTGAATTCCTGTGACACTTCACTAGAGGCAGCACAGCTTTGTCATCGCTATCCTGAAACATCCAACTTACTGAACTGACAGCAGATCTTGCTTTCCACTGTAAAGCTGTTCCTCGAACACCAGCTCTCCTATCCAATGGTGACATGGAAAGCAAGGCTCATTTTTTTCAGGGCTGCACACTGAAATGTGCCATAAGTTTCCCCAGCTGCTACTGCTACCAGGAAAAGACACAAAATGAGCATTATATTCCAAATAAACACCGTCGGGCTAATTACGGAACAGAGCAGATGCAATGAGTTGCAAAGCTTAGAGTGGAAGCTTTCAGTCCTGGTGACTGAAGAGAAATGGAGAACTGGAGTACACGACAGTCAGAGGGACACGTGATAAACCATGTCTCAGCAGGTCTTGAAGTTGAAGGAGAATTTTAGCCTGAAGAGTGATGGTGCAAAACTAGCTAATGCTTTATGTATCAACGTCTTCATCTGCAAATAATGAAATTATTTTTAGCTCTGCCTACTCTACGAGCTCAGTTACATAGTCAAGAACAAACCAGAAAGTAAGAGAATCCATCCAGAGAAATTTTTTCCAAGGTAAAGTCCCTTTTATCAGGCTTGGTAAGGACAGGATTGGGAGGGTAAAAGCCTTGTTCTTCCATGAGCTCCAGGCTAGCACTTTCACAATTCATATTCACACTCACACTGCAGTAGCAGCAATGGCCAGGGTTGTTTAGAGAGCAAAGGGATTTTTTCTATCCATAACAGCAGCTGGGATGCCAACGGTGCATAAAAGGCAAACACAAGCACCAGGAGTTTACTGGTTTTACACAACTGCCTTGCAAAGCAGAGCTACAAAAGAATTAAAAGTTTATTTTAAAGAAGCACTGGGATCTGCTGGTACCTGTTTTTCTTCATCTACTGTCTAGCAGTGCCGTCACCACGTGGTAGCTACCCAAGTATTTGCCCTTATTGACTTGATATCAGCAGTGTTCAAACAGGAGTAAACACTTCCACAGCAGAAGCTGAGTTACTGCTGAGCTTGGGAGAGACAGGGGAGCCAGAGATCACGGCCTTTCACAGAGAAACTGTGCTGCTGCTGTGACACTGCTGCTCTCACTCTGAGCTCTGATACAAGACATATTTTGAATGCTGCATCACAGCTCAGCAGGAGGTATTTCAAAGAGCTGCCACGGCTGCACAACGCTGTGGGTTGCTCCTGCGAGCATTCTGAATTGAGTGCTTTCCCCAGAAAACTGACAGAAAGGCATCTTAAACAGAAAAGCAGAGCTATGAAATATTTTAGCACATATTGATGACTGGAGCCATCCCAAGGGATATCAGAGCAACATCACCCCTTCTCACTGTCTTCCATTCCATCCTCTTTCTGTGTACAACAAAGTCTTTACACCAGTGCTTGGCCTTACTCTCTCAGCGTAAATCCTTCCCAGCGATGCCATCTCTATTGGACAGATGGGAGAGGTGAAGAACAGAACTCACCTGAAGCTGCATGACCACATAATTAAACTTTTCATTTCTTCCACAGCCAATAAATCTGCAAACATGATCCTTCCCTGAAAAGAAACAGAAATGAACAGAATAGAACATAAGATAACAACCCTGTGATCATGATGTTTAGAAAAATGGTTTCTGATTCAGGGCTGGTAACCATAAAGTTGTGTCAGGTCAAGAGTTTTGCATAACAAACTGAGCTCAGCTCATTACACCAACTTTATTCAGTACAAACTGACTTGTACACACCACCACCACGCTTACCTACTAGCACTGCCTACCCTGAAAGAGCTAATCTCATGCGACCTTGGCTTGAACAAATCCTGATTTTAATAGTCAGAGACACCGGGAAAAGAAAGATGCTTACGGAAACGTTAAAGCAATTTTTTAACAACAGAAGGGAAAAAATAGGGGCCATTCTGTGTCAAGTTCTGGCATGATGTTAGTACAAACTACACCTATTCAGGCAAAATCAAACTACCTCAGCCGCCCCACAATACTCAGCTGGTCCTCAGGTGGGGGGAGCGGAGGCTGTGGTTTCAGACCCTGACCTGTAATGGATTTGTGATGGTTTGCTCTCTGGATTCTCGGAAGGGGAAGGATGAGGCATGAGTTCCCCTAATAGCAGACTGCTGATAACAGAGTAAAGGTTGACGTACACCACAATGGTGAATTCTTGGTTCCTGGTGGGGTTTCTAAGCAGGGAAGGGGCTTTGCAATTATCATTGCATAATTTGCCCTATGTTTCTTTGTAGCACTTGAGCAATGATGATCTGAATTAGTTCTTAAACCAAAGCTTATTGTTTGTTAATTCTCAGTTTCAAAGGAAAAAAGGGAAGAACATGAACACATAGAGTAGTGAGTAACTGCACTGCCTGTAGCACCCTCAGGGCCCTGCTATTGCTGTCACTGTGTGCACCACAGGCCTGGGGCATCAGAAACCGCTGGGGACAGCAAGACATGACAGAATAGGGATGTGGAGGGCAGCAGGAGACAAAGGAGCAGCTTTCTCACTGGAGAGCCAGAGCTTTGACCAGAGCAGTACACACAGCTGTGGAATACGGAGCTCTGTCCCGGGACCCTCAGTAAGAGCATCAAGAGCCTGCCCTTCGGGTCCCAGCAGCATCCCACGCGACAACCACCACATTCTCTCTCCTTCCACGAGGAGATAAAAGAGCTGCTGGCAACCAGAACTGGAGAGATAGAGACCCTGACTACTCCTTAATCCCTTTGGAAGAACAGGTTTAAAACAAACAAACAAACAAACAAACAAACCCCAGTCCTAGTATCCACCTTTATCTGGTTAGATGAACAAGAAGGTTATGTATCTGCAGATCCTTCATGTCTCTGGGATGGACATTATCCAGTCTCGGGACTGAATGTGCAAGACCATGCCAAAACTAGCAAGGAATGTCACAAGCCACCATATTTCAGGAAAAGATACTCAGAAATTAGGAAAGTACTCTCTTCAGTATACTACAGAATCTTCTGAGTTGGAAAGGACCCACAAAGATCATTGAGTCCAATTCCTGGCCCTGCACAGGACACTCCAGAAGTCACACCATGTGCCTGAGAGCATTGTACAAACACTTCTTGGACTCTGTCAGGCTTGGTGCTGTGACCACTGCCCTGGGGAGCCTGCTCCAGTGCCCAAAAACTCTCTGGGGCGAAGAATCTTTCCCTAATATCCAACCTAAACCTCCCCTGACACAACTTCAGGCCATTCCCCTGGGTCCTGTCACTGGTCACCAGAGAGCAGAGATCAGTGTCTGCCCCTCTGCTTCCCCTCACAAGGAAGTTGTAACTGCAATGAAGTCTCCCCTCCGTCTCCTCCAGGCTGAACAGACCAAGTGACCTCAGCCACCCCTCGCATGGCTTCCCCTCAAGGCCCTTCACCATCTTCGTTGCCTTCCTTTGGACAGATAAACAGATTTATATCTTTTTTCTATTACAGAGCCCAAAACTGCCCCCAGGACTCGAGGTGAGGCTGCCCCAGTGCAGAGCAGAGCGGGACAATCCCCTCTCTTGCCTGGCTGGCCATGCTGTGCCTGATGCCCCTCAGCACAAGGGTGGCCCTCCTGGTTGCCAGGGCACTGCTGACTCATGTTCAGCTTGCCATCGACCAGGACCCCCAGGTCCCTTTCCATGGCACTGCTCTCCAGCCTCTCATTCCCCAGTGTGTACACCCAGGGTTGCACCATCCCAGGTGCAGAATCTGGCACTTCCCCTTGTGGTTGGTGATTGGCCAGCCCTCTCATTTGTCCAGATCTCTCTGCAGGGCCTCCTTGCCCTTGAGGGAACCAACAGCTCCTCCCAGTTTTGTATCATCTGTGAACTTGCTTAGTATCCCCTCCAGTCCTGTGTCCAGGACATTGATGAAGATATTGAAGAGCACAGGGCGAAGAATGGAGCCCTGTGGAACCCCACCAGTGACAGGTCCCCAGTCTGATGTCCCCCCATTCACTGTAGCCCTTTGTGCCCCACCCATGAGCCAGGTGCTCACCCATCCCAGGACGTGTTGATCCAGCTGGGGGATGGACATTTTGTCCAGAGGATACTATGAGAGACAGTACCAAAAGCTTTACTGAAATCCAAAAATATTACACCAACCATCTTCCCTTGATCAGCTGGGCGGGTTACCCCTGTGACCAATGATTGAGCTGTCTTTCAAGGTGTTTTTCAATACCTCCCAGAACCATCTCCTCCATAACTTTACCAGGCACTGAAGTGAGACTGACAGGCCTGTAGTTTCTGGGGTCGTCCTTCTTTCCCTTCTCGAAAATCAGGACAACGTTCACCAGCTTCCAGCCAGCTGGGACCTCTCTGGATTCCCAAGACCATTCAAAAATCATTGAGAGAAGTTTTGCAATGACATCAGCCAGCTCTTTGAGGATTCTTGGATTAATCCCATTAGGCCCCACAGATTTGTAGGGATCCAGCTGGAGCAGCAGATCCTGCACAATTTCAGGGTCAACTGGGAATTGATCATTCTCATAGTCATGGTCCTCCAAGCTCAGGACACTGAGACCCACTTGGTCCATCAGCCATGTTGAAGACAGAGGCAAAGAATGCATTAAGCACCTCTGCCCTGTCCACGTCCCTGTGTGTGAGGTGACTATCCCCATCCTGTAATGGGCTGATGTTATTTTTACACTGCCTATTGCCATTAATATATTTGAAAAAACTTTTTTTCATTGCCCCCCACAATTCTGGCCAGCTTTGACTGCAGCTGAGCTTTGGCTGCATGAATTTTCTCCCCACGGTAGCAAGCAGCATCTCTGTATTTTTCCCATGTCACCTGACCTTGCTCCCACTGGGCACACGCTCCTCCTTGCTCCTGTTTCTTCACATACCAAGCCCACAGCCTGTGTGTGCCTACAGATATTGGGTGCCACTGGATTTTTACTGTTGACAAGCTCATTGCAAATTCAGTGTTGATTTTGACAGACACATTTTTAGTTTTCCAAGGAAACCTCTTGAGATACTATGTGGATGTAGAACACGTCCTGGTGTGGGTATTATCAAGAAGGGACCACCAGGAAGCCTCAGCTGTCCCACCCACCTTCCTGCCACGTGTCCCAATACAGATGGCTGTGCTGGTGCTGCTTGGCAATGCAAAGGGACCCTCAGAGCCAGAGTTGTGGCTACAAAGTCAACACATCTGGATAACCTCGGACAGAACCAGTTCTGTTTCTTTAGGAGCTCATGATACTCCCGTGCTTCAGCAAACTGGCCACCTACACAGGTCGCAGAGAGGATGGACAGGAGCAAGCCCACGCTCATCTCAGACATGATTCACAGATTCTCACAGACACACTGTGAGCCCCATTTTGCTTTGTTCGCCTTTCAGAGCACCAGGGGATGGATATTGAGGCAAAAGCCAAAAAACAGTGACTGTTTCTAGTGACAATGCGAGCTATTGTGTGGTAGAAAGGGTAAATTACTCATTTTTTGTCCTTGCATGTATTGTTTTAAATAATTGCCAAGCACAGACACCATGTGCTTTTTGTTGCAGCAAAACTACAGACAAGAACATTAAAAACCAACCCTCTGACAGGGAGAACCTGCCCACCTAAATCACTAATTTCAGTGAAACAGGAAGAGTAGTGTCCAATGATATGACTTCAGATGTATCCTTGCTAATTTCTTACGGCCTTTTCCGATTTTGAGTGTATTTCTGAGATTTTTTTTTTTTAAATCAGTTTCTTCCATATACTCTTGTTTTCTGGATCACAAAATTTTACAGGAAGAAAAAGTATTTAAGTTTTTCATTTGTTATTCTTGAGAACTGTTTCCCTGTTTAGGATGAACAATGTGTTTCTGCTTACTATAATTTTAGAAAATAATGAATTGACTGACAGTTCTTGATGACCTGCATCCCCAAACTGACTTGATTTTATACTGAAACCTCCTTTCCAGCCTAAAATGGGCTTGGACTTGACCTGTTAGTCTTGGGATTTTAGGCTCTCCCTGGAACAGCTCTGCCATGCACTGTTTTGCAACACAAGCAACACCAGGAAAACAGAAGAAAGGGGGTGAGGGTAAACTGTGCCCATTTCTGCATGAAACGAAAAGAATAGAACAGAGTGTAGAGAAAGCAGGCCACAGTTAGAAGTGGTGCATGCACAGCCAGCCAGTCATACAGGTGGGATAAATGCCTGCAGCATCAAACCCTCTGGGTCCCGGAGGCTTTCACTCATTTGTCATCCAAAGGAGGCACCAGATTACATCTGTTTGCTCTCTTGGAACAGTTCATGCCATGCTGAAGTAGCAGATGGAGGCTGACAGTCAGGTGTGACTCTGGGATTCCTGCAGCTCAGTCCTGAGGCTGATCAGAATTGTGAAGCACACAAGAACAATCATGTTAATAACCTCCTGTGCAGACAGGATGATGGAACTGTCACTCCATCCATGAACTTCCCTTTAAGGCAGCAAGAAATAGCCCTCTCTTCTCATACATGCCCTCCTCAAGCATGGCGATCATAGCACAGAGAGCACCAAAGCACATTTAAAACCAGAAAAGAAAGAAGAGGGGGGCAGGAAAATGTGGGTTTTTTCAAGGTATATTTAGGATGGGAATCCTCACCACCATTTTACTGCACTAACTGCCAGATGACACTTGCTCCTGTACGAGACTGCTCTGCTCAACAGCTGCCCAGATGTTCCAGAGGGTCACCAGTTATACCATAGAAAATATGCTTTACATCTGTATTTGTTTGTTACTAAAACAAAGCAAAGAACAGAGCAATAGATTATAAAGAGTTTTGGCCTGTTAATTAACTACCATTGGAGGAATACATCAGCCTGATGTTCATAAGCACTGACTTGAGGAAAGTTTCGGTGTTTTATCTTGTTCACAAGCATTTAGTTAAGGCGAAATTTTAACGTTCAGCCACAGAAAAATACTCTTTCTACTGCGGTCTTTCAACTACAATGGATACAAGAAAGTCCCACATAATATGGGGTAAGAAATATTTCAGTCACTGAAATGGTCTTCACCGTCCTTGTTCTGAAGAAACTTAAAAATTACAGTCAATAATTATGTTCTCATGCATAAAAACCTCTTCCACCCTTGGAGAGATATTCATCACCTTGTAGAGATATGATTAAAGCCCCCATTTGAATACTTCAAAACTTTCACTACATGAAAAGCTTTCATTACACAGCTCCTAAAAGAACCTAAATTATGATCCTTTTTTGAGTCTATTTTTTCACATGGATCAATTTCAAACTGGTGGACACCAATATTCATTCCAATCTTCTACTCATTTAAGTTCTTAAACATTCCTAATGTATTTCCAATGCAGCAATGAAACAAATCAAATAAATACTAAGAAGGAAATATGTAAGATTATTGTTGCAACTTGAAGTTGGTTTTTTTGTAACAGACTCCATATTTCCTGTGTTTTCACCAGAAAACCAGTAACCACCCTTCTCCACATAGAAGTTAAAAAATTTAATCTTTTAATTTTATGCTAAAATTCTGTGATTCATCTCCATAGAGTAGCTGTCTCATTCCTATCAGTTCACCCAAAACACTGAAGTAACTTCTGCATGAATTATCATAAATCTTATAGCAATCGTTACTCTTATTACCGTTACCTTACCAATTCTTGCCTTTTCTCCTGCACGAGACCAACATTGACACAACATCATGAGTTCAGCAGTGCCCACCAGGATGGTGGCAGGGAAAGGAGAATGTAACGTTAACAAAAGGTGCCAGAAAACTAGGTTTGTTCAGCCTTCAGGAAGGCAATAGAAGGGAAACTATCTGCTGGCCAGAGCCACCTAACACAAGAGCGCCAAGAAGATAGAGCCTGACTTTTCTCAGAGGTTTCAGCTGGGCTGGAGTTCATTTCACTCCTAATAGCTGGTACAGTGCTGTGTGGTGTATTTAGGATGAGAAAAATGTTGATAACACAGGAATGTTTTGGCTGTTGCTTAGTAATGCCTACCCTAACTCACGTTTTCAGTATTCCCCTGCTCTGCCAGTGAGGAGCTGCACAAGGAGCCAGGAGGGAGCTGTGAGAGATCGGAAAGGTTGATGTCTCAAGACATTTTGGGGTGCATGTGTGTGGGGCAAGGGCAGGCTGGGCCTTGCCCTGGCAGTGCACTCCTAGAGCCAGTATCCCAGACTGGCAGAGCTGCCAATCACTGTCACACTGGAGAAAGTGCCCCACACCCCATCCCTGGAGCCCCTAACCAAGCTCCTGAGTGGTCAAAGGACCAGAAGTCCCACCTAGGGGAAGGGCCCAGGAAGGCCAAAGGGTATTTAAGGCCGAACACAAGATGAGCACATCTTGACCCTACCTCCTCTTGGGAGTTTCTGTCAGCTGAACATCATTGGAACCCAGGACTTGGTAGCTCCATGGGTCCTTTTCTATATCTTTTCTGTCCTCCTCCTTCTTCTAATTCCCTCTTTTTGAGTAACTTAAAATCAAATGGGCTTAGAGTTTGTGAAGTTGAGTGGGCTAAGTCAATGCTTTGAGAAGTGTTTGGTGTTGATTGAATGCTGCTCTAAACATTTTGCCAAAGTTCTCTGGTTTTCTAAAGCTGCCAGTAAAATCTATTTCGTTGTTTTGACCTCTTGAGAAGACCTTGTCTGTATTTCTCCCGTGTGTCTAACTCAAGAGTGCATTAACAACCATAAGCGCTGTTAAAAGCCTCACTGAGAGAGTTTTTTGGGGCCTTGCAGGAGCACAGCTGGAACAACTGACCTGAACAGGCCAAAGGGATAGCGCTTACCACGGAGTATCATGCCCAGTATAAAAACTGGGGCAGGTTGGCCAGGAGCCACAGAACACTGCTTGGGAATGTGCTGGGCATCGCTCAGAGGGTGGTTCATCACTTGTACTTCTTGGGTTTTATTCCCCCTTTCCTCTTCTTATCTCCCTTTTCATTACTACTATTATTGTTCTTATTTCACTTAATAAACTGTTCTCATGTCAGCCCATGGGTTTTACATTTCTCCACTGCTCCCCACCCCATGGGGGCAGGGGTGCTGAGTGAGCAGCTGTGTGGTACTTAATGCCAGCTGGAGTTAACCCACGACAGAGGCACACAGAGAGGCACTGGGCATGAGCTGCAACATGGGAATTTCCTGTTAGGTGTGATTTCTTTTTCCTCCATGAGGATGGTGAAACCCTGGAAGAGGGGCCCAGAGAGGCTGTAGGATCTCCATCTCTGGAGGTTATTCAAGATTTCACTGATAAAAGCCCAGAGCAACCAGATCTATTTGTTTTCTGCTTGGAGCACGAGGCTGTACTAGAGACCTCCAGAGGGTCCTTCCTGCCAGCCTAAATTTTCTTCTGGATCTGTGTCACACTCACTTGGAAAAGCCCAAGTGCTTAGGTCACTAAGCACAACATAACTTGCTCGAGCACTCGGCACTGCTGGAGTCTCTATGATATGCCCAGCTATTCACGTGTAGCTGCGCAATCGCTCTCCCTGGTACTTGGAAAGCTGCAGCTGTTTCCCAATGCTCTATGTTAAAATGTGCATTTTACAGCTATCCTCTTCTTTATTTGCCTGTCAGTGTCAGGTTTATCAGCTTATCACAGATTCTGTATTGTGAGGATATTGAATTCACTTCTGTACAAATATTGTAAAGAAATGGAGGATTCATCAGGACTAGAAGATGAAATGAGAATTATTTTCATCATCTTCTAACTTTACTTGGAAACGCTGCCTTCAGCTTGGCAGAGCTGGCTCACAAAGGCTTCTGTCCTCTGCAGTTACCGAGTTTCATCTCTGGCCAGACAAAACAGCTGACTTCAGGCACTTGTCAACTCAGCTGGACAAAGGAGTTTTGGACATGAAAGAAAACAAATTCTGTGCTGGAAGTAAGGCTTAAGTAACTACATTACTCAATAGTAATCAGCTAGGATTTAACCAACTGGGTTAAGCTTCCTAGTGCTTCTGCAACAGATCAATGAACTCATGGACACAAAACCCCAAAGGCTTGTCATTGTCCCCTAATCAAACAGTAAAAGGGAAAACTGACTGAGCTTGCATGGCATAATTTCCTCTAGTTGTTTCCCAAGACTAACAACTTTAAAATGAATAACTGATAATAGATCCCACACAGGTCAAAGCACAGTAAGTCCCATAAAAAGTGTGGTTTAAATCCTTTTCCAGCCATCCCATGACCTTCCCCCCACCGAATGGCAACATAGTTAGCACAGAAATCATGTGTCCCAAACGCCAGTTCATTCAAACACTCTTCCACATGGAAAAATGCAGTGCCGGGTAGAGAGGCTCAAGTTACAGCAAGTCTGTGAATCTGCCACCCTGTGATGGCCTACCAGCCTGCCAAGGGTAATTTACTCAGCTTTCTAGCTTTTGCAGATAGCTTGCTTACATCAGCCTAGCAAAATACTGCAGAAACACGTAAACTGTGTCTATAAAAGTAACAGAAACTGAATCCCCGAGAGTTAAGCCACCACTTTAACACAAAAACCTCACATATGCAATAAGAACAAAAACCGCTAAGACTGGCGAGTAAGAAATGCAAGGTCCCTTTTCTTCCATTATTTTGATAGGAAACCCTTATCTGTCCAACCCCTGGTAATAAACAGGGAACGAGCAGCACAGACTTGCTTTACTGTCTGCTGTAACAAAATCAGGTACTCAGAAACTACACTGCCTGTGACCGGGCTGCATCTTGCACAACTACTCAATATGCAGAAGATCTCTGCACTGCAGAATAAAATTAATCAGAGTCCTACACAATGAAACTGGTTCCACTGAAAAGAAGGCATTTACAAAGAAAACAACACACTGAAGAGAGCTTAGCAATATCTGGCAGCCGACTGAGATCAAAAGCAAACACTTAGGGCCTTGTAGCCTCACGCCAGGGCAACATTGCCACTGCAGATGAACAGAAAACAGTGCTCAGCACCAGAATAATCTGGCCATTTTAAATTACAATCTGCTAGGCTGCTCCAAAGAGAAGCCCATCATAGGAAACTGAATGTTGTGGCCATATCCGTATTTCAGAGAGCCTATGGACCAGAAGGCATACAAAATGCACTCCTTGTGAGAGATCCTTCTGCAGTGCCCTGGCCTCACAAGTCCTCAGAGTGCTCCCAGAGACACTTATCAAGAAGTGGGTAAGGACAGGGAGGATACTTTTGAATTCAAAGCATCTGCTTCTGAGCCTCACACAGCCCCAGCCGAGAATTAAGAGCGAATGCAATTCCTGGCTTGCCACCTAAGACAGTTTCTACACCCCTCTCTGCAGCAGCCCACTGGATTTCATCAGGGATACTGGTTTACAATTCCTGCAATTAAGGTTGCTGTTAGAAAGGCAGACCGACAGAGACAGCCCAAGCCAAGCACCTCAAAAGCTATGCCAAAGCTGTTCTCACAGAGATGTGGCATTTTGATTAACCTCAAAGATCTCATAGACAGGAAGCTGAGTCCAGACAGTACTGATGCTCCTTTGCCACCTGAATATTGCTCCACAGCAAATTCAGGGTTGGGAAAAAAATCACAGACAGAGCAGGCAGGTTGCTGTCTGTTTGTATTTCAAAGGGTTAGAAAAGCATTGAAGAGATGGAAAAACATCTGCTCATCCAGATGTGATAGTACTCTTCTTTCCATGTGTTCAATGACAGGAAACCATCCCATTTTTTCTCCTCCAGACTCAAAAAACCAGGAGTCTCAGAGTTCTGGTTTATAAAAGCAATGAGGTTTTAAAGAAAGCCCCCATACTGCCTTAAATCATCACAACTACCACGTGTCCGTGTTCCAAGAGTGGCTTTGGGTCATGTAAGGTTTTCTGAGCAAACAGACCATGAAGTTCTACTTCAGGTGCACACCAAGTGATCCCCAAATCCTAAAGCAGAGTGCAAACTAACAAATGGACCCTCAGACAGGAGGGCAGATTAAAAAAAACCAAATCAAACTAACCCAAAGCAAATAGCCTTGAATCCATGAAGTTCATAGTGTAAAATCCCCAAGCTGTATCTGCTGGAGATGCACAGGCCTGAGCCACTGCTGCTACCCACTGCTCTGCAGGTCCTACACTGCTCACTGATGGAGACATTGCTTAAGAGGCTGAAACACAGAAAACCCAACCAAAGCCTTTCTTGCTGCCTGGATATGCCAAGTTACTAATTCACTTGGCCATCTAGATCTTATTTCCATTTACTTTTTAATGTACATGATCCAAAGGCTTGTCTACACAGCAAAACACTGGCAGGTACAACTAAACCAGCAACCTCCTCTGCTGGAGACCATCTGCAGGAAGTGTTTTGCCAGTGCAGCTTAGGCTCGGTTTCAAAATGCTTGACTGCAAAGTAAAAAATCCCAATAGGTTAAAACTGTGTGCAAATGGTACAATCACATACACATCTCACTTAAAGATAGTTTTACATTAGTGACTAAGGTAATAAAATGAGGGCTTGGCACTAAAATAGTATTCTGGCAGAGAAGCTGTATTCATTCACAAGAAGTTCATTATGCACATGTGCCCAAACTATCCCTGAAACGGTTTCTGAATTTGTTATTGGTAAGATTTTCAACCCTAGTAGTGTAATTCTCTACTAGCTTCTTTAGGAGCAATAAGACAATGTGAGCCAAACAGTGCTTCAAAAGGATTAAAACAAAAAGCTATCTTGTGGGGCTCTGATTAGAATTGGCCAGATACTGTAGCACCAGGCAGAATGTCCTGAGCCCTGCAAGTCCAGCCTGAACAAGGAAATATTCTACAGCAACTTTGTGGGACCAGAAGATTTTGATTTTGACTAATAAAGTCTATGGAAGGCAAGAAAAAGACAAAAATGTTGCTAAAAACTTCTTGGGTAAAGGTGCAACAACAGGATAACTGAGAGCATCAGCTCATCACCTACTTGAGCAAGAAACTCCATAAGCTGAGTTCTCAATTGTGTTTCACCCAAAGCATAAAAGGGTACCATTGCTGGTGTTTCACAGACCCAAGACAGTGAATAGATGTGGAAGTTTGGTCAGAAGATGATTTACCATCCCTGCAAGTAACAATGCAAGTTAGAAAGAACTTTGCCTTTGGGAAACATATTAATAACTAAACAGATACAGAAAAAGCACTGTACAGCTAGAAAAATCAAATCGAGTATGAGCAGAACAGAAAGACTCTACAGAGCAGGTGAGAGATACTGAAGTGGCAGTGATCTCACATAGCCAAGCTCAAGTATCTCAGACCCATTTGTGTTGGAAGGGACCTCTTGAGACCATCTAGTCCACGGCCCTGTTCAAGCAGAGACAGCTAGAGCATGTTGTCCAAGGTCACATCCAGCTGGGTTTTCAGTATCTCCAAGGACAGAGATACAATCATCTCTCTGGGTAACCTGTTCCAGCACAGGACTACCCTCACAGCAGCAAACTACACACAGTGTTTATCAGAAGGTACAGAGACTCTACAGAAGAGTCATTACCTGATTGGCTCCCCAGCTGTTCTGTGTGGATTGCTGGTCCCTCATTGAGAGGGACCTACCTGCAGCTATGTTCCCTGTGTGGCTATCCCACAAACTGTCCGAGAAAGCCTAACTGTTGGCGACAGCCTGCAGTCCGCACCAACCAGGAGCTCCTGCACTCAAAGGTCAGGCTGTACCCAAACCAGGTCTGCAGTATGGGCCAATGGCCAACCTTCTCTATCCCAAACTCTGCCAAACTTTAGCAATTTGCAAGGCTCTGATCACAAGCTCTGGAAAGAGCAGCAGCTCTTTAGTCCTTTAAGGCTGGCGTGACACCTAAACAGAAAACAATAAAGCCGCACTATTTAAGAGGGACTGCAATTTTCAATTCTACCAGAAAAGTACAGAGGGATTTTAGACAACACCGTTCTCTTGCTTTTCATCTGGAAGTCCATGAACTGATTGTATCACCTATGGTAATACCACCAACTTAGCCCACCCACCAACTGTTGGAAAAAGGCAGCATCTCCCTTTCTGAAATGTTTCTCACCTCTTTGCAACACTCACGGTGAAAACATACACAGCACACGACTCCCCATGCTCTCAACCCAATTTCTTATTTTAACTTTATCATTTATTTCAGTAAAGCATTTGGGGATTAACCTTCAACCAAAAAAAGCTAAATTCCTCACAGAACAGCTTGATTTGTAAAAACATGGCTGAAGTGAAGTGTCATTGTTATGTGCAGGATAGCTGATGCACAGCCAATTCTGCTTCTTTTGTCTTGTCTGTCCCTTCCCTGAATATTTACTGCTTTGCCAAGGGGCTTTTCCCAGTTCCACACACCACCACTCCCTCTCTCCAGTCACCAGCATCAAGGAGTGCACAAATGTGGGTGTTTTTTCAAGCATTTGGTATTCTCAACAATCTTCCAGAAATAAACACATGTATTAGTCAACACCTTGCACATTTTCTGATGCTAGTCCTGGTTTGGTGACTTCAGGTCACGCTTTTCAAGCATTCACTGCCCTGGATGCAGCACCTATTGGCACTGGCCAGCCCGACAGCATTGCCTCTTGGAACTCTAAAATCCATCGTTCTACACAGTCATACCCTCACTCAATTCAGAGTAGTTTCAAGTGTACAACAAAATCAAAAAATCTCAATCAGAGCCTGGCTTGCCCTCATTGCAGCGTTTTCAGATCTCAGACGCCCACTCTGCTGTTCTCTGGGAGCTTGTGTATCCAGGCCTTTCACAAATCAACAAGAGTCCTCATAATGACCTGGGCTGATTTCTCCTTTACGCTGCTCAGCTGCATCTAGAACAATCCAGAGTATTCAAAAGAGGCCTTATCGGTCCTCCTCTTGGGAGAGCAGAAATGTGGAAAATGATTTGACCTTCAAAAATAATTCACTGGCTTTCACCTAGAGGCGATCTGTCACAAACATTGAGTAACTCATTTCACAAGGCCTGCAACAGTCTCGCCCTCGAATCCAATCGTATCTCTGGAGATTTTGTACAAAGGCAAAGGTATAGATTCAAACATAGGGCCACAACACTATCTCTGAAGCGTGAGTCCTGGTGATAAGGATCCTACTCACTGCTTCAGCAGAAGGTGTTTCCTCAGCCCAAGTGGGAATCCTGCAGAAAGGAACATCCCTTCAAATGTGTATTATACTATAACACATAAACTGTACCTGGCAATAGCTGGCTTTGCCTTAACGAGGAAATCCGTGCACAATGCCCTTCAGCCAACAGCAGTTCTCAATTCCTCAAAGGCAGATTTGGAAATTCCTTGTTTACATCCCTCCACAGCAATCTGTTTAGTAGAAGCCCCCCTCCTTCAGCCAGGAACAACTGCATCAAGACAGCTCCCTTGCACGCTAATTAAGAATGGGCACATCACTTCACACTCTGCCTTCAGGACAGCGAGGCACACGAAACAATATCTAATAGTCAGTTTCCTTGTACTTCCTGTTATCCACTTTTTGCACTCCTCTACTAGTCAACCATTTTACTTAGAGACTCTTGTCGTGCTTACAGTGTTCCAGGTCCTCTGGGAGGCAACCTCATTTTTTAGTCAGATGCTGCTTCCTCTAGTCCTTATTTTCTAATCGGTATCACTAGATTGCACAGACCAGTGTATCAACAGTTCAGTTTAAGTCTCCTCACTGTCCTTATCCTGACAGACAAAACAGTCCCTGTTGTTGGATCTCACTTGAGTTGCAGAACGTAACAACTTTCCGAGCCGGATGACTTAACGTGACATCACATACAGATGGAAGCTGAAGAGAAAATGATCAAAACCGTTTGCAACTTTGGATTCTAATTGTTCACATGCACAGTGACTTGTAGCACTTCCAAAGGGCTTTTTGCCTTACCTTGCAGCTTTTTCAGGACAGCCACTTCCATCTTGAGAACTTGCTTGGGCTGCTGAGCTGATTCTACCTTCAAGGCCACATTCTCACGGGTCAGCAAATCCATTGCCTCATAGATCTCCCCAAAGCCACCTCCACCGATCTTCTTCAGCTGGAAAAGTACAAAGTGGTTTGGTACAACATACACAAGAGGGAACATCAAGCTGGCTCTCACAAAGCCAGCTCCTCGACTGCGTAGGGAGAACGAGCTCAGCTCCCAATCTGTTCTGTGCCTGAATCCCTTCACTGCACAGCTTGGCAAAAGTCCAGCTACCCACTTGACTGTGCTATGTATAAATTCTTTGCTGTAACAACAAAGAGCAAGCCTAGCAAGCAATGACAGGTGATACTTTTAAAAGCAAATGATAATGCCTATTGCCTCCGTGATGTTCTTGCCAAAATTCAAGGAAAGACCCTTCAAGGAGACAGCAGAACCACTGTCCAGAACATGGCAGATGCCAACTGTCATTCATCCCCAACAAATACATAACCATGGTGGTTGGAGCTAATGCTTTCAAGAAGTAAGTTAAATGTAGTTTACATCTCATTCAAAGGATTTTAAAAACAGAACAAAACATTCACTGTAATTTTTTACAAGATGCTCTGGTAGTGAGGTTACTTCAGTGTCACATTTCAAAAATCTGCCAACTGCACTACCTCAAAACAGTTGTGCACAAGCCACCAGCACAGCTTCATTCTTTCCCAGTCTCTGTCTTTTTCTTTTTAGATTGAAACCCAACCAAATAATGCTTTTTGTGTCTCCGAGCAAAATTAAAGACTGCTTCACAATAGGAATCCACCACTTCAGTTGACATAAACTCAAAGCTAAAGATGTCTAAGTTTCAGCATATTTGATATGTACCTTCAAGAGATAGATTGTCTGCCTGTTCTAGAGTAGCCTCCCATTCAGAGAGCAAGTCAGGATCCTCTGCCTTTCCTGGAAGGTGATTCCTTGATCCTCCTTCTGCTGAGACTTGACAGCATATGTGCATATAGTTATATATAATCGTGTATAATACAGACTCCTCATGTATTGCGAGTGTAAATGTCTACGCCAGGAAAATCGTTTTATATTTGTTTCTCTTAGATATATTTAAAGCCTACTGTGCTGCCCAGGAGGAAATTCAGGTTTACAGCAGAGATAGATCAGGGCTCCCTTGATTTGCTTAGCACTCGTTCATTGAACCAAGCTGCAGCCCTTCCCTTCAGCATTTTGTGTTCCCTCTGTTAATAGCTGCTCTGGAAGCCGCTTCTTTCCAGCAGCAGCACTAACACTTTACAGAGGAAAAGAAGTTTTGGTCACACAGATACTCAAACATGGATCTTACACAATGTTTAAGATTTCCAGTTTGCTGAACAAAGGGCCCGGCCTACCAAAGGTGACCCAAGTAATTTGCTTGAAGAAAAACAGCTCCACATGAAGAAGGAAGTATTTCCCATATTAACAGCCTGACTTATTGTCTCTGAAGCTATTACTTGATAACCCTTTGGAAGTTGCTGTCCAGAGCAACCTCTTGTCATTTTTCCTCATGACCTTCCACAGGGCTAAACGGGCATATTCACACAGTAAACAGCCCAATAACTAGGTCAACACGGATTATTCATAAATTATTACAGTGCAGCCCTACTTCCACTTGGAAATCCACACTAAGTGAGCTGGCTATTAAAAAAAAAATCTTTCTTTCAAAACAGTGCTGCATTCAGCATAGCAACAACATGTCAGCTAATACTTCAGGATTCAGAACACAAGATCTTCTGTTGTCTGATATATTCATGAGAAAGGGAAAGGGACAGTAAAAGCTACAGAAGGCAAAAAGGTAAGATGGGATCTGGAGGGACTTTGAGGAAGATTAAAAATCTCTCAGTCAGGAAATGGGTAACATAACAAATAAAAGTCAACAGTAAAAAAATATAACACAGCATAGCTGAGATGGAGAAAAAATAGAGGCTACCCAAACATCTCACTGTGTATATTAATTCAAGAAATAGATCTAGGGAGAAATATTGCTGAGCCAGCACAGACATGCATAATGATCCTTTTCCACTCATGGGCCCTAACAGGAACAGCTCTGATGGTCCAACACAGTCGTCAAAATGCAAAGGTACTGCAATACAAATGGAACAACACAGTAATACGACTAGGATAGGATCTGTGGGAAGGTCCAGTCATGTAGGATGTACAGTGTTGAACACCTTTGCTCTAGAAGCTCTCACTGAATTAGGAGTCGTTCATTTTAGGAGTAAAAGAATGATCAGGAGTCTGGAAAAACTACGGACAGCCTAGGACTGCTACCTCAGAAAAAGCAAAGGAATGTGTGCATCAGAGAAGCAGGTTCAGGAAAAAAAAGTACAATATTGAGACTGCACACCTGGCAAAACAGCCAAACTGGAGGATACATAAAAGTCTACAGAGAAACAAATGCAAGATGACACGAGATCAAGATCGGAGCTTCTGCTGAATCAGAAAACTGACTTCATACACACATTCCAGCCAATGGAAGGCTGTCAAAGCTGCCTTTGCTTCCTTGCATCCTTGCTCACACTCTTATGGAAATTATTCTCTGGCATACTTTCCCCAGCACACCAGATGGTATCATCTATTCAACATTACCACTAGCACTGCCATACTTCTTGATTTTTCGGCAACATCCAGAGGCCATCAGCAGCCATTTCCTTTCCTTTGTTCCAGAGCAAGTTGTTGTAAGTCAAGGTCTTGGCTGAGGTCAGGGGCTTATGACACATCCATTGCCTCATTGTCTGAGTGCTCTGTGGGAGTTCACTTTCTAAGGTGAACTTGGCACAGCCTTCTGCTGGACAAAAAGGAGAGATGGGAACATACCACTCAAAAAACCCCAAACCAGTAATGAAACTGCAAACACAAAGTCAAGACAGAGAATGAAACATCTAATTAGAATCACCTGAGGGGTAATCATGAGTCATTAGCCCATGTTAAGCCTCACTGCCCTGGGGATATTCTCTTCTGGTGCTGTTTCCTACCTTCTACCGGCCCACTTACTGTTAAGATTGGGATACAGGCTGACAACATCAGCAGGATTCATCCCACCCAGCTGCACGAGCCCCTGTGTGAGCTGGGTGTCCAGGTGCCTATTCCAGGCTGTGGAATCAAGTGAACAGTTCATCCGATCAAACAGGGAGGTATTTGGACTTGCACGCAGACAATCAGTAGTTACACAGGACACAGATGGCTCCCTTTGAAAACTCCTTTAAATATTCTGAAATATTTTGGATTTATCCTGAAAAAGACTCTTGTAGCACAATCTTCCAAAGCCTACTAAAAAAAACCCCAAAACAACAACCGTAACGCACAGCCTTCTCACTAAGCAAAAATCAGTACTTTCAGACACAGTTCAAAAAACCAAGGCAACACACAACCCCAGCCAAAAATAGGCTTGAATACAAATTTAATCTTTTATTCCAGAAGCATATACAACACCGCTGCTCTAAACAAAGTCTGCCTTCCAAGGATATTATAGAAAAGACTAGACCTTCCCAGGATAACATTCCAGGACCAAGGCAGGAGTGGTTCAGTGTCAGGATCGGTGGCAATATCAAGGAACAGGAATGTGTACTCTAAATCCAGAGCAAAGGACCAAAGGAAAAGCCAGCAACCTTTAGTGAACTCAGCCAGGGTCAAGGCTGCCATCCACAGGCTTCAAAAGGTTTCACGAGGTCAAACAGCGACCACTGTGGCTGTCTTCTAGGAGCACTTGTACAGCCAAGCCTGCGACTCCTGCAGCCCGACTCGATGGGCTACGTGATCCAGAAATGGCCAGCAGGCCTCATCTGACTTCACAGCTGAGGAAGAGTTAACCTACGTTCCTCAAACTCTCCAGAGTCCACTCAACTTGCTTAAGAGGACTGGATCTGATCTCAAAGGAAATGAACTCGGGTAAAACAGGCATGAACTGAGAAGCCAATCAAGAACTCAACCAGCCACACTCTAAATCATCTGAAGACCTGTCAAAGCCCACTTAAAACAATTCAGAGCGAGACCAAAACAGGCCTCAAGAACCTTCCTTATCCCAGGTTCCCTCTTGGAATCATAAATGGCCTTTGTGAGCAAGACAAGGTAAAGAATCCATGAAAGTTTTGCGGGGTTTCCAGCAAGGTTTCCAAAATAAACAGGAGAGCTTCAGATCAAGAAGCTCAGAAATCTGAAAGAGAACAAAACATGGATTGCACCTAGCAAAAGAACATACACATGTACACGAGTCATCGCTTGTGTTCAAAGCTCAGTGCAGGAGCTGCCAACTCTGTCTTGCTAATAAGTGTCAGTTGTGAATCCCCAGTAAATGGCATTTATGTGAAATAAAGAGACACATCAATTCAGCTTTAACATCCATACCTAGTTCAAAGCAAGTACAAGTTACGTTTGACTTTGTTCCCTCCCCGGAACAAAGCTGTTCACATCGTTCAGAGCACACGTGGATCAAGACCCTCTGGGGTCTCAGCAGAAGTCATGTGGTTCCAGTACTGTCTAAATTTCATCTAGTCAAAGCATCAAAAATATCTGCAAGTAAAGAACGAGGACTAAAAAGAGTACTTCTAAACCTACAAGTTTTGATAAAAACCATAAACGCACCCTTATCCATGTCTTTTTTCGTAAATAAGAACAAAAATATTACTGCTGTCAGACAGCCAAACTTTACTGACTTCAAGTGACAGGAAAATGAACCACCAGCGGGCTAACTGCAGAGAACTAGCATCTTCATTTGTCAAAGCTTTGTCAGCCAGCAGAAAGGAGGAAAGGAGGAAAAGAGGAAAGGAATTCAAGGAATACATTACACCAATCTAAAATTAGAAATCGGCTCAATAATGGAAGTATGCCAGCACTAAGAGCTACAAGGTTCAAGCAGATGCCCAGACAGAGACAGTCAGAGACACTGGGAGGACAAATTACACAAAAGACCTTCTGGCAGTTGCACCCCAGCATCACATAAATATGCCACACACCTGCTTGAGCAGGATCCATCACCCACAGCAAAGCTTGGACCATACAGCTGGCACATTCTGGCTTAGATTCAGAAAGATCTGTGACAAAAGGAAAAAATGCTACTCCTGATATTACAGCTGTATGCTCACTTTAAGGCACACTCCCTTTTTCCTCTATCCCTTGATCCTATGATGCCCATTTCCTTGGGCCACCAGAAGTATTTTCATAGTTTTTCCAGATTACTCCAAGCCCCTCACAGCTCGTGGTTCTGACTGGTCTCACACCAGCTTAAAGCAAGGAGAAGGCATAGAAGGCCTGCCTAAAAGGAAAGGGTCTGCACTTTCCACTTTTTCTTTTTTTGGGGGGGGGGGGGGGGAGAGAGAAACGACTGCTCAATGAAGGCTCACAATGCACAAGTCAGCTAGCACATGGTCAAATTCCCAGCTCTACTCAGAGCTGGGAAAAAGAATTTCTCATTGCTATTTACAGCCTTTAGCAAGGCATGTCATTTCTCAGAGCCTTCAAGTGGGGCAATGACCTCACTGCAGCATTTAAGGCTATTGTGAGACATTATAAAACATAAAAGGTTATTCCTCTAGTAAGAGGTAGTTGTTGTTGACAATACAGCTGCATAGTTCTGTCTTTTCTAAGGCAGAGTTAGTGGGTAGAGCTTCTACCAGGCCCCAGTCACAGATTCATGCAACAGTGAAGCATTGAATCCCTCACTTACTGCCTCTACCAACTTCGAAATTGGTTTAAAATGTTCCCCTGTGAGCATCGCCGAGCATATTTGAGACTTTATTTGGAGTTTTTGGTGCTTTTAAGAGTTCTGCTGTTGCCAAGAACAAAGTTACTTTGTTTAGACTTTGTTACAAAAATACTCCCATCATTTACAGAAGTTTTAGCACTCCTGTCAATGAAGGAGAAACTCCAAGATTAACGAAGAGGGAATGGTTACAAGCTAAAGTTAGCCAAGGCAAAGGAGAACAGAGGATCCCAGAATCTCAGAATTGTTAGGGTTGGAAGAGACCTCTGGAGATCACCTAGTCCAACCTAGTCCAACCCCTCTGCCAGAGCTGGTGACACAGGAACCCATCCAGATGGGTTTGGAATGTCTCCAGAGAGGGAGACTCTACAATCTCCCTGGGCAGCCTGTTCCAGTGCTCAGCCACCCTCAATATAAACAAGTTCTTCCTCCTGTTAAGGAAGAATGGGAATTAGCAATCATGCTCCTGAAGCAAAGGCATCACAAGAGCACTGGAAATTCAGCTTAGCAAAGAATCTGACCAAA
This sequence comes from Mohoua ochrocephala, assembly GCA_013398855.1. NCBI lineage: Eukaryota > Metazoa > Chordata > Aves > Passeriformes > Acanthizidae > Mohoua > Mohoua ochrocephala. Next base: position 411,747 of record VZTA01014641.1, read on the forward strand.
TTTTAGGCTCCGGGGAAATTTCCATTTGTGCAAGGAGAGACAGATAAAAGCTGCAAGCATTATTTTCTGAGACACTGGTAAGCACAGGGCATGTTTCAAGTCCTAAATGTCAGTTAACCTGCCCATGGATCATCCCTCCAAAACAAGTAAATGCGCTCCAGTCCAGAGCTGCAGGAGCACAGCAGAGCTTTCCTTCAGCTGTGACAGAAAGCTTTGGGAGGGGCAAAGGGGTTGTCTCCATTTTGGTGTCTAATCACAGAGAAAACTGAGCTTCTCCATCTGCTCTCAAGAAGCAAGGAGAATGAAGAACAGTTTGAATTGCTCAAATATAAATAGGCTGTTCAGCAATAGGCCAGAGAGAAAAGTGAAGGCTGTGAAGAAAGCTGGAACAAAGTGAAGAGAGACAGGCAATGGGGAGCAACAAGAACAGATCTCGGCTGAACTGCCTAGGTCAATACAGATATACAGGCACAAGCCAAGTCTAAGGAAAGGACAATGTTTTGTCTGAAGCGAGCTGTTGAAAAATAACCTGTCCACAGCTTGGAACTGAAGGGAAATCAGAGTCCCAAGTTTCTTTAGTCCTCTGCTCTCCACAGTCCACTGTAAAACTCACAGGGCCACTGTACCACAGCCAGTCAGCATAAAGAACAACTCAGCACTACTACTGCAAATCACTTACAGCTCAAACTAGTGAGGCTTCTGCTAGGAGCTTAATGATTCAGAGAGTGCTGACAATCCCAGTTAAAAATTGAGACAATGGCACACATGGGATTTAAATGTTTTTCCAGCATTTAAAAAGCAAAGCCAGTCCAGCTTGCACAACAGATGAGATAAGAACTAAAACTCTTAACATATGATGATATCATTTGAAGAAGTATCCTAATAAATTTACACAGAAATGGAACCAGCTGGTTAATCATGGACTTTCTGACTCTTGAAGCAGCTGACATTCCAACCCAAAACATCTGGTTTTACATTATTTTATTGCAATGCAATTTATTTATAGTCACGTCTGTAGTATTCTTTGCCACAGTAATTCGAAATTCAAGTTTCTTACTAAAAAAAATACTCAACTCTGCTGTAACATTTCAATCCTACCTAAAAATTCTTGGCAGGTCTAGTCTTCTGAAAACACCAGTCTAAAACCCTTCTTCCTGCAGTATCTTGCTAACATATCAAATCACACCACTCCACTGTGGCTTGCCAGAGGCGAGGATTAAGTAGGGAAGTTGCTGTACTTCTGCAGGAGGAGGAGGAGGAGGAGGGAGTCTGTTTGGGCCATTACAGCCAGAGCCACTCACCACTTTCCAGCGATCTTTGACCACGTAGTTGGTCGGGAGAATGTCGACCTGTTCCCCTCCACCACTCATGTTTGGTTCGTCCTTGATGACTGCTGCTAGGCACTGCATTTGCCAGCCAGAGAGTATTTCAGTAGCTCCCAGTTTAGATGAGCCATTTATCTGGGGGGAAAAAAAAGGGGCAGGGGGAACGAATGACAAAATTATTACAGGTCACAATGTAAGTACATGCTGCATTTCCACAGGCTTTGCTTATGACTAAAGCAGAACCACCCTCTTAGGAAAGAAGGCAAACTCACCTTGCAAACACCTGAGCTCACTCCGTGCATAACCTGACAGACACAACCATGCTCCAAGTCAGCAGCACAAACTAGAGGGTGACAATCACCAGCTACACCATGCAGGAGTCCAATGCTCTCGGGCTTGACAATGCAAGGAGAATCCAACACCAAAATGTTGCAAGGGCTCTTCTTGTTACCAGGCAAAAAGGTCTTGCTTTAGCAGAGCAGCTGCTACCTCGGCAGTTTTTATGGCTTGCATTGGATGACATCCAACACAAATCAGAAAGGTTTGCCAGGTATTGCATTCAATAAGGCTAAAAAGTCTGAATAGGGTAGAAGGCCTGTACAGGGCCAGGGCTACAGACACATCACTGTGATGAACAGCCAAGCAGAGAAGATGGGGATCGTTAGAAAAGGCTCCAGCCAGGTATAAATTAGTCCTCCTCATATCCTACACACAATGCTAAAGATGATCAAATTAAAATACAGAGAGATAACCCGTGCCTGTGGTGTTCATCTTGCCCCTTTTTCCTGCCTTTATATGGAGCTCCAGATAGCCTATGCTGATATAAATTTTAAGGGGTTTTTGTTATAAATCTTCTACAACAATGACTTTCAGAAACACATTAACTCTACTTTCCTAGAAGAAAATGAATGAAACAGGCCTAATAAAAGAACTTCCTTAGATATTTTACTGGCTTTAGAAGTAGGCCAGATCTTGGCAATTCTATTGTCCTTCCCCTAAAATATGAATATTTTCCTTTCTAAAAATGAGTGTTACTGTAGCACTCTGGTTGCAGACTTAGGTGAACAACATAAATTCCAAATTTTTTTTAAAAGGGTAGAGCTGGTCACTCAACCATCACACTTCTTCAGGTCCAAAAAAAGGGAAAAAAGTTACCAGTTAATTACGTGCTCAAGTAGAGAAAAGAACTCATTCCCTAGCAATAAAAGGGCTGAGAGGGAAGGCTAGGAAGTGGCCAGCATGTAGTCTGCACATGGAAGCAGCAGACAGAAGTATGTCAAAAGTGCAAGACAAAGGATGATCAAACAAAACATGAACAAAAGATCTCAAAGAGATCTTATAAAAATCTTCACAAAAGAAGATTTCATTCCAGATATAGAAGATAACTACATGGAAAAAAAAAGAGCAGCAGACTAACTCAGCAAGAGGGCTGTTGAGAAATGTTCAATCCAACATCTGCCACAGGACAATCAAAATGATAGAAGAGAAATAAGAAAAAACTGGGTATTAAAGAGATTCAGAAGAAAGGTGCTGCAAAATGTCCCGAATTCTCACTGAAAGAGTCCTGCATCTGTATGGGGTAGCTGTGCTTTCAATCATCGGGTACTGAAGTAAGAAACTGGAAAGAGAAAGCACCTGCTGTGTTTGGCAGCACAACATTTGTGCTGCTTCTTCTAATGAGCAAGTGGAATGCCATTCCCAGGCTCCTTTATGCTCACCAGAACACCTGAACTGGCCACTCCTAAGCTCCCAGGGGGTGCTGAGCACACAACCTCCTTGCACATCACCACAGGAGGCACAGGACAGAGAACCCCTGCAAAAATCTCCCTTAAGGCTGGCTTTTCTTCTGGTATTTAAAGAAAAGTTAGTTAATTATAGACTGTCCCAAACTTTCGACATTACGAAAATACAACCCTCCCCAACATTAACACGCAGAAATAAGTGTCCCCTGCCTACTCCTGAAGGTCTCTTCACATCACTTTAGTGATGCACACGCATAGTAAGATTTCAGTCTGGTGACTGTGGTGGAAAGTAATCCCAAGGAATAATTTTAGAGGAGAGACTGAGCATGAAAGTCCACGAGCACTCAAAGCCAGGCAAGGTACAATCGCTTTCCCTGGTGCACTACTCCACTTTCCTTTATCAAAATTTTAATACATGTGTACAAAGATATCATGTCTGTTATTTAAAGGAATCTGGCTTTGAAATAGAATAAAATCCTCCTGGGCAGTACCATGAATAGCAGCCATTTGGCAATACGGAATTACAGAACTAAGTTTACAGATATGCTCTGGTATCGCCAGAGCAACGCAGCCAAAGCAAATGCCAATTTAATTATAGCCCAAAACAAATTCCAAGCTGTTTTAGATCACAGTAGCAGCACAAGTTCAAACTTTATTCCTGAGGCAGTGCAAACCCTGCAGAAACATGAGAGGCCTATGGGCCAAACATTACCTACATCCATAGCAAGACCTAACACGTTGACCGAAAAACCCAGGAGCATCACAAGGGGCAAAAGAAGGAATGAAGTTACCTTTGTGCAGAAACCATCGGCACATCTAAATGATGCTTTTAATTTATGCATTACTGTAATCCCTTCTAATCAATAAAATGTCACGTAAACACTGTTTGTCCAGCATCAAAGGCTGCAGCCAGCACTGTGCCAGAGCTGGCTTTGATAACAGAAGGGAAGAGGCAAGAGATGGTCTGTGGAAGAGTGGTAGGGCACTACCTCTCCTCCCCAATACACAGCAGAGAGCATCGTTCCTGCACATTAAACGTTACCCAAGTGTCTTAAACCCAGGCACTGCACCACTCTCCTTACCTTTAACATGTATTGACCATTGAAGATAAAGAGACATAATTTAAAGTACAGTGACTGTGAAAACAAGAACTTTCAGTTTGTCTTTTCCTTTGTAGGAAATGGACAGGATGTCAAGAAATTCTTGTACCCCTGTCCCATGAAGTCATGGAAGGGAGTTGAGCAAGCCTAAGATACTCTAGAACTGGCTTCCTAGAAATAGCAAGTGAAGCACAAAGGAAAGCAGCCGAGAAATAAACAGTGACAACAGTAGGACCAAATTCCATCTCTCGGCCAACCTCAGCACGAAAAGTGTGAAATCAGCTCTTCCACACTGCCATCTCCTTTAGCCAACTATATGGGGTGAGACAACATATAAACTTAATAGTTTTATAAATTTAGTTTTGGCCTTTATCATAAAAGAAATGCAAAAACGCCCACGTTCACCAGTTCACTGAAAGTGGCATGAGCAGTCTGAGGAGTCATTTTATATGCTTTTCCAGCTTTTATTCTCTATCCTAGATACCCATTCTTGGCCATCTTAGGTCGGGATACTGGCCTAGATGGACCAGTGGTATGACTCAGTATGGCCTGACTTGTGTTTTGGTGAGGTACTTCCAGCAGAAGGAGTGTATGTATAATACATACGTCTCCTTTAGCCCGCCAAGGAGATCAGAGAACAAAAAATAAGGAATCAATGGAAAAAGTCAGTCAGATACACAGTCCAATCACCTACCTTACAAGGCTCTCTTTCATGCAAGCAACATTTTAAACAGCTTCATTGGAAAAAATATTTCCTCATTTTACAGGATTATAGCACTCTTAAAATTAAACTTATAAATACCAAGCACGCCCTGCGGGAATTCCTAATGAATATATGGGATCTTTCCTACGTTGGCTTGCTTCAGTCTCAGTACGGCGTGGTTGGAGTGCTCAAAATACAGCCACACTCACAAACATCAAGCTCAAAATTCATCAGACGTGAGGTGGTTATTAAACAGCAGAACGAAGCTATGGAATTCTGTCTCTCCCCACCTTACTAAGGGTCCTGGATAATCTTAATCTCATTGTGGAGGAATTGCAATATCCCACTTTATTTCAGGACACATCCCTACCTCTGGAAGTCTACCAATTAGAACAATTTAGACTGCTGTAACCCATGACCCTCTTTACCTGACCAAATTCCCCACCATGAACCACCTCAGGAGCATGATCCACCTTAAGAGCGGATCCCAGAGGTGTTAGGGAATGTTGATGTAAACTACAGCTTTTTTTGGGGTGAGACAAAGTTGGATATCTGCAAAACCAAAAGAAGTAACCCAATAAATTGCAGTCTAGAAATCAGATCAATCTCCCTGCCCAATAGCTGCATGGGAGGAACAACAAAAAAATAGTTGTAAATAGAATTTAAGTATAATCTAGCTGTTCCTAACATGAACATGAATGAAACAGATGGGGTGGGGAATAAGATGAGAACATAACATGTAGGACTGAGAATGTTTAGAAGTAAGAAAACAAAAACCACTGGCGTTTCCAAGTGCCACAGCTCAGCAGCATTAGGGCTCAGTTAATGGCAGCAGTGGCTGCATGGACTCAGTGTCCCTCACCATCTTTCCATCATCATCTCCTTCCAACACGCAATACCAACTATAAAAATTAAATCGCTCACACTGAAACAAACAAAAAAAACCCTTAAATCTTTGTATAAATAAGTTGTACCATGCACTAGCATTCTGTTATCAGGGTAGGAATGCATATGACAGTACAGGAAAGAAGTTAATTTAAAAAATACAGTGCACTGGACTAAGAGCCCCTCAGCCCTGGAACACACCATACTCCCTGCTCAACTTGAAACAGCGATGAAAAACAAGCCATGCACTGTTAGGGTAGGTCTGACAGCAGGAGCTCCTAAGGTTCTGCATTGTTCCTTGAAGACACACCTTCCTTCACTGCCTGCCCCTGCTGCAGCAAACCCTGCTCAGAGAGCAGACTCAACTCCTATCAGCTGCAGCCTAAAGTCTCCTCTGTGACATCTTCTTCTCATAGGCATGGAATGGCAGCAGCCTTACAAATTCTGGACCTGCTGTTCGCAGCATTTCACTTCTGTAAAAATCAAAACATCTGAAGGTGAGGTTGCAAGATGCTGAGACTGTTTTTCATCTTTGAACGGTTTATGACCATTAAGGAGTGACTGGGAAAAACAAACAAAAAAAGCAATCAAGGCAGACTGCCATCAATCAAGGTCCAGATTCTCTGCTAACACGAGGCTGCACTGAGCAGAACATACATATTAAACACAACAACAGATGCACCTTGACAGCATTATTACGGCTACCCAGTTGCACAGCCAACTGAATTATCACTGCCTGCACAGCAAAAGGAACAGCATAGGACTTGAGGAAATCAAACAAAACCCCCAAACAAACAATACCACACTGCCAGAGACTGCATTCACACACATTACAGAGCAGACAGGCACACCAGTAATTTCTGTGCCAAACCCACCTATCTGCAGGGAGAATCAGCACAGGTAATTATGACAACAAATCATTAGGAACGCGCACCAGATAAGCACGCCTACGCTGCCAGGAGTTTATGTGATCCTAATCCTCCCCAAACACATCTCAGCAGTAAAGTAAAACAATGGGGAGCAGGAGAATTTGAAAGGAAAGTCTATTATCTTCCACCAATCTCCTTGACAGAGTTGCTCCAAATTTGAAACAAGCAGAACATTAAATCCAACATCAGGAAATCCCTCTGATATCGTAACCAGCTCAACCTCTACTAATTTAACAGGCAAACATTATGGTTTGCTTACAATGAACATTTAACTGCAGCTTAAGTATATGTACCTGCAAAATCAATATAAATCACTACTGAAAAGCTTGAGCAGTCTGCTGGCAGCCAAACCACGCATATCTGAATAAAAGCGAGAACTAAACAGAGGTTGTACTTATGAGATCAGACTCAGCCTACACCTGACACACAGGGCTACGTTGTCATCACCCAATCCTGGACCAGAGCGTGACCAAACCCTCAGGTAATGCAAAATGTCCCATCAGGCACGTTGTCCCCCTTCTCTCTGCTTTTGTGCAGAGCCTGCTATTCATCTTCCATCACATGTGGCCATTCCTAGTCAGTTTCCCGAGTGGTCAGCAGGACCTTCCTTGAGTTCTTGGAGAACAGGATTTTATCTTGAAAAAACCACTCAGGCACACAGCAAACGGATAACATCTGTTGCTCAATGGTCTTGTTATAACCTATTGTATCAGGTTATTAAAATGGCCCACAGCCTGAGATCAGTCATTTTAAACCTCCATTCCAGAGAAAGCTGTGCTCATCTTAACTCATTCAAAAATTTTTATGATAGATGCAGTCCCCATAATTATCAAGTATTAAATAAACTTGTCAAAAAGTTATTTAGAGTTTAGGAACATAACAGTAAGTTCCTGATGAGGGATTTCGTCATTTGATTCAAATTCTGGAAGACAGGGTATTTTGCTAGGAGAATTCACGTATTTCTAGATTTGCCATGCAGACTTCACATTACCAAGCACTTTCATAATAAAAATTAGCATAAGTGGGGCAACTGCCACTTGCTGCACTGATGTCATATCAGACTAAATGAGACTAAATGGGACAACATTTTTTCAGTCTTCAAGCCCAATGCTGATCACAACAGAGATTCTATTTGTTATCACACAGAAGAGGTTTCCTGGGACCGGCAAAAACATGACAAATCATGCCAACTGTTAGTCACTTAAATCATCCCTCTACAGCCCTTCTGTAACCATTTTCCCATTTTTGTAAGGAACTCTTCCCCCTAGCTGGAGCATGCCCAGGGGAGCAGGTTCATCCTTCCTCTGCTGCCGGCAAATCTACAGTTTCATTCTCTGATCTTCTGTCTCGCCCCTTTTTAGTTTGCAGACAGCTGGCCAAGGAAACCTTCCTGTCTGACCATTCAGGAACCACTCTGGGAGTCACACTGGCACCGCTGGACTTCTGCACCCTCACAGGCCGTGTTCCTCTCGTGCTCTTCGTGCCCCTTGCACTTGGCCTCTTGGTAAATGGGGATATTTGCTCTGGGGTCTTCTCCTGTTTTATTTGGGCTCTACAGAGTCTCTGGATGAACCAGCCAGCCAGCCCTACACGTCCCCATGCCCTTTGATTGGCAAAGGGGCGGCACCAGTTCGTGGCCCCTTGCCTGGGCCTCCAGACATTTCCTGCCATCCAGGGCACAACCTGCAGCTCCCACGGCAGCTGCACACCCAGCTACCTGCACCAGGTGTGTTCCTCAACACTTCTTCCTTTCTCTTAATTTAGCACACCTGCTAATGTAGTAAAAGGGAAAACAAACCAATTTTGAGGTGTTGAACCACTGTCCTTCTACAACATTATTACAAACAACAAACTGAACAGAATTAAAACTAACCAGATTGCCATAGGGCAGAGTCCAAGGTTATAGATTCCCGTGCACAAATACTTAAGTGATTCCCAATAGAAAATCATGAAGGATTCTCAGAAGCCAGTCATTTATCAACTGGTTGATCATCACTACTTGTTTGATGTGAGAATGGCATATTCAATTTTCCTTACCTAAATCTTTAACAGCAAACTAGGAACACAATAAAACAGTACATGGACCTTCCCACACAGGTTCTAATTTGGATTTCCTAAAGAATTTCTTAATTAACTTAATTAACTTCACCTCTAGGCTGTATATAATGCACCTGCATTTCAGGTGGAGTGGATGGATAGCACAGAGCACACTTACTCTCTGCTCTTTGAACTCTTTGTGCATATAGAAAACATACTGGGTCAAGTGTTCACATCCATCCAGTAAACTGGTCTTCACTGGGATTTAAGTTCCTGGTATAGCTAAACACCTTCCAAAGAGAGTTTGTGATTCTTTTTATGTTGCTACATAAACTCCTGGAGCCATCCACACCTTTTGTACTTGGTTAGCCATTGCCTCTGCTCCCCCTTGGGCTTTATCATTAAACCGTCCAGGCAGAGCGATTAAATATTTCTTCGGCAGAATCAGTTTTACCTCAATTGTCCCTATTCCATCACCATTTTGGGTTGCTTCCCACTTTTCCCACTGTCTCTCTTCTTCTGTTGAGCAGTCCTTCTTATACATAGTCCTGGGGTTTATCAAATTTTGTCCTTTGTCTCTGGTCACTGCCACAACAGCACCTTGTCCCAGAGGCTGTCTGGCCTCAGCCTTTACAGCTGCATTGGGGAGGGTAATTCCTATAGATTCCCACAGTGCCTCTCACGTGGGCTAGGAATGCATCCCAGCAATTTCTGCAGGTAGCGGTACTGATTCTAGCAAATTGCATATTTCCTCTCCACTACACAGTCTCTTCCCTGCTGATATGAAAAATCCCCATTCTTTCCATAAGATTCTTGCTGCACGACCCAACCCAAAAGCACACCAAGAGTCCACACAGACGTCAACTCACTTTCCTTTGAAAATTGTTGGTGCGGCAATGCCATAACAGCTCGAGCTGGTGCCTCTGAGGAAGAGCCTCCAACAAAGGAATCCCTGGGATATTGCACCCTCCCGGTCTGTGCACTGCTTCCAGTGGTGATAGTTAGGCTATGCAAGAACATCCCACAAAAATATACAGAAATTCTTGTACATGCAAGGATGGTCTGTTTCATTTCTTTCTGCACTGCTTTATGAGTCAGTTTCCAAGGAACAAGGGATTATGGAGAGCTTTACAAGCTGGTCTGGACTGCCTCTACAAAAGCCATTTCCACATGTGCCGAGTTCACCACTGTCGGTACCTGCCTGCACTCTCCTAAAACATGCCAATAATTGCTTCCCATCCAGGAGTTTTCCTACCTGTGGAGTTAAGCAGCTCTATGAATGAGGCATGTGCCTTCTCCTTCTGCTATCAGATTTTACACCAGCTTGTTGTTTCAGGGAAAAAAACCCTAAAAACCAACAAAACCCCCAATACAAGCAATCAAAAACCACACCAATAAAACACCCAACAAAACTTTAAAAGGTGTTCTTCTGGACAGATTCATTGTCATAAACCACATTTATACTTTGATCCTTAATTTTCCAGTGCTATGCCAAGTAACTGGATTCTGAGAATTTCCTATTACAGAACACATATGGTCAGAACTTGTTTCCATAAAAAAGCATCATGAACCTTATGCCATATTTTAATATAAAAATAATTTTCTATTCATGGCTGTAGTAAAGTATCGGAAAAGTAAATTTTGTACGTGATTTGGTCATTGCTCATAGCAATTTTTCAAACCTATCTCAACCTGCAGTGAGTAATTGTGCATTCTGTGCTCAGCTTGCCAGAGTAAGCTGGCTCCTGGTGAATGCTTCTAATAATAAATACTCCACAGACAGAACAATTACTGGTTCAAGTCCAGCCTGGGATGTTTGGAAGGGGAAAAAAATGTATATAATCTCATCCCAATCAGAAACACAGGCAGCAAGGTTAAACAAAATCTGTTATGCAAAAGAAGCAACAAGCACACCAGAAATGCCAGCTTCTGAGCTGCCACCAGACTTGAAAAGGCTGCAGGACCTATGCAACCAGATAGCTCAGAGCCCTGGAAACCAAATGGCTCCTATCATTTCCCCCACATAACTGTCACAAGAGTGACAAACTACTTGACTACCTGCCCTTTGCATTTCCACCTTTCACATTTCCTTTTTTGTCCTGTTGGCTCAATGGACACAGCCCCGTAAGCCTCATCTCTGCTGGAGAAGCCATCACTCCTTATTTCTTCACAGGAATGGGGAACAGCAGAAAGAAAAAAGTGCATCTTCAACAAAATGCTTCTGAATACAACCAAACTCACGCTCGGACATCGATGAATAAGCCATAGAGGTCATGCATACAGGGCAGAGCATTGCTGCAGCGAGAAGCACCAAAAAAAAAGGGAGGCAGTTCTGTCCTTGCCTACTGGTGAGAGACAGTGGAGTCCAGTAATCCATGCCTCTTGCCTACTAAAAATCCTGGAACAGAAAAAAAAAGGCTGGAAGGTGCCTTCCACGTGAAAACTAAACTCTCTAAAATGCATGGAACTTAGCCCAAAGAAACCCCAAAAAGCGAGGGAATGTAGTGGACAAGTACCTCCCTGTTATGAAAATTTAAGAAACTGAAGGGTTCTGACATTCCAGCTCATCTTCTGCTAGCAGCTGAAGCCTGACAACTGCAAATTAGTTTTTCATGGGTGTTCTCCTTAAGGACAGGATCTGGAACAAGACAAAATCCGGATTCTCTTTTCAAGCCAAGGTTGGGCACCTCTAAAAAGACATGCTTTAGCTACTGCAAATTTTACTAAAAGCAAAAACACCCCAAAAAAACCCCCAAAATCCAAAAAACCCAACACCCATATAAAAATCACATTTTGGGTGCTTAGATGCTAATGAATGAAAGGTGAGAATTAATGGGAGCACTGTTACACCCTATTCCCTACATTACCCCATAAAGCCTACAGACCCCAATGCTGGATCCACGGCTCCTGGTGCCCAATTAGCCAATCTAAAAATCTGCCTGAAATAAAGAAAAACAGTTCCCCTCTCTCCTCCCACCTCTGAATTGGTGGATGTAGGATTCCACCGTGGGCTAGTGGGCCATCATGGGTTCAGTGCCCTGTACTAGAAGAAAAACTATTCCTCTTCCTAATAAATAAGGGCATTTCCTTGGCTTAGAGCTTCCTGAATTGGTTCATTGTAGGGTCAGTCAAATGCGAGTGGCAGCACAATGGAGGAGAAGCACCTCAGATCCATTTCAGCTTCAGTCAAGCTGTGCTCTGTGTTTGTTTCCACAGCAGGAAGCTCTTGGCCTTCTGTGAGATCAAAGGATTCAGTACCTTCTGCTTAAAAACAGGCTTCTGCCTGAGGCCAACTTTTTTTTTTTTCCCAAGGAAAACAAAACTTAAAGAAACCAGTTAGTTTGGATAAATTGCTTGCACAACTCCTAAACTAGTAAATTTTAGAAGTCTAATGCAGCTAGATTCTGTTTAAATAATTCAAGCCATAATTAGACCACAAAGTCTAAGTCTCCTCATACAATGTCACCACAAAGGTGACTTCTGTTCTCCGGCTGAGGTGCCGACAGGAAGCAAGCAAGCAACTTTCATGAAATGAGGGAAACAAGCCAGACAATTTATTAGAGTGTCCAATCAAGAGGAGCACTGCGCCGATGCCTCTGTGAAGGTGAAAATATCAGACAGCTACACCCTACCCTTGTTCCAGTGAGCAGAACAGGTATCAAGAATTTAAGCTGCATGTCAAAAAGCTACAGACCAGTCAGGGGCAGGAGTGGCACAGCAGGTGCTGGGAGGCAGATTCTCACGAAGAACCACAAGTTCAGGGGAAAAAATGGGCTGAATTTTACAAGAAACATCACACACACACACACAGAGAAAGAGCAGTTTCAGGATTATAAGGTATTTAAATGGAACCCAAAAAATCAAAGAGATGCAACAGGTTTCAGAGGTAAGGTAGGGAACAAGGACGCATGGACTCAAGGGCGAACGAAAGAATACCCAGGCACATTCTCTAGTGCTCCATGGAAAAGGTACATGCAGAAAGGCCAGGTCACTCCAGGGGAGAAAGAGTACTACATACTACAAAATAAACAGACAGACTCACAGGAGATAAAGAAATAATTTTGTAACGAGGCTAAATGGAAAAAATGTAATAGTAAAGCTACCCCATCAGACCAGGATAAAGCAGTAACAGTGATTTGCCATGTGAGAACAGATGGCCTGTGCCTTTAGGAAACAGGAGGCAATGGGGAACTTCAGTTTCCTCATGCAGATCAGGATATATTACCAAAATGAAATTTTAAATGTAACTTAAAAATAATTCCACTTTGTTGAACAGAAACGTATCACCTTTAAAAAAAGAAAAAAAAAAGAAAGAAAATTCTTTGGCCAGTGCAACTTCTACTTCATTTTATTTCTGACTTACTGGGCCAACAGAAGATTTTTAGAATAGAAGATGTGTGCAAAAGAAGAAAACAGTACAAATGATTCCAAGTGACGATGTTTTTTCCTGATGATGTGAAAGAGATTAAGTGAATTCTTACGGATAAAATCTACATATTTTCTACCCATACCTGACCAGAGGCCAGCCAGTCAGGCTGCTAAATGATGGACAGATAAGAAATAGAAAGACTGATTGAAGGAAAGATCAGAAAGAAGATGCCAAGGATTTTTGGCTGCTGTTTATTCTGAAGAGCTCTGCAGAGGATCTGGAAAATCAGTCTTCCACAACAGACATGTTTAGAAAACTGAAGATTAAAAATTAAACTAAGTGGCAGGCAGAAGGGAGAAGCCCTGATTTATAGATCTATTAGGAAAGGCTAGATGCTTTTAGGAAGACTCAACAAGCACATAGATACGTGCAGTATCAGGCCAAAGGCCTCAGAAATTAAGATGCTCCAGGATAAAACTAAAGTTCCTCTAAAACTAATAACTGGCTACAAGAGAGGAAAACACATAGGAATGCAGAGCTAGGTTCCACAACAGACTGCTCTTAGCACCCAGGTCACACCTTGTGTACATAGAAAATTATTCAGGCCAACAAATAAAAAGGCTGAACAGCTGCATCCTGCACCACCAAGGTGGTGAGGGGTGTAACCAGGGCAAGCACGGTGTGCCTGTCTCCTCAGCCTTCCCTGGAGCATCATCTCTTGGTCACTGGTAGAGAAAGGACAGGAGCAATCCGAGGGTTGGCCTGAGCAGTTGAGTTTATGATCCCATAATCAAAACCTTTTCACCAGACATCGATGTCTCCTCATCCCTTTTGTCTTTTCCCATGACTGGGAGGCCACCAAAGCTTTGTACCCAGGCAGCTCCTGGGCTGACAGTAGTGGGCCTGTCAACATCTCCTGCTGCATGGACAGAGAGGAATCCACTTCCATCTGCCACAGCTGACACCAGCTCTCTTTCTGAAGGCTGAGATACCTCATTTCTTCCAAGAGGAAATCTGTGCCCACAGGCATTCTCTGCTCTCCATTGCACCTACCCGGCTGGAGCCAGCCCAGGATCCAGTTTGTTCCTTTCATACTGCTCACCAAATTAAAGATGACACAGCTTGACACCAAAAGGAAAGGGTTTCCAAACACATCTTATTCGATCAGCTCTACAGTCCATCACACTGTCAACATCTTCCTTCTCAACTACAGAAAAAGATCCTTTCCCATGTGTGCAGCTCTTGGGTAGTGGAAAAGGCCCAACAGAAAACAGCGTGGAAGTGGGTAAGACCAAAAGGGACCGAGGGATTGTGAATCTCATGAAAAAACCTACTGTGGCAGTTTCATATTTCCCCTGTCGAGTCTAGTATATTGATGTATCCACCAGTCTCCAAAAAACCAGAAAAGCTCATGTGAAAAAACACTTGATACATTAATGTCCAAGCCACATTGCTACTGTTAGATTATTTTCCATATTTCTGGGGATAAATGTTGTGGCTCTCAACAGTGTGATCCACGGGCACTGGGCACTGTCGTGGAGAAGACCATGGACTGGCCTGACCAACGAGGGCTGCCACTGTCCAGTTCACAGCTGGGGGAACTCTCGCATGCAAGGGACTCTCAATTTTCAGGTGTCCTGTGTAAAACTCACATCATCTCCCTCATCTCTCATTCCTAAAGCTTCGATAAATACCCAACAGATTCTCCCACTCTTCCTCTGGACTAGGGAGGGAGGTCTCATGGCTGGTCTTCCTTATTCCTCCCTCTCAAAGCAATCTTAACATTTATTCCAATGGGATGCTGTCCCACAGTGACATTTAAGGGGATTTCATGATGTTTCAGAGGAACAGCCACTTTTTGGCTATTTTCAATGGAAGAAGGGGAGGGAAGCACTGGTTGTGTCCACTCTGTATCTTGCTCAGTAAACTAGCAGAGCTAAAGCAGTTTTTTAGCAAATGCTTCCACAATCACTCTAGCAAATATTAGGCTGTGCCTTGCAATGTTCAAAACAGAAGATACCAACGAAGCCCACACACCTTTAAAAGTGAGGAAAGTTTACAAAGTCCTTGAGGATTTTATAAACACCCATTCCTCTATAAGGACCTATTTTCTGTCCTCTGCTCTGTTTTCAAAGTGAATCAATGTTACTGGAAGGTCACTATGGAGCTCTGGCAAACAAATCTAACCTAGGAGCCTCCCAGGATGAGCAGCTGCTCCCGAAGCGTTTTTCTGGACCCTGCACATTGATACACACATAGGAAAGACTAAGGCAAAAACCTGAAAGGACGCAATCGAAGAGGTGAGCCCACATCAAGACCCACGTGAGAGGAGTGGGCTATCTGATAAGCTCTGATGTGTCAATCTTCCCATAAGAGAGAGCAAGAAATAGCATGAAGGGATCCCCACACTAAAGGTACAGAAGAAAGAGGGATTTGGCTCTTCCTGGATCTGTCTGATCATTCCTGCTTTGAAAAACAAGTGTCAGCTGCTTCCATTGGAGGAGAGCTCCAGGCTGCCTGACGCAGCATGGAGACACGCTTGCCTTCACCAACAAACACTGGGATGGAGAGGGAAGAAAATCCACACGTGGGCCATGAGCACCACTTCACTAGCACCAACCCTGGGGGATGATGGAATAGATTTCCTACCACTAGAGACACTCCCTTCTAGAGGACCAACACCACTGACAGGGATCTATCTTTTTCCTTGAGGACTATTCCAAGAAAGAGAAGGTTAGGCAGGTGTGTCTCCAAGACTGACCCTGATAAAAGTGTCCTACAAGAGATTCCAGTGCTTTATTTCACCTAAGAAGAGGAACTTGGCATGCTCCTGAAGGAATGAGATTATCACAAAGCACGTAAAAGCACACAGCGGTAACAGCAGTGGCTATCACCTACACCATTCATGAGCACAGCATCTCAAAAGTTTCTGATTCCACCTGTATCACCATGAGGATGCTCCTTATGAGCTGGATGATCACTGGCACACAAAGGAAAAAAAAGCCAAAACATTAACACATCATGCCTATTCTGCCCCTCTTTATACTCTCAGAAGAAGGCAGCACGCTGAAACGTGGCGACACTGACACTTGTGAGACAGAACTGACGCTCTTTAGTCCGAGCACCTGCACAGGCACAGCATCTACAAGCACTGCTGCTGAGGGAGCATCAGCACACCCTGTGGCACAACACAACACGAGGCTAGATTTCACTCATAGAAAGTCCCCAGGTTGAAAATCTCTGCTGTGACTCACTGAGAAGTTTGCTGCTGAAAGGCAACATTTTCAGTGACACTACAAGAAATCCATATGAAACGGCAGAATTAGCAAACCTTTCCGTCTATCAATCAAACCACCTTGCAAGCCTAAGAAAATTCAAAATAGATTTGGTTTGAACTGCTCAGAAACATGATACCAACAGGTACTGAAGTCCCCAGCCCCAAAACCCAAAGTGGGTCTTGAACTTGTCCTGCGAGCAGCTGTCAGTGTGGCCATGTCATTCCAGCGCTTCACGCAGCATTCTGGTTCCCTGTTAAATCCTAGATGCGTGTCAAGGTCATGGTGTTCATCTCGAGAGTCCTCAGTGGGTCAGACCCAGGTTACCGGATACCTCCTCTCCCAGAATGCAGAGGAAGTACAATGACTATGGACGCATCCAGCAATGTCAACTTGGGCGCCACGAGCGGTACCAACACCATGGCAGGAGACTCTGAGCCCCAAAGCTTCAGGAGACACGGCCACGCGCACAGGAGCACCATTTCCACCCCGCCAAAGAGGAAAAACTCCCAGCCGCCTGCCTCAAACCCGAGCACCACGGAGTTATCCCACTATAACGCGATGGAAGCGCTCCCTCCCCAGAGACCTCTATGGAAAGGGCTGCCTTTCCACACGCGACTGGACAGGCACCTGGTGGCCCCGGACAGCATGCCGTGACCAGCCCCGGGCGGCACCTGACCCCGTGGGGTGGCCGACACCCTCCGTGGGTTTCCCTAGGGCCCGGCCCGGCACAAGGCCGCGGGTGCCTTCGCACCTCGGCCCCCGCCCGGCACCGGGACCGGCGGCAGCGGCGGCCCCCGGTACCACCCGGCGGGGCTGCTCCCTCCGGCGGAGCCTCTCAGGGCTCGGG
>VZTA01014641.1:436141-469112 GCA_013398855.1 Mohoua ochrocephala
CTGGTTCCGCCCGCTGGTTCCTCGGCGGCCGCCTCAACGTCTCGGGTAAGGCGTCCCGGCCGCGCATCCCCCGAGCCCCAGCGGGGCCGCCCGCCGCTGCCGCCGGCGGGACGGGGGGCGTCTCGCGGGGCAGAGTTTTCGCCAGCGCCCGACTTTGGGGGAGAAAGCGAGCATTTCGGTTGGGCGGCGCTGGGAGGAAACAAGCCGGGCATTGCGAAATACTGGAAGCGGGGAGAGAATCCGAAGCCAGGATAACCCTGGCTAAGCCTCTTGTCCGGGCGCTACCTCGCGGGCGGCCGCCCTTCTGCCTGCGGAGATCGGCCGCAGTCCCGCCGCTGGCATGCCAAGCTTGGGCTCTGTCGGCTGCGAGCGCGGCCGCCGGGTGCTGCCGGCCCCGTGGTGGCTCAGGATGATCCACAGGTGGGGGACCGTCCCAGGCTTTTATGGCAGAAGCTGCAGGGATTTTTTTTTTTTTTTTATTTTAAACGAGGATCTTGGTCTTTTCCTCCAACTTCACCACTCAACACGAATCAAGGGTAAAATTTGCCGTGGCTGCCCTGACTGCCTTTGAATTTTGTCCAGGCCTTGTGCTGCGGCCGTGCTTCAACCAGCAGGAGTGAGCCCCAGCCCCAGCCCCATCCAGGGTACCACTCAGTGGTGACATCTTTTAACGGGGATGAACATTTCTGACCTTTATTTCCCGTTCCTGGGAGAGGGCACCGGTTCAGAAATGCAGTAACTGTATCATCTCTGGCCACCTTTTTTTTTGACAGCCGAAGTGGAAACCCTCCTCAGGTCTTCCAGAGAATGTAAGGGAGTGTCTCCTCCCAGGGGATGATGCCCAGCAGTGGATCCCAAGCTTATGGAAATGTGTGTACAGCCCTGCGTCCAGCACCCAGCAATCAGAGGATTTTAGCCAGAGTTTTGTTTTCATTAATTCCTGTTGGAAGGAAGAGCTTGACTGAGTACAGACTTTCAGGGATCTGTTTCCTTCCTCTGCAGAGTGGGATCAACACCTTCTTCTGGATCCCATGTCAGGTCTTTGAAGTCCAGATGTTGCTTGGCCTTGGGTCTGGTTCCTCAGCAGACAGAAAATGCCACTTAGTTTTCTTTGCATATGTGAAAGGAAATCATAGGCCTTTGAAACAGATGCACAGAATTAAGCAGGTTTGCTGTCGCTGGTTTTCTTTTCAAGCATGATGAAGGCAGTACTTGGCCACAGCCAAGTGGCTGTTTTTCTGTTAGGAGGCTCTGATTTTGTCCTTTTGCCTTTTGACTTGAACACTGGCTGCAGAAACATGGCAACAGTTCAGGTCCCTGATCCAGAACATCCTGTGTGCACGTCTCCCAGCACAGCTGAACCGTGAGCAACCGAGTCATCTGATGCTTTTTGCTTGGGGGGCCCTTGCAGTAGGATTTTGGGGACCTGTGAGCTTCAGTGCTTTTGGATTTATTGCACTGTAAGTCCTGGCCAGGAGAACAGCCTGGCAAACGACTGCATTTCCCACCAGGACACGTTCTCAGGAGCACGTCTTACTGAGATGAATTGTTCCTGAGCATTGTCAAGGAAGCAAGAAAACGTATGGAGAAACCATTAGGGTGTAGTAGTAAGGGGAAGGTCACTAAATTCTATTTTGTAAAATGAGCAAAAGGCTCTTGTAAGCCTAAGATCAGGAAGGAAATAATAGCATTTGGCTCTGGTTCACCTGCTGGTTCTTACTGAGCGCAGAGCTAAAGCTCCCACTTGGCTCAGCCGAGGCTTTCTGCAATAGAAATTCCCTCTGAAGGCCAGTGTGGCTGCTCACGAGTAAGAAAAGTTGCTTGGGCAATGAATGCCACTTCATGTGATTCACTGTAGCATGGCACATTGTGTGAGAGTGTAGCTGCAAGGCGCTTGAAGGTGGGAGCTGCTGCTTGTTGTGGACCAAGCCACAGCCATGAGCACAGGTAGAGGAAAGCAGTGCATAACTGCTTAAAGCATTCCCCATTAGAGCTTTTGTCCCCTTGTATCATGTTAGGATGGCTTAAGAAATGGCTTTGTCTCCTTTATAGCACTGCTGCAGGGTTTTTACATTAGAAGTAAAAGACTTTAAACAGCTGAAGAACGCTTTTTCAAATTTTCGAGACTAACGCTTGGTCTTGTAATGAAATGTGTTAAATTCTGAGGGATTTCTTTCTCTGTGAATGTTTAGGGGCTCATTCCCACCCCATGTGGTCGTGAGATGGTGTGATCACAGAACAGCCAAAGCTACTACAGCACACAGATCTTGTTGCACTTAATTTATCTGGGAAAATGAAATCCTTTCCCATCAGTATTAATATTTCCAGGAAATATGATCTGAAATCCAGAAAGTTTTAATAAGGTTTTTCTCTTGAGTTGTACAGCAGTGTCCCTGACTAGTTGCCTATTGAAATAAATTAACTGCCTTTGAGAGATTACAATGCAAGAAGTAAGTGTAATATAGGTTTGGAATTAATACTTTACGAGGATGCTCTCTAACTATCAGGCAAGTTGCTGCTACATGCAGGCGGGTTTCTTTTGTGGATTCTATAAATTTCTTCAGGTGGGGTGCTCTCCCTAAGCCCTCTACTTCAAGTTGTTGAGGGGGAGAGAAGCACCTTTAAAAGGTAATTTTATACCTTTAAATTTTAGGAGGTGGAGTACACAGCCTGAGACGCATTAATCTTTCCCAGGTGTCTGGTAATTTGTAGATGTCTGCCATAGATCCTACAGTTTTAGATATTTTCAGTTAGCTGAGATTTAGCTCTTTGTTATACCCTAGAATAAAAATGTTTCACATGAGCTTTAATTAGAAAATCCAAATGGTGCAGTGCTAAATATGCCAGCTGGGGAAGACTGTCCAAGTTCTGTAGTGAAATGCTGCTTTGGGGAGCAAAAAAATCAAAAGGGTGTCTTGTCCTTGTGCTGCTGGGAGCAGGGGAAAGACCTGGGCTGGCTTAAGCTTAGCCAGTGGAGCTAAGCTGAGCTGAATTGGCCATGGCCTCTCATGGGTGTCCATCTCTAAGGCAGCTGTGCCAATTAAGTGTAGAATTTGTTGTATAGCTTTACTAGAGCTGCAAATGCTCTCAGCTCCTGTGTTATATATTAGTGTGTGCCTAGCAAACTTAAAACCTGGTGTTTCATCTTGCATTTGCTTGCTGTTGCACTCGACCAAGCTAAGTTTGCAAAGCACCTTTCGTACGATCAGGCTTTGTTAAAACCTTTGGTCTTTTTACAGTGAACTGCTTGGATCAGCACGTCGAAAAGTCTCCGAACAGAGTGGCTTTGATCTGGGAGAGAGATGAACCTGGCACTGCAGTGCATGTCACATACAGGTATGGCCCCTTCTCACGATGCCTGGCAGTGTGGGGGAACAGGCAATGGGATTTTTTCACCTGGCAGTTTCCTTCTTGCTTGCTGGAGATTTGCATGGGAGAACTTCTGCGAGCAGCTTCTGGTTTCAGCAGAGCAGCAAATGTCTTGGTGCAAACATCCTATGTGATGCTTGATACTGAGCCCTGGCTGGAGGGGATTTTAAGCTCCCCACATTCCTTTTCCCCATCCTTAGTGCAGTTTAGAGCAACTTTGAGGCTGCTCTGCATGACACTGACTTGTAATTGATGCTATAGATTGTAGGGTTTGTTAGAATATGGCAGGTTTAAGCATATTTCTCTTCTCCTTGCTCTGTGCCCTCATTTAGGAGACAGTCCTGCTTTTTACATCATCTCTGTCTCTAGGGAGAGTTAAATGTTTCCCAGACTTGTACGTTCCTCAGTGCATGTTTTAGGGAGCCAAATGTTTGAGCTGCTGAATCTCAGGGAGCCAGATGTTTGATCTGCTGGATCAGAAAGCAGAGGAGGCATAGAAAGTCCTAGCATCAGATCTTTACAGCATGTTTTCTGGAATTTGTTGGGATTCCTAAAACTCCTTGGGTCTGAATAGGTTCTGGTCCTCTGATTCACCTCCAGAATTTATTAAACCTCCTGGAAGCATTATTCATTGGAGTGAGGAAAGTGGTCAGCAGGGAGGAGTGGGTGTAAAAACAACTTTTGAGAAGTTAGTGCTCCATGCAACAGAAATAAACACTATCTGATAGAAATCTATGAAAGGGAGTGCATTGGTTTTAACCTTGGTATTGTTCCTTGACAGGGCGTTTAGGCCCGTTGTGATACAAATACGTTGTAATGAACTGGGTAGCTTGGCCAAGTGCTTTTGCTTTTTGCCATTCTGGCGGTAAACATGGAGGTGGAACCAAAGGTTTCTACCAGGGTTTATGTATGGTGTGTTTTTCTCCCAGGTTTATGCACTTTTACCTCTCTCTTTATGCCTCAGGCATGAAAACTGGGGGTAGGAGAGAGGTGACGGTTGTGCTCAGATTAACCTGATAAGGAGAGCAGCCTAACAGATAGCACAGCCTCATTCAAGGCAACTCCAGCCTCCCCCTTAGGCTGCTAATTTGAAATGTGCCGAGCTGCTCCAGACACTCAAACATCTTATCTGCAATCTCTGGAGATAAGGGATGGCCTTTCTGAACAGCAACAGAACTGGTTTTTGTCCTGGCCATGCCAAAATGCATTTGGAAGGCAATGTATTTTCAGCCGTGGAATCGTGATTGCTGTGCCATAAAGACAAGTAACCCACGTCTGAAAACCGAGCCCTTCTTTGTGCAGCCTTACAGAGATACAGTAACTGGTACCAGAAGGGAGAACATCCAAGTGAAAGATGAGTTGGCAACCTCTATTTTCAAACTTCTGCCTGTGTTTGAGAGCCATGTTTCTGTTTCTGCCTGATACTCTGGGTGAGATGTGACTGCGTTTGAGTTTCTCAAGAGACTTTGGTCCTACCACGTGGTAAAACAGGTCACTCGGTTCTCTGCTTATCTCATTAAGCCAGGAATAGCTTTGTTGAAAACAGCAGTACTGTGTGAGTATTTTGCCTTTTCTGTGGTCTTTGGGCTGCATTTTTACAGGTTTTAAATGGGACAGGAAGCTTTCTCCACAGTGTGTTGGCAGTGACCTCCCTTTGAGACAGAGCTTAGTTGAAAACCTTTTGCAGTAGTGCCTTATTTGAGCTAGAAATTTTGTGGGGGAAAGCATATCAGAGAAGGAAGTGGCCCAGGAGCTGGGATGCTGGTTGAGTAGTCCTCGGTGAGCCTCCTGTAACACATCAGCCTCGGCGTAAAGAGGGAATGAGAGGGATGCTGGACATGTCTTGGCAGAAGAAAGATGCCCCTTTCCTTAGGATCTGGATGCGCTGTTAATGGATAGCAGCCTTAGAGTAAGGACTTAGCACTCTAGGAAGCCAAAGACTTTAATTTGGGCACTGCCTTATGGACCAGCTTTGAGTAAGGTCAGGGATTCTCAGCTGGGAGAGGGCTCTCCGGGGCTTATGTACAATGTACCGCAAGGCACCAGTTTTTTGCATTATCTACTTTGGAAAGCTTGCTGCTGTGAGCTGCTTCTCCTCAGAGATAAGCCCTGGGTGACACAAGGAAAGATGCAGCTGCTGGCCTGAGTCCTCTGCCTTCTCCTCCGGGGAGTTGTCAGGGACAAGAAAACAGCTGAGTGCTGGCCCCGTTCCCAGCACAGCCTGCAAAGGAAGAAGGTGGCTGTGCAGGAAAAGGGCTGGAAAAGGCTTTCTCCTCCCTGAGGAAGGGAAAAGCCTTCATCAGTGGACATCCTCTATGCATTGGCAAGAAATATGACTGCACTGGAAAGTGCTGTTCCAGCTAGCTCATCCTTGGCAGAAATAAAAGCCTCAATTTGCCTCCGCTGTGGGCAAAGAGCTGGTGGGCTGTGCCATCATGTGCCTACATCCTTGTGCACACTTGTCAGCAAGGTGGGTTGTGTTCGTGCAGCAGAGTCCAAGTGCTCTGTGCCAGGGGAAGAATCCAAAACATCTGCTGATGGGCAAAGATACACAAAGCCATAAGTGAAGCGTTTCGGTTTTGCACCAAGAGATGATGGCTGCCCTTACAAACTCACTTGTGATGATCTTTTTCACTGCTGAGTTTTGTCCTGTCTCTCTAGCTGATGCAACTCAGCCTTTCAGGAAAAAAAGTTCACCAGCCATTCTTGCTTTGTCCTCCCTCTGGATTTCATTTCTATCAAGTGGAAATTCAGCTGAGTTTCAAATTATCTCTGATTTTTGAATGCGAAGGCAAGAGACTTGGCTTTTTACTGCTTTGTGACACCAGAGAATACAACCCTCCGGGGCTTTGGTGGCTGCAGTCAGCAAAGTGGGGACAGATCATGCAAATCAGTTAAACAGAGGCTCTCTGGTTCTTCAGAGGCTAAACCACCAAAGACTCATTGATAGGGCAGTGGCTTAGTAGCAGGACTGTGCTGCTGTGAGCTGACAGCTGAATTTATTGTCAGAAGGATCCAACCAGACCGGGAGAGTTTTGTCCTGCTCTGTGGATATTTGTCAGGGCCCAGGGCTTTTGAAACCTTGCAGAGGAATTCCCCAGCGTGCTGCTGAGCCTGAGTTTTTAAGGGTACTGTGCCTTATAAAAGCAGGTGGAGTTGGTGGCTGGAGCTGTTGACTTGCAGCCCCTGTAAGTTCAACCACAGGAGGCATTGAAGACAGCAGCTAAAAGTTATGTCAGCCCTCCCCCTGTCTGACATGGAGTTAGTTATTTTCTCTGGTGTTCCCTGGTTTACCATGGTCTCTACAGTTTATCCACTCGTGACCCAGTGGATCTGCAAAATCCCATGGCTGTTGTCAATGGGAGCTATGGGAAGTGGGCAGCAGAATGCATTAGCTAACCTGTTTCTCAAAAGGGCTGCAGATCTCAAAAGAAGGGTGATGACTCTGGTGCAGAAAACGTTGCTGTCAGAGGGAAAGTTCAAAATGCAAAATAGAAAGTAGGGAGAGAGCAAAGCTAAAGGACCAGAAATTAGGGTCCTCGGTAGGTGGGAGAGAAGTGGTTGGACATCTTCGTGAGCAACATGACAGCTGTGCCTTTAAAAAACCAACGGATTCTTCAGCCTGAGCTAAAATAGTTCAAATTGTATCAGAGATCACAGTGAAGACTGCAGCTGGAAGCCATCATGGTACTTACCATTGGCAGCAAAACTCTTTTCCATATTTCCAGAGTTGCCTTTGTAAGTTGAAGTTGCACATAAATCTTGCCCAGGCTTTCAGCTTTCCTCATCCAAGACAGCTCATGGATTTTTTCACTTTCTCACCTGGAAAAGGTTGCAAGGGGTTTCCCTTGCCTTTGGTTCAGGATGTCTGCAGGAAGGCTGGGCAGTTGTGCTCTAGTGCCCAGTTTGGACACTTGACCTGAATTTTCAAACAGTTTCAGTTTCAGCCTAATCCAAACTATAGTTCCAGGAAATAAATTGATTGCTGCAAGAAATACTCAACCCAGCTTTTTTGCCGTGACAGCAGAAGAACATGGCTTGGGCTGTGTCTCTAAAACAGGTACTGTCAAAGCCTGTATATGGCACTGAATGTATTAAGAAGAAGTTTAGAATAACTTTGCGAAAGCCTGCTTCCCAAAAAAGATCTTGATGCAATTTTTTTTAATGTAAAAGGAACTGGCAGCTTCCTTTGTTTAGAAAGCTGCAGGCTGTCTTGCTGTGGTGAAAGGTAACATCAGACTTACTGGAAAGTTGTTTCTGCAAAGCGTCCCTGAAATGCATCAGAGAAGGGCCACGTGGTGCTGATGGGTTTCACAGAAGTTGTTCCAGACACTGCACTGAGTGATGGGCTCTGGAAACACAGGCACAGCTGTATCTGGGGAGGGATCTGGGAGAAATATGGTCTGTCAATTCCTGAACAGAGATGTAAGGACAGGGAGAGGGGGTGCTGTCTGTTAGATGAAACAGGAGGACTGGCCTGAACAATGATCTGCTGGCTCTGGTAGAGGGCCGGCCTTTTAGGTCTTGTGCTTAGAAGTGATGCTGTGGTAGCTGAGGAGATGCCTGCATAGAGAGTGATGAGCCTGGAAGACAACAGGCTCAAAGCCTTATTTATGGGCTAAACAGAAGCACCCCTTATGTAGAGAGACACAAGAGTTAATTATTAGTTTTAGCCCTTAACACTCGAATCTTCTTACTCAAGTTCTAAATAATACAGAAAAAGAAAGAAATAGGTCCTCTTAGTTACCACTGATACCACATTTGTCCAGCAGCAGGTCCACATGTCTCTTACTAGTCCTTTGTCTGTGTTCATTAATGCACCTGCCATCTTCCTGGCTTGCTTTGTTTTAAATGCACAGACTGGATCTATTGCTCTTTCTCCTTTGCAAATGGTCTCCCCTTCTGGGTCCAGCTGGTTGCTGCTTCCCTGTTTCTCAGCTCTGCTGTGACACTTTACCCACTGGAGCAGTGTTCTGCTGTCCAGTTTGTTCTCTTATTTGCTCTCAGCTCTTACAATTTGCTTTTGCAGAAGATCCTCAGACTGTTGTGCCATGAACTGACTCTGCAGTTTCTTGTCTGTCTCTTGTCAGGAGGGGTTGGGCACTTCCTTCTGCTTGCAGCACATTTCCTTCTCCTGCAGTGGCTCTGCTGAGATCCTCTTGCTGTCTGCCCTGCTTGCACAGAGGGAGCTGGGTGCCCTGGGACCCTCCGTGTGCCCCGTGGCTTTGTTCCTCTCCAGTGGCCATTCCTGCCTGCCTCTGCTGAGTGCGGTGCCCTGCTCTGAGTGGCTGCACTGAAATCCTTACGAGTGCAGGCAGCTGGTGGTTGTGCCTTGCTACCAACACATCTCCCAGCCAGCATTCCATGGCATTGCCTCTGTGTCGAGGGTGGGGCTCTGCTGGGTTTGAGAGTTTCAATTACTCTTGGCTCTTCTGACCTTGTGTGATGGAGGAACCACAATGCCAAGCTTGGCAGCAGTAGCAGATGGGGAGGGTGATGATGGCTGTGGTTTCCTCCTGCTCAGTTTGTTTAGGTGCAGTGACTCTGCAGGGTGCTCCTTCCTCCCCAGGATGTGTGTGGGTTAAGGACTGGCAGTGTGTGACCTGCTGGCATGTACCGACTGCCTGCCTGTTAGATAACAAAATGTGTTTGAAGGAGTGAGGGAGCCATAGGAAGGGTTCCTGACGCAGCATTTCTGTTAACTCCCTTTCTTGAGCTGGAGGGGAAGCCTGACTTGCTGCCGCAGGAGCCAAAAGACATACTTGATGCTCAGGGATTCGTGGATTTCTTTGTTGGAGTTCTTGGCTTCACCTTCTCCTTGCCTTTGTGTCCATTCCCCCATGTGCTGCACCTCCAAGGCCTTTCTATCCCAGCATTTCAGCATACAAAGAAGAGGCAAATAGGTAAAGACTGATCCGTGTTGTCTATCGCCTTACTTATACGCTCTCATTAAGCAAATGTTAAATTGGGGTTAATCACAAAAAATAATGAGAGCTTCTGCCATCGTGGTCACTGAGCCCTGAATAAGCAAGAGGAACAAGAGGAATCATGGAGTTGCTCAGAAAACACACTGGCATTTCTGTATAGGAGAAAGAGGCTGCAGCTCTGAAAGCACTTGAGTATTTTCCATTGCAGATAAGTAGTTTTCATTTTACTTTCCCACAGCCGTCTGTCTGGGGCTTGTTTCCCTTCATGTGCTCTGCAGTTGAGCAGCTTAGTTTTGTTTTGTTATTTATCCACATTGAGATTTTTATTTAATGCAGCATCAGATAAATTCCAGATCAGAAAACGTGGCCTTTTAGGACACGGCACCAAACCAGTGGTTGGGTGGGAATTTATTATTGCACAGAGTCACTCGGTTCATGAACTCAGTAAAAGCAAAATAATGACTCTGACTGTGCACTTCCGTGGTCATGAGGGGCTTGGGAAGAGGTGTTCAATGTTGTTGCTTTAGAGTTTAGGGTGATCTCTAACTATAAGGCATCAGGGGGAATTCAGTCTGGGGTGCAGCTCCTCCACCTCTGCTTTCTGCAGGGTTGTGGTCACTGCAGTGGCTGCTGTTGCGCTGAGCAGGCACCGAACGCGTCCGGCCACCTCTCCGAGTTCCTGCTCAGAAATGGGCTATTTACTGGATGCTAGAGGAATAGTCTTAGAATAAACAATACGAAGTGCTGTGCCTTGGATTTGAGGCTCATTTTCCTCGTCTTCTCTCTTGGTTTAAGACAAGTTAAGGGGTGGACACTCCAAAAATTAGTTATTCTCAGCCCATAGTTTTGGTAAAACATTTCCAAAGCAGAGCGCTTCAGCTTTGCCTATTTCCAACTTGCAAGGGTTTAAAAAAATGAACAAAATAATTTTTTGATGAACCAGAAACAACTTTTCATTTTATTTGCTGCTCAGCCACCAGTTGAAAATTGGGGTTGTTTTGTAGCTATGGCCGGTTCTGGGAGAAGAGGATACATAAGATAAGGATTCATGCTTTACAGCTTATTAGGGAATGCAACCCCCCAAAATTAATTTCTTCGTTAACAGTTTTGGGGGCCCCTAGTGTATAGTTTACAACCTGTAAGGGTTCACAGGTGGCAGGTTGATGATGAACATGCTGGAGAGTAGATGATGTCTCTCTTCTCTGGGCCTTGGTACTCTCAGAGAGTTCGTGATCACAGAGGACAATTGTCATTCCTGGCAGACTCTGCCAGTCTGCCCCTCTGAGCTGATGATTGGCACCAGAAGGAGTGTTCTGCTGCACCTCCTCCCTTGGCATGAGACCACTCCTCACCTGGCACAGTATCCTTTGTTCCCAAAGCCCTTCTACTGCAGGCATACAGAGCTGTTCAGCTCATGGCAGTATCTTGGTGCCAGCCGTACCTGCAATTGCGTTATCCCCTGTGCAGGCATCTGAATAAGGGTATGTGAAAGCCCTTGCCCACAAAGTGCCTTTTCATTCCTTAGAGGAACGTTTTTGCTACTGTCACCATGTCACAGCAGTGAGTCCTGTGAAAAGAGCCTTTGTTCCTGTTCTCAGTGTTCCCAAGTTTCTCCGTGCAAGAGTGGCAGCAGTACCTGTGTTCTGCAAGGCTGTTGGGCTGCAGGTGATCCAGCTTTGATGAGAATCTTGTAAAATCTGCCCCTCACACAAGTGTCTCCAGACTTCTCCTTTTCTTCCTCGTGCATGCAAATGCGTTGCTTACCCTTGCAATTTAAAGAGAAGCTCCTGGTTGTGGAGCACTTCCAGCTGTTCCCCAACGTAAAATGGTGCTGGGAGTCTTTGGACAACGCTTCCAATTCATCTTGTGTTTATCCCACATGTGTTCTCAGCAGCTTCTGGCTGAGCCTCGTGGGTAAAAAAGGCATCGAGTGTGGCTGAAATGGACCCTTATTTCTGGAGGCAGCATGACGGCCCCTGCCTTGCTGGCTGCTGTGGCCACATGACAGCCTGGCAGCTCTGGGCAGTGCCTGCGGCTCTCCCTCACCTTCTGCAGCGAGCACCGCTCTGCTCTTTTTTCTCCTCTCCACAATGGCAGGAGCAGCCTGGCTACCATCATGCCCCAGGCCACCCTTCTTCGAGATGCCCTGTACTGCTGAGATGAGGTCCAGAGGTGATCGTGGTGCCTCGCTCTGTCCAAGTTCATCTTTTCTTTGCTCACCCCGTGTAAAGCAGGCTGTGGAGTCACATGACAACATTCCTTCTGTGCCGCAGGGAACTTCTGGATCTGACTTGCCGCCTTGCCAACACCCTGAAGAAGTATGGGATCCAGAAAGGGGACAGGGTGGCCATCTATATGTCTGTGTCCCCCTTGTCAGTGGCAGCCATGCTGGCTTGTGCCAGGATCGGTGCTGTTCACACCGTGGTCTTCGCTGGATTCAGCGCCGAGTCCTTGGCTGGGAGAATCCTGGACTGTGAGTAGATGCAGACTGGGGAACAAACGCCTCTGTGACAGTGCTCCAAGGCATATCTCAGCCCCATGTTTTCTTGGTTCATTCTCCCCTGCAGAGTGCAGTGAGGAGCCTTTTCCCGAGTGACATACGCAGTGTCCTCTGGCCTTGGAATACTTAATAAATTGCTTAACATTCAGTGCGCACTGGGTTATTGCTTGGGAGCAGTGAAGCTGGAAGGAAAACTAGAGCTTAGGGATAGGGCCTGATTTGTTCTTTGGCAGTATAATTGCAGTGTTTCTTTGATACTCTTGCACAGTACTAATTCTGCATTCTCAATTGTGATCCTGTGATTTATGTACAGTACTGGAAGTGCTGGCAGCCTGCCCCTGCTCTGTGAGCCCTTGTACCAGCAGACAGAGCTGTTCTCAGCCTCAAAGTACTTGTATAGTGTGCCTAGGTAAAAAGTGATGCTAAAAATAGCAACAAAAGAGAGAAATAGCCAGTGGCTCATGTCCTAGCAGTCATATCAGTTTCTTTGTGGCTAGTGTGAGGGAATTCCAAGTCTTACAGAAATTGCCATGATTTTTTCTTCATTTTAGTGGAGTTAAATCTGCAGAGAGCAAGTACATGTTTTAGTTATCCCTCACACGGGGGACTGGGAAGAAGCAATTCTGCGTGTCAGCTTTGCAAGGTGGGGATGGATCGTTTAATTGCAGTGAGTGACACTTAGGCTGGATGTTGGGAAAGACTTCCTTATGTTTTTGATAGGCATTGGAGCGGACTGCTGGGGAGAGGGTAGAGTAGATGCCAGTGGAGTGTTTTAGGAAGATTGAAGGGAAAGCTGTCAGAAGTGGTTTAGCTGAAGTAGACCCTGCCTTGAGGTGCGGGAGATAAACAACCTATGGAGGTCCCAGCTACTCTTGATCTCTGTGCGTCTCAGGTTTTAAAGTGTTTTCATCAGTGACACTGACTGGTTTTGATTGACAGCAGTTCTGAGTATTTGTCACACATGTTGTCCTATACATCACCCCCAAAGTAATGAAAGTTGGGTGTGCATACTAGCCTGGAAGACTGGCTGGCATGTCTGCTAATTCTTTCTCTTTTTAGCTGGATGCAAAGCAGTTATCACATACAACCAGGGAGTCAGGGGAGGCCGAATCATAGAGCTGAAGACAACTGTGGATGAAGCTGTGAAGAACTGTCCAAGCATCAAACATGTGTTTGTGGCTCAGAGGACAGATAACAAAGTCCAGATGGGTGACCGTGATATTCCCCTTGAAGAGGTATGTTGTTGTTGGATAACTCCTTTTAGGTCTGAGTGTTGGCTAGGATAATCTTTCTCTCCATATGTGCCTTTTGGACCTGAGTTCTGCTCCTTACAGCATCTGGATCTTCATCCTCAAATGGACTGCCTGTATTTACAGTCTGCTAGGCTTGTGAGTCGGAGCAGCTGAATCGATGTCTGGTTTATCTCAGCATGGGCAGGGGTTATGCTGCTCCATTCCAGTAGTCTTGCAAACAGCGCTGAGATTTAGGGAGCGTTTCCTGAGACCCAGAGACCCACTGAGACCATTGGGGCTGTTGTTATTTTACCATGTTCAGACACTGTGTTACGGATTGCATGTGCACTCAGACTGGACACTGTCGAAGGGCAGTGCAGAAATGATGAAGTTCCTAGAGAGGCTTCATCCAGCCCATGAACAGTGTTGTGGTTGCCCCATGGTGGGAGAACAGTGATGGCTTGGGAATATTTAGAGCCTGTGCTTCCTGGGGAAGAAAACAGCCGTTGTTTTTATGTGTTTAGCTGGTACACATGGGACTCCAGCCTAATGCAGAAGTAGTTTTATCCGTTTGCTAGCAGCAGTAAACAGGAACTACTCATGCTAATAATGCCTGGAAGAAGCTAATCTGCTGGCAAGATAATTGCTCAAGAGTCTCTGTGCTGGTCACATGAGATAGGAGGAAGTACTAGTGTAAGTTAAACAGAAAATACAGGTTTTATTCAGAAATTGTCTTGCTCCTTACTCCTCAAAGGACGTTCTGATTATTTTCCTTAGTCTGCAAACAGCCTGACGTGCTTTAGTGATCCAAGAGCTGAGTTCATCCCATTGTCAGTTGTAGGGTCAGAAACAAAACAAGAATTAAGAAGTTAATGGTGTTAACTGTCCTTGCTGATCTTTACAGCAGCTGAACTTTCCAGCTCTTATGCAATGGCTTACTGCAAAATTTAAGCTCATGTTGTAATGGAGCATATGAGCATTCCACCTGTGTTTCAAAAACTGACAAGTTAGCCTGAATTGGCAGTGCTGAAATGTCATGAGAAATACCTGAGATGAGCAGCAGTGCTGTAACTCAGAGGCTAAGAATTACACCAGACTTGGTGAACTCTTCGTATTTTATTAAGCTTCGTTTGTCAGACACTTTTAAACAACTGGACCTACTGATGGTAGTGTTCCCTTGTAAATACAGTGTGTTTACAGTGTATTCTCATAAAAAGAGAGTACCGAGAAATTCCTCCAAGAAGCCACCTAATAACCCTTGCAGGAGTCATTATTCATCAGGACAGGACAGAGCTCAAGAGAAGCTTTGACCTAGCAGGACACTGCATCCTTCCCTCCCGTGGTTCTGACTGTAGGGGTGAGGAGAGGATCTCACCCAGCTGGCCAAACAGGGGAGTATGAAGAGAGTGGCAGAGGCAGGAGAGGAAAGCACTCTTCTTCTCCTGGGTAGAAGAAATTGGAATTCGAGGATCAAATGGACAGGACAGTCATCCACCGCTGAGGCCAGGGAAGGGAGATGAACACACAGTTTAACTGTAGCACTACAGTTGTTAGAGGAAAAGGAAGGTGCTAAGCAGTACCCAGTCAGCCTTGCTGCTGCTGTCAAGTGTTTGCAGTCACATTTTGGATTTCTACCAGCAGCTTGCAAAGGCTTCAAATGTAAACAGCTGTGACTTACCATTTTTTTTTCCCTGAAGTGTTATTTTGTCTGGCCAGTTCTCCTTGACTTCTCTGCCCAGCAGAGGTACTGGTGGAAAGGTTAGATGCTATGCACCCACGGGAACCTTTTCACTAGGTGAGCCCATATAAGCTATGATATATCCATGGATATTTGTGAGGGGCAGCAGCGATGGTGGCTCTTGTCTCTGGACACTGTTGCCATGCTTACAGAGGGAGTGACGATTGGCTCTGTATAGTATAGCCAAAGTCTTTCTGTCATTGCCACCTTTTCTTTCTTAGGAGATGACCAAGGCAGATTCCATCTGCGATCCAGAGAGCATGGACAGTGAAGACATGCTCTTCATGCTGTATACCTCAGGCAGCACTGGGAAACCCAAAGGAATAGTTCACACCCAGGCTGGATACCTGCTGTACGCTGCTCTCACACACAAGGTAACTCAGCTGCCTCCTCTAGGAAAAGTTCACTTTCCTTCCAGCAGTGCTAACAAGAGAGACCTGGATCAGGGAGGAGTGCTGTGTTCTCTGCTTGCTGCCGAGTTGGCTTGTTGGTTGTAAGCAAGCTGGAAAATGCATGAACTGTGTAATTAATCTTCAGGATTTGTTCTGAGGAATATGATACTGCGCAAACCTGAACCTAGAGTTACGAAAGCAAGGAAATGGCAGTGCTGCTCTTGCATTTAAAACATGCCAATGCTGGCTGCCCAGAATTTGCAGCTGAGGAGATTCTGATAAGGATCTTACTGGCATTGGTAATGTGGATATTACTGTAGTATTTTGCGTTGGGATGCCGGACTTTTTTATTTCAGAGAGGATCTGGACTCTTAAAACAGCCTCTTTGCATAGTACTTTTTGTGTGAAAAAAAAAAATTGTGTTTCTCCTCTTGTGGTTGCACCTCTGTTCTGCTTTTCTTGGTGATCTAGGGAAAATGTTTTAACCTCCTTTCTCTTGAAAATGAAAAGAGTCAAGGCACTGCTTCTTGAAGCTTCTGTTCTGAGCTCTGCATATTTAAAGGTAACAGTGAAATGAGGAGAGGACTGTGGTGAAAGATCTCCACCTGGCTTTAGTGGTATCACCCTGTTTGTAATCACACACAATTCACGTGAAGGTTTTCTTTCTTTAGGCTGACACGGTTGAATTTTTAGAAGATTTGAATTTTCAAGGGTCAGACTTCTATGCATGAAGGGCGTTTGTTACGTCAGCTTTTCTAAGTGACAGCATAAACTCCAAGGCATCTCTTTCTTAGTCCAGAAGGTAGATCTGCACCCTGGTGCATTTTCTCCACTTGCAGAGTGCATGAGAGGGAAAGGCACTTGGAAAAGTAAGGTGAGAATTGTCTTTTCTAGGTAGAGGGATCAGCTGACCTGTGTGATCTCTGTGGTCTTTGCACACTTATACGTGACACCCTTGTCACACACTCTTGGGGTTTTTTTTTTAGTTCTGATCCACAAACCTGACTCTTTATGAGTCAGGACCTCTTCACCATGTGGTAGAGGAGTTAGATTTACAGTGGGAAGCATTTTCCATATCCAAGACAAGATAATGAGTTCTCCAAGATCTTTATCTTGAATTTGATGAGCAAGGAGAGGATAGCATTTGGAAAGCGATGCGCTCATATGGAGAAGCTGCGCAGCTAAGAATATTTCTCAGAAAACATTTTATGGGCACATATCAGTTCCTTCAGATCTCTCATGGAAATCTGTTGATATTGGTGAGGGGTCTGAGACTCTGTGGTCTGCAGTTTCCCTGCGACTCAGAATCAGCTCTCCCATGTGGACCACCTGGAGTAGGCAACCTTAGGTATCCAAGGCTCTGAGCTTTGGTGGTAGCTTCGTTGCTCCAGCTGAGCAGCTGCTGGTACAGCCGTGCCTCCGGTATGTTTGCAAAAGTGCCAGGAGCCCGGGAGCCCTGGCGCTGGTCGCTCTGACTCGCTTCCTCACCTCGGGCTGGTCTTCGTGTGCGGCCGTGTCCCACACGCCTGGCTCCACTCACCTCCTGTGCTCTCCTGCTCCCGTCTGGATGCCCAGTCCAGCACCTTTCCTTTGAGCACCTGCCAACAGGAAATCAGCTGGCCTTACGTTTATCTTTGCAGTATGTGTTTGACTACCAGCAAGGCGATGTTTTTGGCTGTGTGGCCGACATTGGCTGGATCACAGGACATAGCTATGTTGTGTATGGACCACTCTGCAATGGAGCCACCTCTGTCCTGTTTGAAAGCACTCCAGTGTACCCTGACCCAGGTGAGGAAGTGGTGGGAAAAGGTTTGGCTAGACATGGCAATGTGGCAAAAGAGGTTTAGAAACCTGTCCAGCGTGACCTGCCTGCTCAGGAGAGGTAAGCTCCGTTGCTTTGGAACACGTGTGTACAACACTCAGGAACATCTGTGAATCCAGGCTAGGAAAAAAAAAGTTGTCATTGCTTTTCCTCTGTACTCACAGTAGTAACAGCTCCAGCTTTGGCTGTTAACCTTTCAGCTGAGTGTTTGCAGCAGTGTGTCAGTGCTGGAAGGGTAAAAAGCCAGTGTGTGATTTTGCAGGTCGTTACTGGGAAGTGGTGCAAAGGTTGAAAATTAATCAGTTTTATGGAGCACCTACAGCAATACGCCTGCTGCTGAATTATGGAGAAGAGTGGGTGAAGAAATATGACAGATCTTCCTTGAAGGTTTTGGGTTCAGGTAAGGGGCATGAAATCTTCATCTGAAAAAGCCAAGGGGTTCTAGCTGGTGAAATGAAGATGCCAGAGGAGCTCAGCTGACCACGTGGGATGTGGTTAGAAAAAAGATGATAAAGCAGGCTCTGTATCTGGTTTTTCGAATATTTTCTCAGCAGAAGAAGCAACAAAATGACATTTTGGGTCCATTGAACTTTGGTGTGATTGCTTGTTTCCTAGCTTATTTTGCAGGATCACATTCTTGGCTAAAAAGATTTATCTAATGGTAAAGGGCATCACTCTGAATTTTACTGGCATAGGTGACCCAAGCAGCATTTTCCTGCATTATTTTCTATTCTGGAGGTTCTTATTACCATGATCTGCATTGATTATTTACTTTCAGTGATATTCATTGCTTGCCTTTTGGTCCTTCTGGAAAAAGTCAGTCCTCAGTTACATGAGTGCATCGCAGTCCTTTGTGCATCCCAGCAAAAGTACTGGAAGCATTCTGCTTGGAGATCATGTGTTCAGAAGAGGGAGAATGAACTGCCTGCAGTCTCCTGGGTCTCAGGTTGTTTTCTTTCTTGTTTTGGTCTAGTGGGAGAGCCCATCAACAAGGAAGCTTGGCAGTGGTTCTACCAGGTGGTGGGAGAAGGGCGCTGTGCCCTCGTGGACACGTGGTGGCAGACAGGTAAGAGGCAGCTTTGGGAGACACGGGGGGACCCTGACCATTGACAGGTTGCTGGTGGGGAGAGAGGGATTAACACGTTTCAATTTGATCCAACAAGTCTGTCAAAAAAGCCCTCCTGGCATTTGGATCAGCTTTTGAAAGTCACTGGGGAATTTCTGCACATAACAGCAATGCAACAACATGTAAAAGCAATGGCAATGTCGGGGTTTTTGTTTTCCTCTAAGTGTTCTTTGATATTTTGAGTGCTGGAAAATGCCAATTGCTGCTAGAAATCTGAGGCAGGGATTGAATTTCTGGGCAAAGCTGGCAATAGTAAGCTTGAATTGCAAAGCTCATTTTCAGTTTATCCGAGTGTACTGACCTTGTCGTGGTCTTGTCATGCAACAGCACTGAAAGCACCACATAGCCACAATCTGTACTTAGGTGTGCTTCATTTTCCTTCCTGGGAATGGTCAGAGGAGGATGGAAACCTAAGCCGTGTAGTCAAAGGGACCTTGTGCAACTGCTCTGGCAGATTGGAAAGGACAGAGTGGAGACTTGCTGGCTGCCCATCAGGTGGCTGGCAGACAGTGGCTGTCACCCAGCAGGGCTGCTGGGGAGCACCTGCTCCCATGATTGAATTGATATTCCGTAGCTGCTTTGGCCCTGGACCTTTGATGCCTCAAAAAAGGATGCGCTTGTGTATTGGCAACGTGCTTGGCCCACCTGTGTGCATCAGCTAAGGCTTGTTTGCTGTGTACAAGCTGCTGGACAGAGTGACTTGGCTGTCACAGAACCCCAGTCCAGTTGGAGCAGAGCTGGCCTCTGCCTCCTGGCCTCCCTGGCCAGCAGCAGGGAGAGGCCGAGTGCTGTACCCAGACTGGGGTTGTGCTGCCTGGTGGGGCCCTCTGCTCGAAGGAGTCCTGCAGCTCCTTCCTGGCTCCTTCCTCAGCACCCAGTCTTCTCTTTTCTGGGCACCAACACTCAGGAGTTGCTAGAGGTGTCTTGCAATGTGTCCTTCTCAAGTCGTGAGATCCAGTTTGCCATGGAGACAGGAGCACAGCTGCTGGCATTCTGCTTCTGCTGAAAAATAGTCTTAAACTGCCATTGAGCAGAATATTCATTCCCTTTCCAGTCAAGCTGCTCCTGATTTCGTCCTTATTCCTGCTAGCAGGCTCTCTATCTCAGTGTGATGGATTTTCTTCTGGCATACAACCAAGTTCCATTTAATCCAGACCAGACTTGCAGGCTCTTTTTTAGATTTTCAGATTTGAAATAAAACCACCTCGGAATTCAGAGCAGCAATGTTAACGATCTACTTCAACTACTGATCTCTTAAATCTTCTGGGTTCCTACATGCTGAGCAGAAGGACAGATGACTGGCTAGGCCTTTCCTCATCATATGCTTTCCTCCTCTTTGCTCTGAAAGAAAACACCATGGAGAAGCAGTTGATTACTGCACATTGACGTAATTGAGAAGAATCCAGTTTTGCCCTAACATTTTTTGGTTTGTTTGTTAACCGGTGCATGCAGTGTTCATGCTGTGTTGTCTATTTCCACCAAAGTACAGGGTTAGATCTTGTATTAAACTGTATTTCTCCTGGGATTTTGGAGCAGCAGCTGTCAGGTGAGAGGTAAAAAACCATTCACTGGACAGTCTGTTAGTGCAGAGTGCTCGGACCAGGCACAGTTTTGCAGGTAAAGTTACCAGCTCCTGGAAGCATAATATAATGATAAATATTCATGACATTGATTTTAGTAGAAAGTGAAATCAATCTTTTTCCACAGTTGACGCTTCAATAAAGAGGAAGCCAAATTAATCTTGGAAAGATTATATATGCCATTTGAATGTAAAAGGAGCGTGGGAAGAGATCACAGGAACAACGTGATGGATGCTGGCTGTGGTCCTGCAGTGTCACCTTTCCTATACAATTTCAGTGTAGCTGGTTAATTGTGCTGCTGTGTGCAGTGTCCTCCATGGGACACTGCTCTCTGAAGCAGCAGCCTGTTGCCAACTAATAAAGCATGGCAGGCATCAGCAAATGGTGATTTAAGAATCTACTTTAAAGTCTTTGGATGAGGCAAATGAGTGAGAGAGCAATTATGAGAAGCAATTTAAATAGTGTGGTGTGTGCAGATGAAAAATTCCTATGGCTCTTGCTGTTGAGATACCAGGTTGTGATTGACAGTAACAGAATCAAAGCCGTGCTGAGTTTTAGGTGTAGCTCTTCACGATGCAGAAGAGACACTAGGTATTTTCACTTTTGTCACCGATTTCACAAAAAAAGGAACAGCCATGAACAGAAGCTGGTTTTGAAAGACATCTCTGAATTGGCTCTGGAAGCTTTTGTTGTTGGCATCATCTCACATCGATTTAGACTGGCCTGGTGCTTCTGAAACAGATTCCCTCCAAAGCAATCACTCCAATCTGTCTGTGATGGCAGAGAGCACTTGCTCTACTCTGCTGCCAGACAGGATCTCTCCATGGCAGAGAGGAGCCTTGTTCAAAGCACCCATCCCCTGCTCAGACTCTGCTGTCCTTGCCCAAAGTCTGGGTGGGTTTGCACTGTGTTGACAGCACAGGTAATGTGGAATACACAACTTTTCTCTGCCAGCTCTGCCTCTGAAGAGAAAGGCTTCATAAGGGCAGGGTAGAGTCTAGAAGTTTTGCTCCATGTCATCTGTCAGTGGCTAAAATTGGTACTTCTAAACCAATTTGCAATAGGTCTTCACCATGCAAATAATTTTTAAGGCACCCTTGCTACGTTGCAGCTCCCTCAGGAGTGAGACTTTGTGTGCAGCTGACTGCAGGATGTGTAGGGTGTGGCAAACACCGTTGAAGCACAGCTCTCAGTACTTTATTCAGGATGAGTACTAGCTTAGGAAGAGCAACCTTCAGTTTAATCACGGTCCCTGTTCTGGTGCAGATTTTGTCTGTGCAAATAGAGAACAGCAGGTGTCTGGGGTGCTTTTTCCTGAAAAAATTCAAGCTCCCCTTTTCAAAATTAACAGAAACATGAAGTGAATGCATGCCCATCAATGAAATGGGAAATACTTCTGTGTGTAAGCCACATGTGAAACCACTTGCTACAGATCTAAAGCTTAGAGGCCATCAAAGACCCTTCTTTGTAGCTGGATGCAAATTCAGGGTCAAATTCAGCCTTTCCAACCCCTGGTTTCAGTTTTCACAACCTCAGCAAAGCCAGTAGAGGAATGCACTCTTCGTGTGGCAGAACATACCTTTATTTGTAGAGCTGTATTTTTAAAGGCCTTATTCTCCTTTGGTTTTGTTTCTCTCTTGTGTTTCTGAATTAGATTTAGAATATAAAAGACCTCATTAAGGTTGGAATCTGATTTAATGTTCATCCCAGCAGGAATGAAAAAGGATGATTAAAAGGTTCAATTTTGACTGGAAGATAAGCTCAACCTGCCTATAAGGGGTGGGTTAATCTCATGCTCTGTAATAACAGTAATTCAGACTCCCAAAGTGCTTTTCCTGCTAACCTTAGACAGCTGTAGAAACACTAGTGGGAGATAAATCCCCTGACATGCTTATGCTTTCCCTGTAAAATCACTTCTGGGGTAGGAAACGGGGCTGCTGAGTGCTGCCCATGCCAGGCCTGTGCTGCTTTCGGATGTCTGTGCTTCTTGGTCCTGCAGAAGTCATTCCCAGTGGCTCTTTCTTGCAAGGTGGCTTCACTTTTCTTCTTGACCTCAGAACAGCTGGAATTTGCTTTCATCTAGCATTGGATGGACTACATATATTTTGTTTTTCATTTTTTCTTCCAGAAACTGGTGGCATCTGCATTGCCCCACTGCCCTCAGAGGAGAAAGCTGAGATCGTTCCAGCCATGGCTATGAGACCTTTCTTTGGGATTGTGCCCGTGCTGATGGATGAGAATGTGAGTTGGAGCTGTGCTGGGTGCCCAAATGAGAAGCTGGTGTGTGTTTCTGCTTTAATCACCTTTTGGACAGCAAAGGAACAGGATCCAGAAGGATGCTCGTTTCTCCATTAAAATGGTAGAAGAGATGAGCAATTTTTATGTATCTATAGAAAGAGAGAGAGCGCGCGTATCCCAGTCGTTCATACGGATTTGCCAACAGGACATCGCAAGCTTTCAGCAAATCTGTAGAAGAGTTGTTTATATTTTCCTCCACTTGTGATCCTCCACTGGCAGTCTGCAGTGAGAAACAGGGTGGCTCTTGCCAGATCAATGGCACAGAAGCTCTTTACTATTCCTCTTTTGTTCCCCTGCTCATCCTTCCTGTGCTTGAACCTGCAGGGAGAGGTTCTAGAGGGCAATGATGTGTCTGGGGCGCTCTGCATTGCCCAGCCGTGGCCTGGCATGGCGAGAACGATCTACGGAGATCACCAGCGCTTTATTGACGCCTATTTCAAAGCCTACCCAGGTAAGAAAAGGGACAAGGGAAGGCAATTTCACTGCAGTGTATAAGCACGCTGAATATTTTCAGCATTACTTTCTGATATTTCTGTACCATCCAGATCATGGTTTGGGGGTGTGTCACATGTTGCAAGCATGCCCTGACGGTTTTACGTAGTGTTGACTTTTCTAGCTGCCAAAAGGACATGTATTTTCTAGAAAACTTTAATGCCCAAGCTTTGAGGTTCAAATACCTTTTCTTTGGAGCTTTGTGTCTCACTTGGAAAAAGGATGGGAAAGGATGGGAAATACCTCCTGCATCACTGAATCTCAACCCTGTGTTACAACCTTCCTTTTTAAAATCTGGTCAAATTGTGTCTGGTAAGTAACTAGAAGTGGCAGGGAAACACTTTTGTAGGACACTGGACATGACAACTGTCTTCACTCAGGAGAGCAACTGAAAGGGATTTGAAAGCCACAGGGTAGGCAAGAATTAGGCAATCCTGAAAATTGTACAAAATGGGCTGGATAACAAGAATGGGAGACTGGTACAAGAAATTGAATGACCCCGTAGTCCCTTATTACTCACTACATTTGCATCTGATATCTTGTTGATATTTAGTTGATAGTTGTTTAATTGATCTGGAAGGGCAGAAAACATGACTGAAAGTCCATAGAATAGGGCAGTAATGGATCCTGGCAAGAACCACCTTCAGATTTCACAGCAGTAGCCGCCTGCTGCTTCTCAGATGTGCCACTGGAACAATTCAGATGCAGACATGGCCTTGGTGAAGAGCCAACATAATCTGTGTTACCGGATGTGTCCTCAGTGACACTGGAGTTTCCAGGAAACCCTGGGTCTTTTTCAGTTTCTATCAAATGCTTTAGACCCTCCATGCTTGTCATGGGGTTTTTGTAGCTAATCTGATAGCAGTGTTTCTCCCACACTCATATGCTAGAGAGTGACTGTTGTCTGATAACGAAATCTTTGTTAGCCGGGAGGGAAAATGGCTTTTCATCCATCCTAGTGTAAGTGATTAAAAAAAATTGGTAGTGTTCCCATGTACAAAATGTAGTAAAACTGCTCCCTTTCAGCTGAACAGCTGTAGTTTTCCATGCATGCTGAGGTGTAGCCAGCAGCAGTTCTGAGCTTGACCAGTAGCCTGTGGCACGATGGCAAATGGCATTTGAAGTGGTTTTGTGTTAGTGCTGTGTGCACCAAGAGGCCTGAGCACGCAGCTGCTGCACAGATGTAGGCATGCAAAGCCTAGAGAGATCAGAAAGCCCCTCTTGGTTCTGTAAATCCACCCGAGTGTCACTGGGTGGTGTGGCTGGTCTTGGTTTTGTTATGGGAGCGTCAGCCACTGGTTGCTGCTGATTGCCTGCAGTGATTTGTCCGTCTTGGCAGAGATCTGAGCTCCACTGCCTTGGTGCTGTTCAGGAGCTTATTAGGAGCCAGCACAGCCCAGGTAGAGCAGAGGAGGGTCAGGGATGGTGGAGGGTAGTGGGAAATGGTGTGAGGCAGGTCACACGGCTGGGATCTTGTGAAGGCCTGCGAGCTGCCCCATCCACCCTGCCTTACTCACATGGTCTGTCCTGCACCAGAGCCCGAAACTGGCACACTTGCTGCTGCTGATCAGCCCTGTGTCTTTGCTGCAGGTTACTACTTCACAGGGGATGGTGCTTACAGGAGCCAGAAAGGCTATTACCAGATAACAGGGCGCATGGATGATATCATTAACATAAGTGGACACAGGCTGGGGACAGCAGAAATAGAAGATGCAATGGTAAGTTCCAAGCAGGTAGAAGTCCCACGACGGGGCATATCTGTGGGATGGGGTGACTCTTTCAAAGCAGCTTTGTCTCTTGCCTTCAAACCCCTGCCCCTGCATAGACACAGCTTGATGCACAATGAATAGCAAAAGTGCAAGAGGAAACAG
The DNA here is from genome assembly GCA_013398855.1 of Mohoua ochrocephala. Lineage (NCBI taxonomy): Eukaryota > Metazoa > Chordata > Aves > Passeriformes > Acanthizidae > Mohoua > Mohoua ochrocephala. The sequence continues at coordinate 460,489 of VZTA01014641.1, forward strand.
CTCCCTTGTGGAGGAGACAACAAATGAGCAAATGAAGGGAGCCACACTGTGGACAGTCCCTGGAATTGAGCTGTCAGAGCTCTGTTTCCTCTCAGTGATGCTGTACTGTTGCAGTTGTCGTTTTGGATGCTGGTGGACCCTCTGTAAGTGTCTCTCCTATTTCTTCCTTCCCCTCTGCTAACACCTGACCTCTCCTTCCTAAACCTGTGGTTCTTGCTCATCTGAACTAGCTGAGCATGCCTGAGAATTCAGCAGTGTTAAACATAAAGCAACCTTGGTTTATGTCAGCTGCAAAGCTAGCCTGTCATTTTGAGAGAAAATAATATTATCTCAGGGAATTAAAAACAAAAAGTCCTCAGAGTGTTTATATTTAAAGCTTGACCTGTGTATTTATTTCTATATTATGTGCCTTGCCTTCAAATGGCACTTAAATGTAACATCTGATGAACCTGAGCTGCGTTCACATGGAACACAGGATCCTACTTTCTCCTCTGTCAGTAATTCTTTTGTCTGTGCAGGTCTGATCATAGCTATAGGATCCAGTTCCTCTCACAATCTATGTATGTGTATGCATGTGTAAATGCAAATATGTTTACGTGCCCAGATTGCTCTATGATGTTTACTTTCATATTTTAATCTAATTTAAGATAACATAATCCATCCTTTGGTGTGGGATGCAGATATGTGGTTTCTTCTGGTCTGTGCACCCAAACTGTCGTCTTACTGCAGAAGAATGTTAAATGAAACTCTGCAGTGCGACAGAAGTAATCACTGTTGTGTAGCGTAATAACAAAAACGCATTTGGGTTAGGGGATGAAGAAATCTGATTCTTTCTGCCTTCTGGTGTGCTTTGGGCACTTACAAGCACCAGGCCAGCGTGGACTGTGATGATGGCAGCTTCACTTTTTACCTCTGCTGGCCACAGTTCTCTGTAGCACTGAGAACTGCAAGCCTGGTTTTGCTTGTGATTTGGCAGCGGCCAGCCACCACTTGGGACCACAGTCATGCATAAAGAGGGTTTCCAGCTGTTGCAAATTCAGCTCGGTGTGCAGTGGGCTTAGCAGTGGATGTAGGAGTACTTATTTGTGTGTATAAAAGCACGGCCAGTACGGGACTACTCCCTGAGACGTGGCCGTGGCCGTGGCCACCAGCTGACCCTGCAGTAGGAAGTTGGCACCCAGCTTTCCTGTCGTGCTTTCAGCAGGATCTGTCAAGCGGAGAGCAAGATATGGCAGGGTGTTTTGTTTTTAGAGCAACTGGCACAAACTCTGTGGGACTTGAAGCAGTTGTGATTTGTGTATTTTTGTTTGACCTTTTGTGAAGGCTGATCACCCTGAGGTCCCTGAGACAGCTGTGGTTGGGTATCCACATAGGATCAAAGGAGAAGGTATGTGAAAAGCAGTGTCCTGACGTGACATCTGCATATACTTCCCTTAAATTCTAACCCAGGCTGCATGTTAGGAGATGCTGAGGGAATGGGAGGGCAGTTATCCTTAGGCTGACTGGCACTGTGGCCCCAAGAGACAAAGAGAGATGTGAAAATAGCCCATCTTCCTAACCTGGGTATTACTCCCTGAACTGTTCTCATACATAGTGTTTATGTATATGGTAGAGCTTCCTTTTACAGGATTGTGCTTAGAAATGTCCTTTGAACAAAATAGGAATAGCTGATTTACACTGGCCAACTTTTGATCCCAGTAACACTTTGGTAATTTATGTTGACTTGTCATTGTCACTGAGATCAGTCACAGATGCCGAGAAAAGGCTGGGCCATCATTTGAGGGCTGGGGTCTGACTGGCTTTTGTAAAAAGGATCAATGGTTTTCTTGTCAGTCCCTAGAGTGTGTGCATAGGAATGATTTGAAACTTTCCTTGGCATTCGAATGAGCATCCTTGGTCTTTCCAGACAGTATCTAATACGAGGTTTGTGGCTTCTGCTCATTTGTATTCCAGGTGCCTTTGCTTTCATAGTGCTAAAGGAGCAGACAGCTCGTGTAGACCATATCAAAGAAGAGCTCAAAACCATAGTGGCTTCCAAGATAGCAAAGTATGCTGTGCCTGACCACATTCTGGTAAGTGGGAGACTGAAACTGGTACCAGCAACAGGAAATGGTCACATCAAGCAACCCTTACCGTCCTACCTGCAGTGCTGCTGCTGTCCTCCTCTGGCAGGATAAAGAGGCAGGGAAACAGAACTGGGTGGAGGGATCCAGGGAGGGGGAGGGCAGGTGCAGTGGTCTGTCTGCATACGAGAGAGGCACTGAGAGGCAGTGACACTGCCCAGCTAACTTGCAGTGATAATTGGCATCAATGTCAGATCTCAAAGCACTGGCTGTTTCTGTTGCACAACAGGCCTGGCCCTGGAAGCACTGATGAGCTCCAGGCTCTGTCTCAAGCCTCCTCACCTTTCAGCAGCTCCCTTTGTATGTTAGGAGAGAGTTCACAAAGCTGTTCCCCAGGGTCTGCCTGCATCCATTTCTCTCCTCTCAGAGGCAGTGACCAGACACTTCTTTGAGGGGCTCTGCTTTAGCCACATACACGAAAGGTGGACACCAAGGCACAGGTAACAGAATACAACAGGAGCAGGCGAGGGTGGCTCCTTCAACTTGGACAGCCCAGGATATCCTCAGTGGATTGGAGAAGCTTCCAGAACTTGCAGGTGTGCAAGGGAATGCCTCCATTTCCCTGTGTTTTGTGGCAGTCCTGCAGAGAAGTCCTCTAACTCTTTCCTTGCGTGTCAGTTAATGCTATAGAGTTTTGTAGCCTACTGGCCTAATTATGTAGCAAAATGTGAGACCTGTTGGTGTCTCTGCTCAGTGTCTGAGAACTCTCCATCAGCCTCAGATTTATGCGAAAGCCTTTGCATTTGCTGCTAAGTCCTTCCCAGGAGGCACAGCCAAGGCATTTGAGATTGTTCTGGTTATGAAGGAAGGTGTGTAGGCTGGCAGGTACCAGGCAGAGAGAAACATCAGCAGACAGGAGATATCCCTTGAGTAGGAGACCCTGCAGTTGGTGTGCAGAATTGTGTTGCTTTATATTCCTGCCCTGTAAAGCTGAATATGTATATTTCTGTCCATTCTGGTAATGTGCTGAGATTTGTGTCACTGTTGGTGCCTAAGTTTTCATGTGTAATTAGATTTCAATAGTTAACAGCATATTTGGGACCTGATTCCTAAAAGAGATGTGTGCCTTGCAGCACCCAGCCTGGACATGGCAATGGGGAACAAAGTCCACTTAAAATAAGAATAAAATATATAGCACAAGGAATTGATGCTACTGGCACTCCTTTCCTTGGACATAATCTAGTGTGCTCCATGATCTGTTTTCCAGGAGCCTCAAAGGAGCTGTGGCCATGAAAGAGTGTGCCAGGCTTAGGATAGTCCAGCCAGATTTCCTTGTGGTTTCCGGCAGGACTCGAGTTCTGTGAAAGGTGTGTCTTTCCCTTCTTTGCAGGTGGTAAAGCGCCTTCCTAAAACCCGATCAGGGAAGATCATGAGAAGGCTGTTGAGGAAAGTAGTCACTGAACAATCAAGCAACATGGGAGATGTCACCACACTTGATGATCCAAGTGTTGTCAAGGAGATACTGGATGCTTACCAGAAGTACAAGGAGAAGAGTTCCTCATAACAGGCGGCTCTGGAATTTCTCTCCTTCGGAAATGTGGAAGGTCTCAAATAACCAGGCAAACAACATAGTTCTCTCTTGGTGTTTTATTAAAAACTGTTTCCTTCTAGGGGAACAAGATTTTCCACTCCACAACGTACTTGGAGATGCACAGGGCTAGGAGCAGTCTGCAGTTTTACACAGTCAGTGAACTCCTTTTCCTTGCTCTCAGGGCTGTTGTAGAGCAGCTGTTGGTGATTTCCGTGAACTATGCTGAAATTTAACACGAGCTCAAGCAAGATGCACATGTTAATGTTCCTCATTTTAATGTTACTGTACAGGGAAATGTTTTTTATACAATACTTCTTGCTGTTTTAAAAGAAGCCCTGGAAATCACTTCTTCAATTTTTCCTTCAGCTTGGATATCTGAGTCCAAGCAGCTGTATTTCACTGCAACTGTGGTGCCTTTTCAGCAATTCTGGGTATTCTAGTAGATGTTTCATATGCATTATTAGGGAACTGAGAAGGACGTGGCTAGTCTGATAATTCTTCTTTGGCTTTACCTAGTTATTCTCATATCTCCTTTGGCTTCCCTCATATGGATTTGTTCCTACCACCATGTGTCCTGAGACTTCCCAGAGATGGTGTGCCGGTGACCCTTCATATCCCACCTGGGTAACCCAGCACCAGCACTTGTAGGTGCAAAAAGGAGCCACAAAGCCCATGACTGGAACTTCCTACGTGTCCTCAGTGCATCGCTGCCATGCTGATTTACCAAAGAGTTAAGTGCCATGTGGGGTACCCACAAACTGCACAGTCCACTAAAGAAAGTGCCTCTTAGATGCCTTGTGGAAAGTAATAGCAGCATTCCAGACCAGCAACCTCAGAGTAGCAGGGAAGAATAGCCTTTGTCTTTACTATGCTTTCAAAATTGCAACTAACATAGTCAGTTTTTTATTTCTGGATTCATTTTATCATGAACACACACATTCATTTTGTCATAAAGCACTCCTTATATTTGAGCTGTACAGAAGAATTTGCTAGTAGAGTTACTTATTCCTGAATTTAATTAGAGCAACGCTGCTTTTTCCGGTGGGACTACGTACTGGAAAGACAATTTGTGCACCTAACTGGAGGCAGGAAAGGCAGAAGGGAAATGGGTAGGTGATCCGTAGGACTGGGAAAGGAGTGGTGAGTTTTTTTGGCCAGCAGAGATTCTGATACCACAATGGGAAGCTGGCTGCTTGAAGTCTGATATGTTCTCAAAGACAGGTGTGTTGTCTTAGATCCCAGAGTTCCTCTGAGGACACCAGCTGCATTTGCTTTTTAAAAAAAATATTTTAAATGTCTCTAGGGACTGAATAATACAGTAAGGAATATCATGCTTTGTTAAATATTCCATCCTTCTGACTGAAATGCATTTTTACAGAAGGTAAGTAGACACCCTGTGGACTTTCTGGGAAGTTGCAGATCAGAAGGTTTGAAGGTTTGATAGAGTTGACAGGACGTTAATATTTTAGGAGATAGATACTACTTTATTGCCATTGCAATAGAAAAAAACCCAACCTGCTTCCTTAAGTAATTTTCATGTGGGAAGCAGACAAATGTTAAAGTTTTTGACAGAAAAAATACACTCCCTTGTTTAAACAAGTTGTCTCCACGCAGTCTGAAATAACAGCATGGAGGAAGAAAAATTACTTTTGAACAAGATTACATGCTTTCCTTTTAGTCAAGAAAGCATTTTTTACATTATGGACATAGGATTTCCATGTCTTGTTGACCTGAAATTTCCTTGTGTGTTGTCCCAGTGGTCACAGATCCATGGTTTAATCTGAACTGTCTCACAAACACTGTCTGTGTGAGGAGCAATGTGCTTTGGTGCATTGAGACATTTGTCATCCAATTCCTCTGCTCAGGGAAAATTGAGAGATGGGTGCACTCCCTCACCTGCATCCCTGTTTGTCTCAGCTTGCACAGGCTTAGGGACCGTGGCTGCCAGGGAGGTTCCAGGCTGGCCAGGAAGCTGCAGAAGCACAATAAATTCACAGCTGTACCAGCTGTGGTGCAGACAGGACATTGTGGATGCCCCATCCCTGAAAATGTTCAAGGCCGGGCTGGATGGGGCTCTGAGCAACCTGGTCCAGTGGAAGGTGTCCCTGCCCATGGCAGGGGGGTTGTAACTCGGTGATCCTTGAGGTCCTTTCCAGACAAACTTCATTTCCACAGCTGAACTATGGTGCTTGGGATGCTCATCTGTTCAGAGGCCTCCTTGGGGTATTCCAAGAGAGCACATGGTGCTCCTGTGCTGCCCAACACAGTGTTCTGCAGTGGACATAGCTTGTGCTGGGCAGCCTCAGTTTCTTGGTAAAACTGCACTTCTGCAAGTGTCCCAGCATTGGCTCTTGGACCTGACAGCCTGTGCCCAGCCCATGCAATGGCATCCTGAGTCTGGTAAAAATGGAGCTAGACAGGGCTTGGAAAGAGCACTTCTTATGAAAAGGAGGATACTGTGCTTTACTGAGTAGTAAAGCACAAAATTTAAATTAAATTTTAATTTAATTTAAATCAAAATTGAAACTTTACATTTTCCTTCCAGAGTTTAAATTTTCTGTCCAGAGAAGTCCCCATTTCTTTCTTCTACCCACTATTTCTGTTAACTGCAGCAGTTGCAGTGTGTGGTGACAGTGCTGTCTACTTCACATGCAGCAGGCTTGGGGCTCAGGGAGGGATTCAGCCCACAGAACTGGCACTGGTTTCCTCAGTGCCTGAAATGCCAGGAAGGAGGAAGTTTCTGAAGGACCCGAGGCCTGCGAGGCTCCTAAGATGAGCTGATCTTCAGCAATCAGTGGTCAGATATCAGTGGGATTGTGGGACAAACTTGGGGGCAATTGCTTCATTTAGAAAGGCAGAGGTGTTGAATTCTTCTAAACCTTTGTGTGTCCATGAGTGATGATATGGGTTGTTTGTTACACTGCCTTTGTAACCTCATTAAAAGAGATCCAAAGTCAATTTTACCTGTTGCCACTTACTGCAAAGGGCCGGTATGCTTTTGTTTCCCCACTCAGTTTTGCCAGTAGGACCTGGTCATGGTGCTTTTCCCCCTGCTGGAGACACAGACCATGATTTTTCCAATTTTATAAAGGGAAAGCTCCATCTGTCTAGAGGTGTGTTTTGAACAGTCTCATGTTAAGCCTTTGATTGAATTTTGTTTACTTGTAATCATGCTTTAAACACATGTATTGTCCTTGACCAAAACCAGTGTCTTCAGTGATCTTTGTATTCATATTTTCAGTAAAGGAAATGCATGTGATGACTTGGCTTTGCATCATAGGTGTCGGGTCTTCTATCCCCTCAAGAGTCTGGGACTTCCTGAGTTCTCTGAACTTTCAAAGGAAGGCGAAGGCGTTTGAGACCAGGATGAGTTGTGATCCAAATTGCTGGTTTGCTTTGCTGCTTTTCTCTAAACAGTAGCTCACAGGAAATGAGTTAATGCCAGAAAACTGCCACTGCAAAAGAGAGCAAAGTTGAAGAACATTTGGGTGTCAATAACCTGCACGTCTCGTGTAAATCCTGAGATCCCACTACGCTACACTTTTTCCTATGTGATGCAAACAGAGAGTAATGAGTGGGAGTATTTAATTACCATTAGTTGATATGGATAGTTCAGCTCCTTGATTTTTGCACACCTTGCACAAGTAGAAAAGGAGCGAAAGCTGGGTGTGTATGGGCAACATGAGAGACAGCGTTGTGTAGAGAAAGTGCATAGCTGTTCCAGAGTCAAGCAGATGAGAAGGAATTTCTTTCCAGGTGCCTTGGATCATTTGTAAGTGACACAAAACACATCCTCTCCAGGGAGTGACACAAAACACATCCTCTCCAGGGTATCTTAAGAAGTGAGAAAGACTGAGTTTCACCCTCTGCCTACCCCATGGATAACACTATCGGTATAATGAGGGGACGGACACCGTTAGTCTTCTACCTCCAGCAGCTGCTTTTGGGAAGGTTCCAGCGCCACTCTCAGCATTTGCAACCCTCTGGCAAGTCACAGAAAGGTCTAGACAGAAAAGCAGGTGTCCAGTCCCTCACTTTGTCTCTCGATGCTGCAGCTGCCCTGATTTATTTACTGATAATCTCCTGGTAAAATGGAGACTGTTTTCTGGTCTAACACAGTCGTATTAAAGGGCTGTCTCTGTGGCCAATTAAAGCCACAGAAATTTATTTCAGCCACAAGTTTCTGTTTTTAAATTAAGCAGGAACAGATGATCCTTTTCCACCTTGAAAACAGAATTCTGGACAGGCTCCTTCTGGCTGACTCTAGAGGTGAAGCATGTTTTTCATGGCAGTGACTCCAGCCCTGTTTTGTCTGAAGGATTTGGGGACATCACCGTTTGCAGTGGGAATGATCATGGCTGTGCAAAAATTAACAGGCTGCAAACAGTTGCAATAAAATCTGCTGTGGCAGATCATTCTTACTCTCGCTTTTAATTCTCTATAGCTATTGTGTATCCGCCTTGACTCCCCGTGTCTGAGGTGACAGGGCTTACTCCAGCTTTTTGGTATGTCGAGGCTGGGAGAGTAGAACCCAGTGCTTTTTAGTGTTCATCCTGCGCCTGGCATGCAGAAGACTCAAATTTCTTTTTCCACCTACTGGATTTTGAGGATGTGATTTTACTTTTCTCTGCCTTGGCCTTCTGCATTTCCCAGGAATGACAGCCTCACAGCAGAGTTAGAAGGGGTCATGGAATAGAGGTCCCAAGGTCCTGGGGTGAGCTGGTTGTTCAGGAAAGTGGATGTCCTTTGGGATCAGTGCTGCAAACCTCTCTTGCAGCTGCTGGGCCTCTTGCCTGAATTCAGCCAGAGCACAGAGAAAAGGCCCCCCTGCCATGCCTCCCTTTTCTGCCTAGAGACCCTCTCCGTGGAAAGCCCGCACATTTTCTTACTAGGCAAGATGCCAAATAGCCTTGCCCATTCCTTGGCAGCACGCAGCTGGGGGGCTCCCTCGTTCCAGCCAGCCCTTGTAT
>VZTA01014642.1:0-11382 GCA_013398855.1 Mohoua ochrocephala
AACATATGGGAGCTGGTGGTACAGCCAGCAGCAGCCTGGGAAGCATTAGGAAGGACTACAGAGCCCCAGGAGAGGTGGTAAAAGGCTCAAGCTCAAGCAGTTATTTCATCAGTCCTCCAGGCCAAAGGAGTGGGGCATGGGAGGGACTCTTCTTAGGAACTTTAGTGATAGGGCAGGGAGTAATGTGTACAAATTGAAACAGGAGAAATTTAGGCTTACATTAGAAAGAAATGTATTGTGAGGGTGGTGAGATCCTGGAACAGATTTCCCAGGGAGGTTGTGGGTGCTCCAACCCTGGCAGTGTTCAAGGCCATGTTGGAGAAGGACTTGAGCTACCTGGTCTAGAGGGAGGTGTCCCTGCCCATGGCTGGGGAGGTTGGGACTAGATGATCTTTAAGGTCACTTCCAACCTGTAACTTTCTATGGCTCTATAACTGGATATGCAAATATGTGCAAATGGAAAATAATCTTGAATTTTTTTGGAAAGAAATGTATGAAGCAATGACACTGGGCAGCCCTCATGTAAAACACTTACCACATAAATTATATTTGCACTGTGTAACAATTCTTGTGTTTTATCCCATGTAACAAGTAATGCTAAAGAAAACTATTAGGCCATGGCAAAGGAGCGCAGCGATATCTTGGCACGTAGACCAATTAGCTATGCAGAAGATAACCTATCCTAGAAGGACCATGTTGTCATATCTATATTTTTTCTGGAACCCAAACACTGACCAAGTAGTTCAGAGGGAAATGAAAATGTATGTTTTATTATCCAGTGTAGATATTAACTACCCTACTGCATAAGCACATATTCCACTGGTGAACTACGTGCAAAACTTTCAAACATCAGACCACAAAGCAAACATAAAAGGATTTATGCAAAGTTTTGTAAGACTTAAAAGAGAACATGTGGAAATACGAAGTGTACTATGTCCACATATATCACGGTGAACTTTGTCAGACAGGCTTTTCTTCCTGCAAGCACAAAAAAAAAAGAAAAAATAAATTAACTTATACATAGCTGGGCAATAATGTCTTTATCCTGTGGCTGTCATGATCAAGGACAGCATTCTGATTTTGTGCGTTTTTCGACTGATCTTCGATCACAGATTCATACTGCTGCTCATGGTTTTAGGTAAAGCAATAGTGTTATTTAACTAACTTGCCATGCCGTGTTGTTGGATTTCTGGTCTCGAAATTAATGAATACTTCTCCAAGGGAAATGCTCACAGACAGATCTGATAGGCTATTTTTTTAAGCCATTTTAATAAATCAGAAAAAGGATGCAGTAACTGTATATGTTTTATCTATACAAAAAAAGCTCATAAACTTTTCTCATATATATTGGATTTATTATATTTCTCCAAAGCAATTTGAAAAGCACTGAATTATACTCCCTTTCAGGTTCCAAAAGAACCTTAGTAATAAAAGGAGAAAGTTGTTGCTGAAATTCATTTTCTTATAGATTTATAGGAAAACTAAAAATTGCTTTGATGTCTTTTGCATTCCCTTGCCAATTTAAAAAAAAAAAAAAAAAGAAGAAAAAAAAGATAAAAGAACTTCTATTAAATTTAACAACACTCTTCTCCTCTCCCCCCACTTCAAACCTCATTTATCTTTTATGAGCCCTGGGCATCTTGCCATAATAAAACTGTGCATAATACCAGACTTCTATAATAATTTTGTGGTGTTTTTTTTTTCCCTAACTACTTGCTGTGGCATTGACGCTGCCATTTAAGATTTTGGGTTGAGTGGGTCAAAACTTTAAACACTACAGCATGTAGTTCACTATTCAAAGCAGTGAACTTGGACAATTAAGGTACCCAGTTTTCAGAGGGACTGCTAGATCCGCTTGCTGCTAACAGCATTCCTTGCAGCTTAGCAATGCCTAAAAATAGTCACTGGGATATACATTTTTTCAGGAGTCGTGAGAAGAAGAGAAAATATTAACATATATTAGAAACATATATTATACACATCCTTGAATTCAATTGACTTTTTTTGCTATTGATTCCCGTTGGGTGATTTTCTTGAATAAAATTATTAACTTCTAGTGAATCAAAGAACTTCTGATTATATCTCAATGAAGGTTTTATTTTTTTCAGTTTTCTGAAAATATAGACCTTTTTTACCATCTAATCTTATTTTCTGTTCATTTAAAGGCATTCCATTGTCTCTGAGAAGTAGGTTTAATGAAGACAAGGACAAACTATTGTTGATTTTTATTAAGTTGAAGCAATATATTAAAGGGGAGGGTTTTGTTCAGATTTTCTTTTAGTGTAGACATCTGTAATGAAAAGGCCTGCATTAGAGTATCTGTCCAGACCTCTTTTTAAAAAGCTGGAGAAAAAAACAACCATTTGGTGTGAATGAATCTAATGTAAAGAAGGAAATTATTTCCAGTGAACATTTCTCTGAAACTGCCTTTTTTTTTTCCCCGGGACTATACATGGAGTTAGGTTCTTGTACCTGCATCATAATGTTTAATCTTAGACGTCAAAAAATCCTCCCATATTGCCAGTTGAACTGAATTACAGTACAACTTGTTAAAACTTTTGTAAGCAACATAAAAATCTGTATTCTAGACTGAAATATAAATGTAGGTTTTAATTGCATGCATACTGCTCAAAAGCTATTCCTTTGCTCAAAGGCAAAGGAAGCAAGAACAACATCTGAAGGACATTGTAGATACTGTCCTGAGAATTTTGGGCTTTAAATGTGACCAGTAACCCAATACTGAACTCCTGCATTCATCATCTGAAGCGTCACAGTAGAGTTGGAAAATATGAAAAAGAAAACAACATAATACAGGAAGAAAACTGATACACATTTCTCTTGAATAAGTTATATTTATAAATTTGAAGGTACAATAAAGACAGTGGCCAGCAGGGTTAGCCTCCATTACCTACTTCCTACTGAACAGGTGGATGAAGGGAAAATGCTAAACCGGAGATTGCAAACAGAATAGAGTTTGCTACTTTACACTGAAGCATCACAATCTGGTATAAATTGTGCTTCCTGCCATGATCTGTAAGTCACTTATAACAGCTTGGATCCATTTAGGAGAGTGTTAAACCCGGCCTCATACACCTCATATCTTAGTTTGTCCTTTAAATAATTGGAAGGATAACAGCCCTCAAAACATTGGGGTTGTTTCATGAGGTAGATTATCCTTTTTCTATAAATAAGAATAAAGAGGATGTGAATAAGCTTTAAATTACCTGAGGCAGAAGCAGATATTTCCATATGCATATATTTCCTCCTAATAACTTTCTGCTTTGTATTAGCCCAGCAGCTGGAATAAAACTTATTAGAACAAACTGTGGTCTCCCAGGAACCCTCATGTTCTCAAGCCAGTGGATTAATATTGCATAAATAGCTTGATATTCTTATTTAGTGAGTTTCTCTATGTCAGTTTTCCATACATATCGTCTCTGGTCTAGTCTCCCTTCAGGCTAAGCCCATTACTGTATGCTGTATCTGGTTGTTGCTTGGATCCATTTTCATGCTTTGTATCTTTGTGCTATATCAATGCAAAGAAAATTAGGCAAGATAGAGCATGTATATTCCCAAAAGGTATACAAGCAAAATGAACCAACCTAAGCTTGCTGTACTGCTGCCAACATTAGCCACTCAGCTGGAAAAAGAATATCCTGCTCTGTTAAGGTAAACCTGATGAATCTGTTGGTAATCTTTATTTGTTATTTTTTACTCCTGCACTGTGAATATGTTTCGCAGCTGATACACTTTTGTGCTGTAAACAAGAAGCACTTCTCAGTTTCTCACTTCATTACTAATCTTATTTTTTCTAACTTCTCTGAATTCATATCGGTTTATAAAATGCCTCTAGTCCATTTAGTATCGATTACATTTGTTAGTTAGGAATGATCGCGGTGCACGATGGAATCTGCTATGTCTTTCTGGCCCCCTTTTTTAATGATGTAGGCTGAGTCAGCCCACAGTCAATGACAGCCATCAGGAACTAAGATATTTGACCATTATTTACATGGAAAAGTGTAAAGGAGAGCAGCAAAACCCAGCTCTGCTCCCTTGCTCCTGCAGCTATAAAACTTAACCTGCTTTTAGAGTATTGACTTTGCTGTGGCTGTAGCAGATTGCTTTCCTCTTCCTTGATACAACTTTTCCTGTCCCAAAACATGGCAGAATCAAGAAAAAAAAAAATGTGTTCAAGGCTCCCAGTGCTTATTTGGTAAATATTTTCTGACCCTTTCTAGAAAACATGATAGATTTACTGCATATAGATTTATATAAGGACGGTTATTTTAAGCAAGATGTCTTCTTTTGCATTGCAAGACCTTCTGCCTGTGTTGCTACTTCCTCTGCCATTCATATGCATGAGTAGCATCACTGTATTTGTTAGCATATGAGTTAAAAATAATTAGTAATACTATATAAACTAAGTTTTTAACAAAATTCTTAATTACATTAAAAAATTGAAGCTAAACAGAACAGTGAGTTTCCAAGCGGCCACTCCCTAGTCTGCAACTCACAAGCACAATGGAAGTCACCCACTGCCCATCAGTGAGCCCTAAGGATCCAAACTTTCCAGAGGTTAGTGACAGAGGCATGATGCAAGCAATCATGCAAGCTGAAATTCTTCTAAAGTGCCAACCTTCCTTTAACTAATAGGAATATTTTATGAAACTGCTCCTGGGCTCGGGGCTCAGAAGCTAGTCTGCATATGTCATAACAAGTACAGAAAGACAGACAAACTTATGTCTGTGACTGGGCTTTTCTGAATGTGCTTGAGCTCCAGGTTCCCCCTCAAAACGTTTTTGGTTTGTCTCACTGACTGTGTTGCAATTTGCAGTACTTTAGTTTCATGCTAATGCAAGGATGGAGAGGTTTTTTTAGCACAGGCAACAAGGCCTACATGGTCAAATTCTGCATGTGAGAGACAGCTTCTCTCAAGTCAGTAATTTTTGAATCCATCCAAGAATTTGACAAAAAGGTTTTACAGTCTCTGTAAAATTTCCTATAACTGTTCTGGAAATAGGAAGCCAGACATGTGAGAGAGACTTTATTAATGCCTTTACTAAAGGAGAATCCTTGCACAGCCAAAATTATTAAAATCAAGCTCCATTGGCTCATGGAACTACTTATTTGAAAATCTGGCTCTGAACCTCACAAGTATCTCCTTACTCTTTGACAGATGTTCAGTGTTCTGCATGAAGATGTATCCTAGAGAAATGAAACAATATTTTCATTTCAGTTGTTTCAATTTTGATGCTTGTTTTCATTCTCATAAGCAAATGTTTTCCTCTTGTTCTTTCGTAAACTGCCATGGGATAAAATAAAATAAATCTCTAAGAACAAAAAGAAAACAATAAACCTCTTAAGTGGCTATTTGGTTTCTGTTCAGACTCCTAACAGCTGCTTCATTCTTCTTCACTGGTTCCAGATTTAATAAGGCCATGTAAGCCTTTAAGAAAACAGCAATTAAGAAATTCCTTCTTTTTTCTTTTTTTTTTGCATAAATTATTTTTTTCCAGATTCTAATATAAAATCATGTGCTCCAGTTTTCCTTTGACTATAATGCCTGAATTTCTTATTTATAATTTCCAAACTTATTTTTTTTATAATAATGAAAGTAACAAAAAGATTTATTTTCCTTGAATAACAGCACAAAACTCTTGTCTTGCATACTGATTAGACTCAAAATAAGTCAATAAAATAAATCAGTCTTTATTCTGGTGAAATATCAGACTTTTGCAAACTGAAACTTACAAGATAAAGCAAAATCTGTTTTTTTCTGATCCTGCGTGCCTCAAATGTAAGAAACATTTGAGGAACTGTCACTATAAAAGTTTTCATATGTTATCTCTTTTCTGAATAGAATTAAATGACTCACTCATTTCTTAGTTAAGAACTTTGCATTCATTTTTGGGCTTTCTTTGGCTTTTCCTTTCTTAATTTAGCACTAATTGTGCCTGTCTACCCAACTTCTTTCAGTTTCATATGCCCTAATATTCCTTGGAGATTGCATTGGTCTTAACAAAGTTCATGTATTCTGGAGCTACACTCACTGAAGAGTATCAGAGTATCATGGAATGTCCTGATTTGGAAGGGACACATTAGGATCAAGAAAGCATCATCAAAAAGTATAATGAAACTATCATCAGCAAGTACTCTTGCTATAGTTGAGTTCATTTGTGTACTGGTGGATAGGGTTAATTTTCTTCACAGTGGTTAGTGTGAGGCCACATTTTACATTTGTTCTGAAAAGAGTATTGATAACGCAGTGATGTTTTCGTTCCTGCTGTGCAGGGCTGACACAAAGACCTTTTTTCTCCTTGCACCACCCTACCAGCAAGGAGTGAAAAAGAAGTTGGGAGGGGACACACCTGGGACAGCTGACCCCGACTGACCAAAGACACATGCTGTGCAATACGGTGTGACAGCGTGTAAAGCTGGGGGAAGGAGTAGGGAGGGATGCGTGTTTGGAGTGTGATGGTGTTTGTTTTCCCAAGTCATCGTCAGCCATGTCGAAGCCCTACTTTACTGGGGATGGCCGAACACCTGCCTGCCCATGGGAAGTGGTGAATAAATTCCTTGTTTAAGTTTGTTTCAGTGCATGGTTTTTGTTTTACCTATTAAACCTTCCCTATAGCAACCCAAGAGTTTTTGTACTTTTTCTGCCCCATCCCACTAGGAGAGTAAGTGAGGGGCTCAGACACTTGAATGCACTTGAGGTGCCTTTCTTTTTCCTAAGGTAGGTTATGTTCATGTTCCTGTGTATCACTGTTTCTGGTAAGGTGGGGTGTGTCAGGTGAGGTGTTCACTGAAACAGGAAAAGGGTCTGTCTTATCTATGGACCTGAAGCTTTAAAGACTCGTTTGCTTCTCTAGCAATTGACTAATTTCTGTCCTAATTACAACAATAGCAATGCTTCAGTATATTATCTGGCACCTGAAAAAGCCTTTTGACAGTATTCCATCATCAGCCTCCTACTGCTAAATCTTTAATAGAATTTTTAATATCACCTGTCATCAGACAAAGTTCCAATGGTAATTTATCTTTACTTCTCCTCTTTTCTCTTTGCTAGAAACCAGTAGAAATGAGCAACACAGTTACTGACGAAAAACCTGTAGTGCCCCAAAGATACATTCTCAATAGACTAAATTATCCTCAACTTGAAAATAAAATTAAACTTCAAATTGAATTTTAGACAGTAGTGATAAAATTTTAAAGAGGAAATTGATAGTTGAAATTCTCCTTTTATTTTTAATGAAGTTTCACAGACTAGTCATCTTATTTTTCCAACATTTGCAATGCTGATTTGACATCTCTAATACTAGTTTTAGTGTTATATTTTCTTTATGAAAAGAAAATGTGTCATTCTTCACTTATATGCCTTATAGCAAAAACAAAAGCAAGTGAGAAAGACATTTGTATTCGGTAATAGATAACAGTACATAATCTTCTCAAAATCTTAGTTTGTTTTGATGGATTGTGAGGGTTCACCCCACACAGTCACCAAGATGAAACTGTGCTAATTTTTTCATTGGTTAAAGCATCATTCAATTAATATAAAGTGAGAACAAGATTTTGAGTGAGAATGTGATTAATCTCGTGAACAAAAGGTACAGAAAATCACCTTCTGTCTTTGTCTTCTGTCTTTGAACCTTCAATCAATTCTCATGCACCTTAGGGGCTGGTTTGCTGGACTTTTTGAACCACAGAATCATCAAGGCTGGGAGAGACCTTCAAGATCATCAGTCGAGTTGTCATCTTAGCACTGCTCCAATCACCCCTAAACCATATCCCCATGTGCCACATCCAGGTGCCTCTTAAACGTTGCCAGAGACAGTGACCGCCACCTCCAGGGGCAGCTTATTTGAATGCCTAACCACGCTTTCAGCAAATATTTTTTTTTCTAATGTCTGAGCTGAACTTCCCTTGGTGTAATTTAAGGACATTTCATCTCATCTTTTCCCTTGAGACATGGCAGAAGAGAAAAACCCCCACCTCACTGCAATCTTGTTTCAGGTAGTTGTACAGACCACTGAGATCCTCCTTGAGCTTCCTTTTCTCCAGACTAAACAATCACAGTGGCCTCAGCCACTCCTCATAAGACATGTTTTCTAGACCACTCGACACCTTTGTCACCCTTCTTTGGACATGCTAAATTTGAAATAACATCAAGATTGAGGCTTGAAGGAAAGTGTAATTCAGGAAAAAGAAATATATTCAATAAAATCTGTAAAAATAAGAAATACCAAGGCCCAGATCTTTGACACTAAAACCACTTTTATTTCTCCTCTCAGCCCTGAAATGTTGCAGTAGAAGGTATATATTTAGACCTCTGTTGAGCTGAATAAATGACTTTCTTAAAATACTAAAAGTGCCTTGCACATTTCTTTGAATAGCAAAATCAGAAAATTCAAATCTGTTTTTGTAAAGGGATCTCTCTGCCTTTTAAAATAAAAATTAGTGTCTTTATTCCATTTTGTTGACAGAGATTATCAAGATGTCATTGACCTTACATATTCTTTAGAGTAAAAATCTTTTTCAAAAAGTCAAGTCTACAAGGGTGGTAAATAGCTATTTCACATTCAAACCCACTTGGCTGCTTTATAATTTTCATCAAACACCAGGAATTCCTCATACAGAAATTACCTCATCAATAAAATTTCATGTAGCAGAATGACATCTTAGCATTTCTGACTATGACAGTTGCCCTGTGTAGATGTAATGTTTCAATACATCGATCTTTAATGCAGAACTCTTAGTTTCAGTGAAATATAAAATGTATTTATAATGGTTAAATCTTGGCTTTGGGTTCTTCCTGTTAAAAAGGTGACTGTCATCTCGGAGTCATTTAAATTTAAACCTAATCCTGGTTATGTGGGCAATTTCACATTGTAATGGGAAACATTTCTCAAGAGGAAATTAGAGAAGCATTAGACTCTCTAAATATGACAATTTGTCTCTGATAAGCATACAAAATATGGGGGTTTTGTTGCATTTTGGTATTAACTCCATTTCTAGATGTAAATGTTTTAAAATACAAATTTTAAAAAAGATTCAATACAGGGTGTGATTCAGCAAAGTTTTTTTCTGGAAGGCCATATTTACTTCAAGACTGGGACTGTGTTCTATATAGACTATTAAAGAAAGCCTGTAACTGAAAGAAATAATCCTAATTCTACTATATGCCTAGTTTATGATACGACTCTTAGGCAAACAATAAAATAAAAAGGAATTGCTTGTCAGGAATTGTCTTGCTGAAATGGTGGATATAAAACAGTAAATTGGTTTAGAAATTCTTCCAGGAAAAGTACTAACTTGGATATGTTCGATACTTCCAGCCCTGGTCAACTTAAATGTATTTCAAGAATTCCTTTGAAGGTTTTCACTTTCTGTCTCAGTCAAAACTGCGAGTGAAAAATATACAGAAGAGAAATGCAATGTTTGCTCTCTTTGTCTTTTATATTAAGCATCAGCAACAAATGGATTTTCCAAGGAAAAAACCAAAATATGTAATGAATTGTTATGCGTTTACCTAATGCTGTACAGAACTTCTTTTCTGGAGGCTGACAGTTCTTTTTTGGCATGATATGATGTTTTTCTTTGAGAGGTTTATTGCGCCGTAAAGGCTGTGTCTGTGCTAGGCTGACTTATCTGAGGTGAGATGATCAGCAAAGGTGTTAGTTTGTCCACTTTCCGTACGCAGAGAGATACCTGGGAAAGTTCCTGGGGAAGAGCCCATATGCGCATCTCCTCCCTTCGTGGTGGAGGGAGAATTTCCCACTCAGTATTGTCCATACAAGACTACTTTTTTTTCCATTTATTATTTTATTTTCTCACTGGGTCCAGTGGGCTGATGGAAAGAAATGATTGTTTCTATTTTCTATTATTGATAACTAGAAAAGTAGCTTTTAGGGGAATTTAGGTCCTCTGATCTGAAGACCTATCCCTCTTGGTAGCAGCTTTCTCTTTAGTGTAGTCCAAGGTTTGCTGTCATACTCCCATTTCATCCACAATCAGATGTCTGGGCTTCGTGTCCCATTTTTCCCCTGCGATAGATAAAGCAGAGTGTGGCATGATAGAGCTGCCTGAAGACAGGTGCCATTTGATATTCTCTGGGACACCACAGGTAATGGTAGGGGACTGGCAGCTGGGACACAAAGCTTGTTGGAGGCCCTTGCACTTCAGCAGTGGCAGCTGGAGTCCAGGTAGGACATCCCCAGGACCCTTTGTGGACTAATGATGATCTATTTGTCAAGCAAGAATTTTCTGAAATAAAGATAGTTTTATTCAATTAGACAAGGCTATGCTGCAGAATCCATCTTGAGATTAGCACAAGGTGCTCTGCTACTTTGTGATTCGTTATAATCCTAAAAATTTCCTTCCCAAACCATTCCAAGAATTTCCTCAAAGATGGTCTAATTGTGATTGATCAATACACACAATATTAGAAAAAAATCATAACGAATTTGGAATGAAAATTGTATTTCCTCTGGTGCAAACCCAAGGACAGTCTTAAAAAATCTTTTAGAGTTAGGCCACTGCAAATAATGTTCCTTTACAGGAGACATGGCACACTGTGTGTATATCCACCTGATCTCGTTTTGCCCTTGGTGGAATGGTTTAAGCCTCGTAAGNCTTTTCATTCTTAGCAACAAAAATCCATTCCAGGGGCCAGCAAGTGTTACATGAGTGTAAAATGGTAGCTGCTTATTAGAACTCAGGCATACTAACACCCTAACAATGTTAGGTTCCTTTTTACCAGCACATGGGATAAAATCATTCTAGAACTATTCATTCCTTTTCAAGTGGTAAGGAATTTTTTATAATTGATGACCCAAAATATAAACAAAAGGTTTTTAGATTAGATCAATGTCTTACTATGAGTACAGAACAGAGAATGCTGGCTGAAATATTCAGGCTTGTATTCTGAAAAAGAAATAATTTGGCACTTCTCTTGCAGTTTCCAGTAGGTTTGACATTTGGCATATGTGATATATCAGTTTTGAAAAATAAGAGATATAATTCATTGTCATCGAGGCTCTAAAAAGTAAGAAGTTTAAGTGTTTCAATGAACATCTGGTTTTAGTGCATTTGCTTTCTATAACTTCAAAAAATAACGTCTGTCATTTCAGAAGAAATAAAATGATGCTCATCTTAGATGAAGGTAACAGGTGAAAGCTCCACTTGCACATGGTATGAAAATTTAAATATTGAAGAATAAAATAAATTAGGTGTTGGAATATTCAGATTTTAATAAATTATCTTTTCCATTCCGAGAGCAGTACAGCTTATATTTGTATCCTGTAATCAGCCTCAGGGTTTTGAGTTGGCAAAGAAATTTCTCTTTTAGCCTGTAGCCATGTGCTTTCTTGTGTTCTTTCATCC
>VZTA01014643.1:0-26211 GCA_013398855.1 Mohoua ochrocephala
GAGGGGCCTGAGGGGACGGACCCCCCCTCACCCCCCCAAAACGTGTCTGGGCAGCTCCTGGGGCACGAAAGGGACGCCCAGAGGGGAAAAGCAAAGCCCGAGGGCACAAAAGTGATATCCAGGAGGAAAAGCAAAGCCCTGAGGGAAGGCTAACTCCTGAGACGGCCTCACTGCCGCCCTCACGCTCAGCCAAGACACAAAGTGTGACGACTTCCCTCCAGAAACAGCCTAAAACGAGCAGTTTAACGGGAACAACACCTTCCCTCGTTAATAAAAAGCGAGCGTGGGGTTCCTTAGGCTGCACACACACAGCAGCGTTGCCCAACCAGCCAATAATTAAGAGAGACGTGAATGATTTATTCCAGCGCTGCGTGAGCCGGGTGCCCGGGGTATTCCATAAATCCGGCACAACCGCCGGACTCCCAGCACCGTTATTTATACACAGAAATCCAGAGCTGGTAACTTCCCAAGGACCGATCAGTAATTTCCACACAAAGTTACGTAACCCCAGCCAACACTTCCACGTGCTCAGGGGAAGGGCCTGCACCTCTTTTTGACCCGTAGGTGTGAATTTTAGCGTTAAAATGAGCACGGTTCAGCTACAGGACACACGGCATTTGGGCGTGCCGACAAGTTGGGAATGTACACAAAGACAGACCTCGGCATCTGGGTTTACTGCATCCTCAAAGCTTGGTAGTTCCCAGGGTGCCCTTGAGGAAGGGAGGGATGCGCTAATTAGGTCTCACGTTAAAGAACACCCTGACTTCGGCCAGTTTCGATCTATTCCGCATTTTGCGGCAACGGGAGCGGTTCGGGGCACGGTCACCGTGTGCCCTCCGAGGGGACGTTTCCGGTGGGAAATGGCTCCGTGCGATGCGCGAGAGCGGCACGAGGCGAAGAGCCCCCGTCCCCTCGCTCTGCCCGTGGCATAAGCAAACACCGCTAATTTGAAATGGAATTAAACGGTCGGGAATTAAACGGGATTAACACGGGGCGGGTTTTGCTCCACCGCGTCCCGTCGCCGCGCGGCGGCTCCGCCGGCAGGGCAGCCACGGGGCCGAGGACGGGGAAAAGCGGCCCGGGAGCCATTAGCAGAAATAACAAAATCTCAGCGGTGCTTGTTGAGTCAACGCCGCCGGTTCGGGGAGCGGAGGGGAACCTTGGTGCCTGGCTAATTCTCTGTAGAACAAATTAACCCACTATCGTGCCTCTCATTATTCTTATCCTCACTTGGCTGTTGTTAAGCCGTTCTCTATTGTCGTTCCTCTCAATAAAATCTGTGACTTGAATAAATTTCCCCCTGCAACTTTGTAGCGGCGCCACACCTGTGGTGGTATCAGCCTGAGGATTGTCCTTTATCTGTTCCTTACAAAACGTTCCCTGATTGAAGCTTCCCATTGTAGTGCCTCTCCTCCTGGAATTCTGTCGGGAGCGCGGCAGCTTAGCGTGAGCATTTTGTTTGTATTGATGAGCAATCAGTTGTTTTTTTGATAGCGCCGAAGGAAAACAGGAGGCTGGCGGACGCAAACGAAACGCGATCGTCTTATCTTATAATTACTTGGGTAAACAAGCGCTGGGAAAAATTAATACCGCAGCAGACAACTCCTCGGGAAGTTGGTCCGAGCGCCGGCAGCCGCGCCGGGCCGCGAGCCCGGGCCTCACCTCCGAAGCGCGCATCCGTGAGCACGGCACAGAGCGGCGCGCCCGCGGCACGAGCAGCAGCAGGAGCGGGGAAGGCTTCCCGCTCGGGCACTTCCCTGGGATGAGTGGCGTGCCGATGGAAATCTCCTGGGGCCGCGTTGATTGCAGTCCCCCTGTCCGTCAGCGTCACCTGCCATCAGCCCCGGGCCCGCCGGCGTGACAGCTGTGAAGGAGCGCGGGGAAGGTGACTGGCAGGACGTTTTGCATCTAATGAGCCCGGGCACAATGAGAGCGTCACAAATAACGCTGCGGAGGAACTCGGCTATCGCTCCGACGCCGAGAGGCAGAGATTGCCCGCGCGCCGCTCCGCAGCCATCTGTCACCTGTCACGGGCCGCCGTCTGGGGCTGAGCCGGACCGCGCCGACGCGGAGCCCCACAGGCTGGTGTCACGCAGCAGATACAAAGTGGGCTGACACCGGCAGCCCGGAGGCACTCAGGCACAGCTTGGAGCTGCAGAGACTCCACCGTGCAGCTCGGGCAATGTTCCTTGGCAGTGCAGGCCACTGGACTCGTCCGGTGGGGCTGCTCCTCCTCTCCACACGCCTCCCAGCCCTTGAGCAACGTGCCCACCCCACGGCACAGGGCCTTCTCTGAGGGCAGCAGTCCCACAGGACAGGACACGGGGAGCTGGTGTGCTAAAAGGGACGTTAAAGCCCTCAGTAAAGTCCGGCTTCAGCCCTTTAGTCGAGCCCAGCTGTCTCCCAGGAAGTCAGCCCTGGTCACAGACTCACCCAGCTCCATCCGTGGTGCAGCACATTTCCCGGTTCCCAGAACATTCCAGGCTGCACCCTCACCGATGGCAGACTGAAACCCGCAGCAGCCGCCTGTGCCAAGGGTTCCCGCTCGGTTCCAAGCCTTCTGCAAGTCCTTCCACGCTCTAAGCTACACGTTCCTCTTACTAAACCCAATGTTGTTCCCATTCCTAGCTGGGTTTTGAGGGATGGGGTGCCGAGACCAGTGCCCTTGTTGAGGGATGCGGGGCTGTGGCACAGCTTAATTGGGGTGCTGCTTTCTGCTTTTGAACTCGCCGTCATTACGAACGGCTGTTTTTCAACACGTCCCCCGGTTTCTCCCTCCCAAAGAAAATCTCGTGTTTAATGAACTTAATTTTAGATAAAAGGAATGAAAAGAAGAAAATTAAAAATGCATGAAGCTCCCAGAGTCATCCAATTACTGTGATGTCCACACAGCAACGCCAGCACGGGCTTCACAAAGCAGGGAAAAGCAGGAAAGCACTGGGGCTCGCCACATGTAAATGCCGCTCTGTTCCAAAATGTGCTGAATTACAAACGGGCGCTTTATGCATTTCTTCTTCTTGATCTGTTGCAGGAGAAGATAAAGATCAAACATGCCAGCCCGCCTGTCTGCATACCCACAGTGCTCGCCTGCTTCTTCCCAAACCCCGTCTGGCGCCGCAGCCCCAACACCGGGACATGCACGAGCCTCAGGAGGGGGCTGCCGGGGGGCAGGAGGACACTGCACGTCAGGGAGAGCACGCACACAATGTACAGGACCCATCACGTTTATTTGGCATTTGAACTTTCTCTGCCACTGAAGCAGCGCTTCAGTTTGTGCCAAAGAAACCAGAGTTTGTTTCCTTCCCAAAAGCCAGCGCAGGAACCTCAGTCGTAGAAGTCATCGAAGTCGTCCGAATCCGCGCTGTGGGTCTGTGGGCGCAGAGCGGCCTCGAGCTCGGAGCTGCTCTCGTCAGATTCGCCCCAGAACGCTGCGGGTGAGGAGACAGAAAGCAGAGCTGTAAAACTCGTGTCCGTGACCATCATGGACACGAGCCCGGGACAGCTCTCCCGAGGGGTGGGAGCCGGGAGCCCCGGCCCCAGGTGCGCGCGGTGCCCGGCGCGGTGCCCGGCAGCGGAGCGGCTGTGCCCGGACAGCGGCCTCATTCAGCGCTCCCACTCCATTGTGCCCCAAGGTAGCCGGGCAGAACATTTCCACTCCAAGCAATTTACTTGACCAGCTGCTGTCTGAATCGCAGCTTTGTCTATTCTCTTCCCCTTTCTCCCACCACTTGACCCCGCGGTGAAGTCACCAGCGGGCCGTGACATCACGGAGTTGGCACAAAAATGGCAATGACGTCACACGTGAAAAATCACCGCTTTGAGATCAGATCCGATCCGATCCGATCCAGGCAGGCCTGATCTCACAGCGTTAACCTTAGGCTCTGGGAAGCAGCAAACCCTCTCACGGACAGCAGCAGAATCCCATGGCAGTTCCGATTTCTGGAGATGTGAATTTGTTTGACCCATGGAGAGAACAGAACGGGAAGCATGGCACACGAAGCCGAGGCCACGCTGGCTGACAGAGCCGTGCTCTCTGTTCCCACCCATTCCAGTGGCTGTCCAAAGGCAGCGTGGGAGCCGCAGTGCCCGGGATGAGGCCCAGGGCTTGGCCAGGGACAGCGGGAGGAGGAAGAAGGCTGTCACACTCACACAGGCACTGCAGCTCGTGTTTGAGGCACTTCAGTGCCTCTGACGGCAGCAGCTCCATAAACACCTTATCTACAAATGCAGCAGCTGCATCTTTCATCCTCCATCCCCGGACCCCTGGGCCGCGGGACTGCGCTCCGCCGGGAACATCAGAGCGAGCCCCGCGCTCGCTGCCGCGCTGAGCGGCTCCGGGGAAAGGGGCTGGGGGCGCGAGGGCCTTTCAAGTGCCACCAAAGCGGCCGTCCTTGATGGTGTAGCTCAGTTCCACGCTGCACCTCTAAAACCAGGCCATTCCGGACTGCCAGGCACCCAGAGCAGGCTCCAGGCAGCGCTCCCGGCTCCCGGCTCCGCCCCGCGGGCAGGAGGCTCCGTTAGAGGCGGCTGCGGGCCCCGGCAAAGGGGAAACCGGAATGTGTGGGGAGCGAGAACACGCTCAGGGCCTGGACACCAATTCCGAACAAAACCATCCAGCTGCACCCAGGTCACAGGGAAGGCTGAGGAACCCACAGCTTTCTCCTCCTCCAGGTTCCCTCCTCACTGGTGTTTGATTGAACCCTGCCAAGATCCCGATTCGTTCCGCACCGCCCGCCCCGCAAACACCTCCTCTCTGCCCTGGATCTGTCCTCCCCAGCTCCCTGCTGGCTCCCACGCTGAGTCAGGGAGATTCTTCCATGCTTTCCCTTCTCTGTACTTTACACAGGTCACAACGTGGCTCTGGGAGGGCTCCTACAGCACACATTACACTAGAGAGAACCTAATTTTCGGCAGCGTAACATTCGTCCCTTACCTTTGGATTTTATGGCAGTTACCGTTTCCTTCCGCAATTCCGTCCTGTAAAAGATTTCAAATAATCAGCACAATGTCTCTAGTTAAAAAAACATAAGTGACTTTTTTAAAAAAATACTCTGAAACGGTTGAAAAAAACAACCACCCAGTAACTTCTGTAACTTCTTTTTCCCCCAAATAACTATTTAACCACAGGCTTCTTCACCTAAAAGGAGGAGAAATTCACGTGCAGCAGGGACACTGGTCCAGCTGTTTCTGGCATCATTCCCTGTTATCCAGCACTGAATTAAGGCACGGAGGAGCAGGGCCCTGTCGAGCCGCTGCCGCCTTTCCGAGCACGCAAAGTACGGAAAGACAAAACCCAAACAAAAATAACTCCCCCACCCCTTCCCCCCGGTGCTGCTCCCTGCGCTTCCTCCCCGCGCGCTCCTCCGGATCCCGGCCCCATGGAAATGTGCAACCTCCGCTGCCTTTGATCCACCTTGATGTGCGCGCGGCCCGAGCCCGCTCTGCTAAATGGCCGCTCTCGTGTCTGGAGCATCACAGGGCCCTTTTGAATCTCTCAAACAAGCTGGAATCATTTTGATCTTTTGTGCGCAGCGCGTGCATTGTGTGCCGGGGGCCGGGGAGGAATCGCGCGGGGGGCAAGCGCGGGGGAGAATTAGCTGCTGCAGCAGCAGTCCTGCGAGAGGCTCCGAAATTAAAGCTGTGGCTGATTTTAATCAGGAAGATCAAATGGGAGAGGTTCGGGACATCGCTGGGCCAACCAGTGAAATGTCCAGGTGGGGTTTGAGGCTGTGACCTCGGTCACCACAGGACTCTCCGAAACGTCTCTGATTTGCTGCGTTTCATTTTAAAAACGTGGCAGCCAATACAGAAGTGCTTAAAAGTGGGGAGCTGCAAATACTCCGCTGTTGTGGAGGCCAAAAAAAGCAGGGATGATTCCTTGCTTGCGTTACTCCCGGTATTCAGTCGGAATTCAGGACTGCGGCTGGAAAGCCACGTGTGAAGCTCCACACATCGCAGCAACCAGCGGTGCAGCCACTTTTCCTTTTCACCCAGAGAAAGCTCCCACTGCTTAAATCCCGTTTCCTCTCCAAAGGCTCCCGCTTCGTGGACAGAAATTCCCAGAATATTAAACACAGGCCGGGTTCCGCCAAGGCAGAAGTGCCAGTACCAAAGTGACAGCACTACGAGGGACTAACAGTGATGTAACTCATTATTACCTTATTCAGTAAGAACTTTAAACTGCTGGGCTTCAAAGGTTTCTCCAACATTCCTTCAGTGCGCCATCCCACCGCCTTTCCCTTTCATTCCCAGCAAAACCCCACACTGCCTCACACTCTCACTTCTCCTTCAGAGACATTCACTCGACAGGCTGCCCGGAGAGGATTTGAAGCCGCTGCCTTCTGGCCTGATCCTGCATTACGCTGAACACCCCGAGCTCCTGCTCCCTTTGGCCCTCAGCACTTCCCGGGAGGTGCTCCAAGCATCCCAGGCCCAGCCCATAGAGATGTGCTCAGGAGGCTGCGCTGTTCTTCCCTGGGTGTGGAGCACAAAACCACTTGTTGCTGAGCTGCAGCTGGCCAGGTTCCTCCTGTGGGTGCTGGCACAGGAACCATTCCAAGCAGCCGAGGAGCAGATCGGGGGGCGGCGGCCACCGCTTCCCCTGGGCCACATCCCGGCCTGCTGCTGGGAAGGGAGCCTGGGCTGCCTGGAATTTTCGGTTAGCTTCTCACAAGAGCCATTTGACACCCGAGTTTGTCAGTTCTGCCCCACTTCTCTGCGTGCTTCAACCCCACGACAAACACTGGCGGGTCAGCGCTGAGGATCACCAGGGAGGACTGCCCAGGGCTCCAGGGCTTGGTCCTCCAGATCCAGCTGAAGGATCCATGGAGAGAAAGGACCACCATGGCTGGAGGAAGATGCGGAGACCTTCCCCCTGCCAGCCTGGCTTCCCGTGAAGAGAAAGATCAAAGCTGGCAGGAGAGCGGGGAGAGAGATGTTTGTGTTCTACCCAACACCATCCGTTCCCTGGGCTAATCCGCCACGTGTGGAATGGGGTTCGCTCCCCAAAGACCCCAAAGCCCAACACAGCCATCCCCAGAGAGGGAGATGGGGACAGGGTGGCAGCGAAGGCTCGGCAGGAGAGCTGTCAGCACGGGGAAACGCCGGGCAGGGACGGAAGATGGAGCGGGGACACCGGAGAGGCCAGAACGGAAACGGCAGCTCCCGCAGGCCAAGCCTGGAAGATGCCGCAGGGGATGAATTCCGGGATTCGGTGTGCGGCGCCNGCACAGACCTCCGCCGAGACATCTCGGGGTGTAAATGGAGCCGGGCCGGGTCCAGCGCCTCCGCTAATCCCCCGCCGTGACCCTCCGATATCCATTTACACACTCGCTTCTTCCCTAAAATAATTCCAAACTGAACCCGGGCTCTGACAAAGAGAAAACCCAAACCAGTTTCACTTCAAAGGGCCTTTTAATCTCTCCGTTTCTCTGATGAAACGGGCTTTTTGTATTGAAGATGCTGCAGCAGTAAGAAATGAAAAAGCTCCAGGAAAATATTTCTGCCTCTATGAAGAAAATTAATATCAAGAGGAAAATGCCAGGACAACAAGAGCCACGTTAATCGAGGGGGGCTCGCTGGAAAACAGCAGAAAACCTTTCCTGTGGCCTGAGGGTCTTTTTGCTGAAGCACCTGTTGAACTTCCCGTGTTTCAGTGTCGAGCGAGAAAGACACCCGGAAAATTTGGGATATCCTAAACGCCAAGGGGTTTCCCCACGCTGGAAAACCAAGCATCTACAGTACCTATTCTGCACAGCGTTGCACAGGCAGTACAAACTCGGCAGTACAAACTCAACAGTCCATTCATCGTGCCAGAGCCGGAGCAATAACACTGAATTCCAGCAATTACGCTGCGAGTAGGATGGCCCTCATGTCAGGACACAAAGATTCCTATCGAGCTGTGCCTGAGACCGGCCTCTGTTTAGATTCACCCAGGCTGGAGGAAAGAACCCCCGCCGACACAAAGATGCATCACAGCGCCGCGAGGAAGCCGTGCAGGAGGGCAGGGGCAGTGCCAGAACGCCCGCCGCTCCCTCTGTGCTCGGCCGGCAGATGTTGGTGCCTCTCCCCGCAAACCTGGCAGGTTCTGCTGCTTCTGCAGCAGCAGGCAAAGGAAACAAAGCTCACACAAACAGCTGGAACGGCGGAGAACCCCGCTGGAATGTTCAGGCAGCTTCTCACAGAAGCCATTTGACAACTGGAGTACAGCGGGGGGGATAAAACCATCGGATCCCGGCTGGGTTTCTGGGTGCACTTCCCCGGGGATCCGGACCCGCACGGTGCCACTTTCCCTGGAATTCCATGGGAAATGCATTTGTGCACGTCCCGAGCACTGCCAGCCCCCAAGCTCTGGGACACGTCTCCGCAGAGCAGAGCGGAGTTTTCGGTGTCGGGACTGGCTCGGGGAGGGGGCAGCGGGGGATGCGCAGAGCCCGAGTGCCCCCCGATGGCCAAAGCCAACGGGCCCGGCAATGATTAAGAGATGAATCCGACTCTGCCAACTCCTATTTGCATGTCACTACAGCTGTGTTGGGCAACAGGGCTGAAAACCAGCCCTCGGAGACCCCCCCAGAGTCCTCCTCCAGCAGACTAATTAAAGTTTAAAATACTTTACGCCGTGTTGGTGTCCCGACAAATCCAAAGCGGGCTTTGGTTCTCAGCTGATAACGCACCTTTAATCTCCAGATTATTTGGGAACGAGACAGCGCAAACAAGTCAAAGGAAAAAAATAAACCGCTTGCCTCCGAGATGGGGAATTCCCAGAAAGCGAGTGACCTCCACTGGCTGCATCCATCGCTACAGCCCCCCGGAATGCCACACACATCGCTGCCCACCCGCCTGCGCTCGCCGGCAGCCTCGGCCCTGACTTCTGATACCTCGTCGTCCCCCCCATCCCCCAGGACCGTGTTGTCATTTAACGCCCTCTCTCCCGCTGCAGCACCCCGACGCCCCACCCAAGGGCGCGTCTCTCCGCGCGTGGAAATGTTCCCCGGGGGAAAGGGAAGGGAAGGAGCCGGGAAAAACGGTTTTCTCGCCGGAGGTAGAGCGGGCGGCATTTGCGGGAGAAGAGGAAGCTCTGGCATGCACCGCCGAACAAAAGGGAACAAGTGGTCTTTACTCGGAGAGCAGCTTCCTATTAAGACTCACTCCGTCGTACATTATGCCTTTCATCCCCACTCAACCACAAAATGATTTTGCTGTAGGAAATACAATGGCAGAAAAAGATTTACATTGAAAGAATCTTTAATAATAAACTGTTGCAGATCTGCCTACTTCCCCATGATTTATAATACAATAAACATCGGATTCTATTAAGTCTCATGCACTGAAGACACGCACTGAAAACCCGAGTATGAAAGCCCTCAATTCTTCCCTTCTCCAGGCCCATAATAGTGAAACGAGCATGGATAAATGTGCTAAGAGTATCTCTTTGCATCTTTTATAGCTTGTGTGTATCAATCTGTAAAGCTTATTAAGAAAGTCATTGCTATGCAAAGCAGCACCCAATCTCTTTCTCTCGCTTTTCAACAGCGCGCAGTGTTTAGCCAATAGGGCCGGGCCCCGGCCCCTCATTCCGCATTCATAACATGCAACATTTGCACAATGTGTATCTCAAAGGCTGCTGAATAGAAAGCCTTAATACTCATGTAAACAACTGCAAACCAATTACTTAATGAATCAGGCCCACACATAATGAGGTGCCAGACAAAGAGCTATAAATGCATTTTTGCGCCCGAGCCTCCGCTTTAAAGTAAAATCCCTCAGCTGTAGTTTGGGCTTAACTGGCACATGATAATTATTGTCTGGGGGACATCAGAGGAGCCACGGTTTTTATTCCGGTCCGGCGGGGTCCGCGCCGAGGTCACTCATCAGCTCAGTGACAAAACGCGGCAAAGGAGAATTTATAAAGTGCCACGGCCGAGCTCGCAGGGATGTTTATTCTCAAGTAGTGGGTTTGAGACCACTTGTGAAAGCAATAAAGCCCGAGGAGTGGCTGCCGGGAGCGGAGCTGCAGCGCCGAGGAGCCGCGGCACGGCGCGGCACGGCGCGGCACGGCACGGCTGCCAACAGCTCTGCCTCTTCCTCCTCCTCCTCCTCCTCCTCGTGCCGAGGGCTGCTCCCGAGCCCCGCCGTGGGAAGGCTGCGCTGGGCTCTGCCTGAGATTTTATTTGATTTACAGATCTAACTCTTACACTGCCTGAGAGTGGTTTTTTAAAGCAGAGGCATCACCTATCCCTGCACGAAGGGAGCACCCAGAGGCCTGGAATTATAGACCAGAGGGAAGCGTTTGGAATCTATTACGAATCAAAATTGGAAGGAAAGGGAAAAAAAAAAAAAGCAAAAAAAAATGTACAGCGTCTAACCAAGGCAGAAGTGGCTGCAGGCACGATTACACAGCGGTGCAGCAGCAATGGGGTTTAGCTTGGAGAGTTTTCATTTTAAATAAAAACCAGTTAATTTTAAATTACACATTTTATTCATCCTGTAAGTTCTCAGGGCCCCATCCTGCTCTTCCTGCTGTCCCGAGGGCTAAAATGTAACACTTCAAAAGCACATCTACAGGAACACCCTTGCATTTCAGAGCACAAGGCAGGATAACTTGGCTCACCATTCTCAAAGCTCCAGAAAATATAAGAAGAGAAAAAAACGGAACCGAAGATGGTAAGAATTAATCCCACACAAGAGCAGGAACACCAGTCATCGATGCTGGGTTACAGCTCGTATTTGCTGTGCTCGAATTATAGAAATTCTGTGGTTTTAACAGCAATTGCAGAATTGGAACTGGCCTCCCTCACAGCAGCCTAAAACTCCGTGGCAGGGACACAGGAGGAGCTCATAACCTGAGGTGTTCCAAACCTGCAGTGTTTGATCACAGAAACACCAACCTTAACCCCGGTCCAGGTACAAAAACACACCAGGGGAGCTTCGGCCCTTTCCTGTCGGGTTTCCTCCCCCATGGAATCACTTCCAGTGTTAGAGCTTTACCTGGAAAAGGGAGGAGCGCTTCCATCCGACAGGGAGCTGCTTTCCGAGCGCGTTTCCAGGCTCTCACTTCCTCTGGGACTGTTGTGGCTGCGATCCCAACCTGAGCAGGAAAAACGGGGACCGTGAACTTCCCGAGTTCCCGTTTACATTCATCAGAAAGGTTCTTTTTGTCCCTCTTCCCCTTAAAGGTAGATTATTTTGGAATGTTACGGTTCTGTCAGTATTATTTGATACCTCAAGTTGTTTTCAGCCGTTCTCTTGAATTAGATAAATTATTAGACAATAATAAATAAATTCTGTAAAATAACAAATTCAATAAAAATAGAATGAAACACGTATCTTGAGATTTTTATTACTTAAACAGCCAAACGCCCCAACTATTTCAAAACCTTTTATCCACACTTCCCTTTCTTCCCTTTCCCCCTGCTCTGTGGATCTCATTTCCATTCTGTAAAGATTGATTCAAAAAAAAAAAAAAAAAAAAGAAGAGGCAAATGGATTCATTCACTGGAGTCAGACAATTGCTCATCTTTGTATTCCTTTCCAAAGCACACGATGCTCAAGCACAAATCCCACTTTAAAAGGCTGCTTTGCATAACATATTTTTTATATATATATATGTTTGTATCTGCAGCACTGAAACGATAACCGAGCCCTGCTGCCACCAGTGTCCCAGCCCAGGACGAGTCAGTGTTTCTGCCCACCCTGGATTCTTCACTCCCTAACTGGCTCTGCACATTCCCAATCCTTTCTGCACTTGGATTGCGGCGGCGCAAATCCCGCTCGGCCTCAGGCACTTCCAGCAAAGACCTGCCAGAGCCTGCCCAGGAGGAAGGAGAAATCAAGAATGAGGGGGGAAAAAAGAGAAAGGAAGGGGGTTAAAAAAAAAAAAGAATTCTCCCCCCCTTTCCCGTGATGTGTCACAGCTCCTGGTAATGCCTCTCCCAAAAGCAGCACTCAAGCTGCTGCTGCTGCCTCTGCTTAAAGATGGATGAAGAATTCCCCCCCAGAATTCACAGCTCTAGAGAGACTCCGGGGTCTTTTAGGAACTGAAGTGTCCAACGTGAGCTGCTGGAGGGCGTCATCCAGCCGGGCTTAAGCGCAGTGTCCAACCTGGGAACTTTCTCCATCCCAAACGTACCAAATGATACCACAAACAGAGCAAAAAGTTGGGTGAGACTTATCAATGCCTGGGTTGGTGCACTCCGAGCAGCACCTCGGAGTCCTCCAAGGATCCTCACCGGGAAGCACACGTGGGCATGGGAAGAGCGCTGGCAGGATCGTTGGCTCCTTAAAGGCGGCCCAGAAAGGGAAGCAGAATCCAGCTGGTGCTCTTTCATGTCCCTGCATGATCTATAAAGGAGGGCTAATTTTTTCTTCTGAAGAGGGCTTTTCCTCCTTATTCCTGCCCCGGAGAGCAGCTGGGGGTGAGGTTCCAGCTGTTGCAGAAGCAGAGCCCAGCCAGTGGAGCAGTTACGCCATTTTCATTCAAATCAAAGACGCGCGTGAAGGGGAGAGAGAGGATCCGGTTTTGTTAAAGATTTAACAAACCTGCCCCTTCAATAGAAGCAGCAATTTCCTACTCATAAGTGAGACTCTTAAACAGCCATCCAGCAAAACAAGGAATAATGGGTTTTATCCTTTTTAATCTCGCATTATTCGCCTACCTCAGGAACAGCCGAAGAGCTGAACAATTCCTTTTACGTGTCTTCCCCGATAAAAAAAACAAAGCGTCCACGGAGGAGCTGAGAGTGAGCCCAGATCTCCCCCTGTATCCTCACGTAACCTGGCATCACAGGAGACTGCTGTTATCAGCCAGCTCCTCTCTGGGCCAGCCGTGCACCGGGCAGGATCCAGAAACTCCTGAAGACTGCTTGGAAGTGCATCCACACTGCCCTCACGGTGAGGGCCATCGAGCCCCGAACCGTTCTGGTGTTTCAGACCAGCACTTTCAAAAAGCAGCAACCACCGAAATAAAAAACACCCCAAATCTGTATCCCTTAAGCTCAGAAAAAGTCACACAGCAAAATAATCGTGTACGGATGGACATCAAACACCAGCTCATCTTAAACCCCTCAAAACAAGCTGTTTGAGCCCAAAAGCCACCATCAGCAGAGATGTGGCTCCTATTTTAGGCCCAGAACGACTCCAGAGCCCTGGGGGCCACAGCAAACGGTGATGATAAAAGGGAAGGAGCAGCTGCCTGGCAGGGAGAGGAGGGGAGGGGAACAAGGAGCCCGCAGAAGATCACGGGCCGAGGATGAATCGTGTCTGAAAGGAGCAGCCTGGCTTTCAAGCGAGGTGCGAGAAGCCTCACAGAGCCTGGAGACAGAGGAACGGCAGAGACAGAGGAATGGCAGAGACAGAGGAACGGCAGAGACAGAGGAATGGCAGAGACAGCTCCCTCGCAAGGGACGGGCTGGAACTGGACTTGCTGGGCTGGCCTGAGGAGCTTCTGGCATTTTTACACGTAGGAAGCACTGGCACTTGCACGTCTGCTCCGTGAGGGAGCCGGGAGAGGTCGGGAAGCCTCAGTGACGGCACTGCCTGGAGGGAGCTGCTGTTAGCAGGCAGCTTTGGCACAGGAGGCAGAGAGGAGACTCCTGGCCGGCAGGGATCTGCCCCACGCTTATTCCAGTGATCCCCAGCCCGTTACTCACGGAAAGAATCCAACCAGCTTCCTTCCCCGCTCTCATCTTCGCTCCAGCCTGCGCCTTGTGGATGTGAGCGCGCCGTAATGAAACCATTTCAAAGCGGCGGCCATCAGACTGGTTTGCTTGCTTTTAAGCCCTACTCCCTTTAATTCCCCACTTTTGCTATCTCTTGTTTATTGATCTAAACGATCCATTACTGCTCTCAAAAGCAGCGCCCACTGGGAACTTGCCGCCCTGCATCTCTGTGGCTTCCTCACAGGAGGACAAGCCAGCCAAAGGCGTCGAGGAATTGAAGACCCGATGGATTTGGGAAACAAACGACCCGCAGCAACGCCTGGCGGCGGCGGCGTGTGCCGGACCCACCGCAGGAAATCAGCTTAAATCAAAGTCTGGTCGCCCCTGCACATGGGAGTGGCGTGGATTTTGGAGCCTGGAGCAGCCTGTTTGCATGTGCTGTGCAAAGAGCACGGCAGCCTAATTGCCTGCTGCTGCCAGACTCCGATGGAAGGGGTGCTCCGGGAGCAGAGCTGCCGGCACTGGAACAACGTATTCCCTCCTTGTGCCAAGGAATGAGCTGGGCTCCCTCAGACACCGGCACCTCCCGAGCTGGGAAACGGCCCCACACAAACCCTTTCCTTTGGGCAACTCCTTCTGCGGTCTGGCTTTGTCACAAAAGGCAGCAAATACATCCCCCAGTTCCTAAATGGGAGATTTTTTGTGAATCTGTGCACAGAACCCACAGATCCATTTTACAGCGGCCACAGGGCCTGGCCTTTTCCTCTCCTGCAGAAAAACCTGCCACCACAGGCATCACCTAGTTTGGGAAGTAACCAGAACCTCAAGGGATCCTGAGGTATTTAGGAAACCCCCCCAAATCCATTACAAATGTACACTGATCTGCCAGCAGCTATGGCACAGTGCCCTGGGGATTTGGGGGGACACCACTGTGCCCAGAGCAGGCACCTGGAGCGGCAGCCAGAGCTGGAGCACCCCTTACCTGGTTCTCTGCCCTGCCTTCCCTCCCCGCCGTCGGTCGGGATCGATGGCAGGCTGAGCGAGGATTCAGCACTCCGGACGGGTGAGCCATGCCCAGGCTCTCCTGGAAGGGCCTCTCCCAGCACTGGCACAGCCTGAGATTCAAAACAAAACCAGCCACAGCTCCGTTATCCTCCCCCTCGAGTTTTCCGACGCGCATTTCCAGCTAATCCACACTCCCCGGGGCAAGCTGCTTGCAAGGGGTTCCTCTTAGATGTTCTTACTTCTAGGGTGTTCCTCAGGGGCTTGTTTTGGGACAGAAACATGGACTTGAGTCTGTAAAATCTGCTCGATGTTCTACCCCAACTCTCTCACTGTCCAGTGAAACAACTGCTTAACGACGCAGCGAGAGGCTGAGGCACCCGCAGCCTATGGAATGCCACTTCCACGGATTTATTTAACTAGTTGGCTGTAACCCTCTGCATTAACTTAGAGAAACCGTGAGTGTGCCACCCTTTATGAAATGCTCTGTGTGTTCAGCACCAAACCTCGCTCTGCTTAAAAAAAAAAAGGCAAAAATGCATCATTCGTGATAAAAAGCCACAGAGAAAGACAAAGGCAGGAGCCTCGTGATGCTTTGCACCGGAGCAAAGGGGCGAGCTCGTTCCAATGCCTGGCTGGAGTGAAGGGTGGGGACCTTAAAAAGCCCCTTCTCCTGTGGGATGAAGCACTGGACACGTTTCCCTGAGGCCCTAGGGCTGATTAACCACAGACTGCCCATCCTTGCCCTGAAAGCCACACCCTGCCAGGGCACAGCCGAGGCGGTGCTGGGGAGCCTCCAGCGCCCCTGATTTACCCACCGTGAGGTGCCAGTGCCCACCTGGCTGCCCTGTGCCTCCTCTCCTGAAGCCAGCAGCTGCTCGAACATCTCCGCCACCCCCTCCGGCAGCCGGACCTGGCGCTGCTTCAGGAACAAGCCGTGGTGGCTCAGGCGCGCCCGCAGCGCCTCCTCCGCGTCCCTGAGGAACAAACCGGCACCGTCAGCGGGGACACCCCGCCCACACGGGGGTCAGCACCTGCTGGGCAAAGCCACCACCCACTCGGGCCTTAACTCCCACCTCCTCTTCGAAAAATGTCCACGGTGGAAAACGTAAGAAGCCACTTTCGAGTTCTGAAAACCTGGGGAAGATGGGCGGGGTGACCATCACCACCATCATCACCATCATCATCATTATCATCATCATCATCACCACGATGCCTGCCCTGTCCTGAGGCTCAGGATCCAAAGACACAACACCCTTCCTGCATCCCTGGTCTCCTCCCTGCAGCCTTGCCCGCTCCATGGGGCACAGCCGGGCACCCACTGCCTCAGGCTTGTCTTTTGCTCAGAAGGAATAGAAAGGGAAAAGGAGGGGGAAAAAGAAAAAAAGGTGTCTTTTAATGCAGAAAATCTCAATCCTGCAATCCTTTTGTTTGCCAAAGCTGTTTGTTTTTCCTGTTGCTCCAGTGAAGTTTCGGAGGAGTGAATTCCAATTAACTCCACAAGTGTTTGTCCCTAAGAAACCATTGAGGAGACACAAGGAGATGCTGGTGCTCGCAGGCGTCTCAGCCTCGCAGGAGAGGCAGGCACCGGCACAGAGACCCTTCTGCAGCGCTCACAAGTGCCCCGATCCTGCCAGCACTTGAGCGCTGCGGAGCCTGCGACGGGGAGGGAGGTCTAGACAGAAGCTAAGCAAGGCAGAATGGAAATTGGTTTCGTTCCTGGGTTAAAGAGACCTTAAAAAAAAAAAGAAAAGTAATTCTCACTTGTCCTTGTGGCATATGCACGGGGAAAAAAAAGCCCATTTTGAATAACTGCACTTTGTTGTTTTTAAAGGCCACGTGCGTCTTCTGTCTCACACAACATAATTTCCTTCTGGAAATTACATTTCCCATCCTCGTGCGCCCGAGGCTCGCTGCCGCATCCCGGGAACGACTGGCTGAGAGGTGTCTGGAGCTCCTGCAATTCCCTGCCTGCCAGAGGGGCCCGGCGTGGGGTGGGATGGGCTGGGGGGACGCTGGGCTGCCCTGTGGAGCAGGAATCCCCGCTGGGGAACGGAGGGGAACTAAATGAACTCCGGCACGCTGCCGGGCGCCAGAGGGGTGGAGAGAAGGATGTCCCTCACCCATGGAGGGTCCCATTTCCCCCATACCTGGCGTGCTCCTCGCGCCCCGCTCCGTCCCCGGCCTCCTGAGGCGGGGGGCTCCCGCTCCGCCTGCGCCGGGACACGAGCAGCAGCTGCCGGAGCACCACGGCCTCCATCACCTCGAGGTCGCCCTGCGTCAGCTCGCCGACCTCACCGTGAGCGCTGCAAGGCAAAGCAGGGGGGGACGGGCCCCATGAGCACAGCCCAGGCCGGGCTGCAGGCAGGACAGACAGAGGGACAGCCAGAGGGACAGCCAGAGGGACAGCCAGAGGGGCAGACATCCCTGCTGCCCTGGGACAGATGTGGCACAGCACACGGAGGTCACGCTCAGCGCTTGGAACGTGCCAGCTGCAGCCTCCCAGGGAGAGGGAAGCCGAGCACATCCCCTCCAGTGGCAGGCTGGGGTGCAGGCCTGTTTGGGGCCCCTCTTCCCAATTCCCGAGGAATTCCAAACCATCAGGCGCCCACAAGAATCTCAGCCTGTGCAGGCTGTGCATCACTGTCAATAAAGTCACCAACAATTCCCAGTTCCCATACCTAGGGCTCCGGAGGGCCAGCGAGGGCTCTCTGCCACTGGTTTTGGCAACGCCCGAGTTCTGGTGATTCCCTTTGCTCTCTCACTGCATTCACTCCATTTTTCTGGCACGGGCCACTTGCCACCCAGGCTCCACTCACTCACCTGGGCAGCTCGGCTGTCCCCGAGGGCTGGCCCTGGTACAGCGCCCGGCGCTGGGGGCTCGTGGTCTCCACCAGGTCCTCCAGGAGCTGCAGCGCTCGGCAGAGCTCCGAGAGCTCGGCCAGCGTCCCGCCGGGCCTGCAGACGGACAGACAGACGGACAGGGCTGGCAGTGACCCGAGGGGTGACGGGGCTTGTCAGGGCATTCCCACCGCACCCCCTGGGAAAACAAACAGCCTCGTTCGAGCCCTCCAAAGCAAACAGCAAAAACCACGTTTCCGAGCTCGGCAGGAAGGGAAAGGGGAGGGAAAAAGCACATGAGCAAACAAACCATCCAAAAATCAGCCCGGGCTGAGCCGCCGCCGCATGGAAATTACCCCTGTGCCGAGCACTTTAATTCCTTCACCTCCACAAGCGAAACAAATCTGGTGGCCACCTACAGGTACGGGGACAGCCCCGGGACCTCAGAGGGGTTTTGATGAGGCTGCACCTCTATGATGATGCAAATGAGGACTTAACCACTGAAACAATGCCGCGGGCTAATCCCGGGACAGAGGTGTAAATGGCTATTCAGGTCCCCGCTGCCGCTTTGTGGGGCTCCCAGCCCAGGTCTCTCGGGCAGCAGCGAACACCCCAGCTGGGGCGAGAGAGAGTTTCCTTTCTTTCTTTCTTTCTCTCCCCCCGCATGCAGGAGCTGACATGTTTCCACAGTTAACCCTGGCTCTCGCTCTGCCTCCGGGGAGAAGCTCTGCGCACAAAAACTCGCAGCGTTTGCACTGAGCTGTGCCCGGAGCTCGGCTTCCCCTCCGAGTGTTGGGCAACAGCGAACAATTAGGCGGGGGCCGCTGTGCTTTTAGTCGAGTTTCCTAGACATTTAATAAGCAAAACAATGCCAGGGGGATCACATAGGCAGTTAAACAGTGCTTTCTCTTTTCCCCCAGCCTTACAAACCCTGTATTCCAGCGGCCGGCTCGTTTCCCATTGTTTTCCTCCCGCTGGGTGGTCCTTCCAGGGTGCCACTCGAGAGGGATACAATAATAAAAAGGGAAGGGGAAGGAAGGGACACCAACATAAAGAAAAACAAAATGTATGACAATCTGCAGCAGGCTACGGATCAGAGGTCAGCAAACAAGAGGTCCTTCTCTTTTACAGGTTGCTTCCTGGAAACAGTCTGATTAAGCTGACAGCTTGAATTATGTGTTACATTTTGTAATGCACAATCCATCTGTGCTAAGTCCTCCTCAATGCAGCTGAAGCAGCACAGGCATAAGCTCTGCCTTTTTCCACCCCCTCAGCTCAGGCCTTAAAATAGTCATCATCTTTCTCCACGCTAATTCTCAGAGACCCTCTCCCCCCCGCCCCCCGCCCCCGGGGTTTAAGCCCTCAAAGAAAGGGCTGGGTGCTGCAGGGAATGGTAAGAGGACACGGAGCCTTTCCCCTCGGATCGGCGGCTCCGAGGGAGGGGGGACCAGGAGCCCCGTGTGCCGGGGGGCTGCTGGCAGAGAAACCCACCCCAGGCTGGGTGAGAGGAGGAGGGAGCGCGGCCCCCGCTTCCCAACAATCATCACTTTTAATAACTGGGGCGGCAAAGCTGCAGCACCCTGCTGTGACCCGCAGCAAGATGCAAACCTCCTGCTGAATCACTTTTCCCAGCGACATCTCCCCTCCTCGGCTGCCAACACCTCACTGCAGGGGAAAAAACCCAAAACTCCTCAAAAAAACACAGATTGGGATCTCTGCAGTGAGACAGGAGAGGCATTTGCTCCCAAGATGAAAACTTGTGCCTTCCTGGCACACAGCGAGGACTGGTTTTGCCCCCGGAGTCAGCCACGGTCTCTGCTCCCTCCAGCACCCTCCCTGGTACTCATTTCAGACAGTTCACCCAAAGTGTAGGAACAGAGCTTCCTTCCGATGCCACAGTGACTCTGCTGCAGAGGGAGAGTCCGAGCTACACACACCTCAGCCTAAGGCAACGAATGCACAGAACTTGGCAAATTCCAGCCCATTTCTCCGGTCAGCACAGGAATCCCGCAAGAGACGACCACGGGGGCCGGAGGGGCACGGCGTGCCGTGAACCCGCGGTGGGGCAGAGCAAAGGAGGCTGCATTCCCATGGTCTGTGCAACCTGTACAGTTGAAATTCACGTACTAATCCCGTGCAAGCTTCTCCACGAGATTTTGGGCTCGCTAATTTTGCGGGGCTCAGGTGCGCTCGCTGCACTCCAGGTGCCTCGGAAAGCCCAGCTGGCCGCGGGCACAGCCCGGGAACGGCCGCTCCTCCGCTCCCCGCCGGCCCATCTGCCTTTCCATTTTCAGGTAAAGCAAATTAAAATCGGCATCTTTTCCGCAGCACCAGCAAGCAGCGGCGATCCCACTTCCACGGCCTTGAGAAGCGGAGGCATTCAGCTTGGCATAATGGGAGGAGAGCTCGGCGCCGCGGTTCCAGCCGTGCCCCGGGGACAATGCAGGCAGCTCAAACCTTGTGTATAATTTCCCCGGGCCTCGAGAGCTGCTCCGCGCCTCATCAGGCGCCGCAGAGCGAGGCGAGGCCTCGCCGGGGAGGGAACACAAGGTTAAACTGCCGGCGCTCGGCTCTGACTCCTCTCGCGGAGACGGGAACTCGGTGCTCTCCCCGCTCTGCTGTGATTAACAGGTGGGATACAAAGGGAGAACCGGGGGGAAGCTATTTACATGTAAATCAGAGGATGTTTCCATAGCGAGACACGGCCCGATGCAAATGGGAAGGATAAAAGTTACACAAGTGGCTGCTGCTGGCCCCCGGTTTCTGCTCAGGTGTCACCTGTTCACACCCAAGCCGGTTCTGACGTGGGCACCACAACGCGCCCAGCAAAGGGGGAGAACGGGCATTAACCAGATTAAAGCACTCAAACCACCAGGATGGGAAAACCTGACCAGCTGGCAAAAGAGGAGAATTCATTCTGCAGTTCTCCAGGGGCAAAAGTGCTGTTTCCTTTGCACTAAAGCCCTCCCGGGTGACCCGGGCCAGCCCCGGGGACCATCCCACCGCGGGCACTGCCCTGCCGGGACGGGGATGCACTTCCCTGTCTCATGAGGGCGTTGCGGGGCCGAAAATCCGGCCGGGATGGATTCACAGCACTTGTTGGCCACAAAATCCTGCCGCTGTCACCCGGCAGCAGAGCACAGGCCCTGTGTCTGCAGCGCGCTGCCCTCGCTCTCTCTGCCTCTGGTTCCAAACAAAACACTCCGACAGTTCAACCCCCCCGAGAGGGTCACTGGAATGAGATTTGTGTACGTTTAAAGAACATCATCTGCATTTTAACAACAAATCCTTTGCCTGCCAGCTCTGACCCCGGGGAGGTGCCCGAAGCCCCTGAACCCCCAGCACGGGTACAAGGACAGGGGAGAACTTTGTGGGAGCTCCGGTGCCCTGAGCAGCCCAGGCGATCCAGCAAACAGGGAAGCGGTACCTGCGTGGTGCTGAGCTGTCCAAGGGCTCCTCCTGGGCCGTGGGAGGGCTGGGGGGTGGCAGCAGGGAGCCCTCCGGAGCCCGGGCATCCCTGCCCTGCTCCTGCCGCACGTCGGGAACGCTCGGCTTCGTGTCCTCCTCGGCACCGGCAGGGACCGGGAGCTCGGCACTGCTCCCCTCCCTGTGGGCCCGCCAGCTGCTCAGGCCGGGCTTTGCCCCTGTAACAACAATAAAAAATCATGAATCAAAGACACAAAAAAACAGTAATTATTCTCTCAAAACACTAGCAGGACCGTGGAGCAGATCATAGTGTAGGGAATGAAACCAAGCTTAGCCACACTGTTCAGCCTGTGTGAGGGAGCACCCATCCATCCCTCCATCCATCCATCCCTCCATCCCTCCATCCATCCATCCATCCATCCATCCCTCCATCCCTCCATCCCTCCATCCATCCATCCATCCCTCCATTCCCCTTGTCTGTGGCCTCCCCTGCCCACAGCCCCTGTCCTTCCACGCTCCTCTCACAAGGGGGAGTCCGGGGAGGCTGCAGCCTCTGGGGTTTGGGAACAAACCTGGCGTTCCTCAAAAGCCACCCCGGCATAGGGACCAGCTCCCTGACCAAATCAGCTCTGCAGGAATCAAACAGGGAAGCCGGGAAAAACACCTCTCAGGCTAAAAAAAGTGCACCCCAAGAGGCTCCTACTGCACCTGTTTTTTAAACCTTCTGGCAGGAATTCACGCCTGGAGGCTCTGAGAGGCTGAGCTGGGATGACACAGACGCTGCTCGGCTTTTCACAGACTGCCAAGAGTTAACGGAGCAGCCAGCGCTGTAACACATTGGGATCGCTACAGAAACGCCCCATTTTCAATAAAATTCACCTCAGGTTTGAATTCACCAGCTTCTGCACAGCCCCCAGCATTCCTGCCTGGCTCTGTCATGGAGTTCCACCGGGATTGAATCACCTCAGGTCTGTGCCCCGCAGGAGCTGCGCCAGGGCCTTGTGTCTGGATTTGTGGAGCAGGGATGTGCAACAAACCTAACTCCTTTTCCCTGCTGGGAAATGGGGATGCAGCGGAATCGAGAGGTTTTAACCAAGCCGGAATCGAGGGGTTTTAACCAAACCAGAATCAAGGGGTTTTAACCAAACCGGAATCGAGGGGTTTTAACCAAACTGGAATCGAGGGGTTTTAACCAAACCCGCCCACGCTGCCAAATCCCCGTTTGGAAACAGATCAGCTCTGGTGCACCAGCTCTGAGGGAGAAGGGAATCAGCCTGAACCAGGAGCGACTCCTCTGGTGAAGCAGGTTCACATGGAACCCCTCCAGGTGAGGCTCAGACCACGCCAGGGCCTCCGTGGGCACGGCAGTGAGGAGATCTCCCCTCACAGTGCCCCTGACCAGCATTGGCGCCCAGCACGCCCTTCCCTGTCCGGGTGAGCGGCCTGGGGGGAAACGGAGCCGAAAGGAAGAAGGAAACCAAGAGGGAAAAAAGGAGTCAAGGCCACCACGCTCCCAGCCCAGTGCCAGAGAGAAACAGCACAGGGGCATGGCTCTGGCTGGGGCGGACAGGGACAGGGACACGTGCCACGGCCGTACCTGGGACACTCCCCCGTGGCTGCCCCTGCCCGGCGGGCGCTGCTTTGGCACCAGAGGCTGAGATGAGCTGCTCGGAGCCTTCCTCGATGAGCTGCTCGGAGCCTTCCTCGCCGGCAGCCAGGTGCCCGTGTCCCGGTGCTCCCTCCTCGCTGTCTCCGGCGGCACTCCCGCTCTCGGCACCGAGCCCCTCAGGGGACGGGGAGCGCTCGGGGGGGTCCTGCTGGGAGCCCAACCCCGCCGTGGCCGGGGTGGCTGATGTGGGGCAGCCCGGCGAGGCTGCTGCTGCCCGATGGCCCGGTGTCCCCGGCTCGGCTGTGCCGGTGCCAGCTCCCGCCCGTCCTCCTGCCTGCGGCACCTGAAACGCACGGCGGGACACGGCTGAAGGAGACACACCGGGGCTTCTCCAGGGGGGCGCGCGGGGCTCTGAGGG
This sequence comes from Mohoua ochrocephala, assembly GCA_013398855.1. Taxonomy (NCBI): domain Eukaryota; kingdom Metazoa; phylum Chordata; class Aves; order Passeriformes; family Acanthizidae; genus Mohoua; species Mohoua ochrocephala. The sequence goes on from VZTA01014643.1 coordinate 22,952, forward strand.
GAAAAGTGTCACGGAATTGAGGGGTTTGCCGTGGCATTAGTGTTGCACAGCCCCTGGCACACGTTCCGTGGGCCCAGGCCTCAGTTAAAGCTCCACGAGCCACAACGCCCCGTGGCAGAAGCTGCCCGCACCCCCCAGCCCGGCCCAAAGGGACCCCAACACACCAAGGGCTCAAACCCATCTGAAAGGTGACTGGATTTTACAAATCCAGTGAGATTAGGATCCTACACAGACCCTGGACCAAAGCACAACACTTAGAGCTGCCCACAAGGCCACCCAGCCCAGAGGGACCATTGTGCTCCACCAATGGCTCAGCAGGTCCGGCTTCCCTCCCATCGTGGAACAAGGCAAAACTCAGTTTCCCTGTCTCCCTCCCACTCTCCCTGTGGCAGTGACACTGCCCTTTCCCACCAGGTGACGTGGGACACGGAGCAGACACGTTTGAAATGGCACTTTCCTCCGAGGACTGCTGTACTCGGCTCCAGGAGTACAACCCCTCTGCTGCCAAATCCCAGTGTTTTAACACTTGCCTCTCTTTCTCTGCGAGCCTACTCAATCAGGACAATTTAGGAGGAGTGGCCGCTGCCACCGCGGCTGCTGCAGGGTCAGCGCCAGCTTATGCAAAGCCAAAATTAGCCATCGTAATGCCATTGTTCACACTAAGCAGGGCTTCCTCTCCAGCCCCAAATCCCAGCAGGACAATTTACAGTCACCTCCACACCTCTCCCCTCTCTTTCACTGCCTGACCTCTTCCTCCCACACAAAGTCAGCTGCCGGGCCCAGCTGAAGGGAGACAAAGGCATCTTGTCTGGTCTGCGACCAAGGTTCCTTAAAAAAGCTCAAGTTCCACGTAGCAAGGAGCAGAACAAAAAGCCATGAAGTCATTTTGAGCACAGGTAAAGGTTTGCCACTCGGATTAAGTTCTCAGCTTATTCCATCACCGCTGCTCTCAGGTTCCTCCTAATTGCTTCTCGGGCGGTGGATGTGGTGCTTTCCAACGCCTCCTGCCAGTCCTGCATGGCTTTGGCAGCTCCCGGATGCAGTGCTCCAAACCAAATGGATTTGGAACAGGCACAGCACACGTCCCCAGCCATCCCCTTCCCAGGGGAGGGGCTCTGCCACCCACGGGTGTTCCTGAGAGGCTCCAGCGTGCCCGAGTCCAACATCTTCTGAAGGCTCCAAGGAAGAGCTTCCAAGCTGACTTCACGGCTCAGAGGATCCAGGAGCCTGGGCTGTACGGCTCTGCCAGCCGGGAAGGGGCTCTTCAGTGTGGGACTTCTTCCCCTGGACACTGGGAGCCCAAAAGGGCACGCATCCCGCGGCTCGGGAACGTGCCAGACATTCCTGATGGCGTTTGAGCATCGGGACACCGCCCATCTGTAGAAGGCTGGTTCTGGGATTGTCCTTCTGGGACCCCAAGGCCCAGAGGTGACCCCCCCCAAGACGTCACTGAGGGGGGTCATCACACGGTCACTGCATCCCAACCAGCCTGAAGGAAGCCATCCCATTCCCAGTGCTGGGAAATAGAACCAGTTCCAAGAGCTGTATCCCGGACATCCCACGTGCTGACCGCACGCTCTCCGCGACTGACTCGGTGCCACATCACTGAGAACAAACTCCTGCGGTTTGGACAGAAGAACCAGCAGATTTGAAGTGAAAAAACCCCCGAGTTAAGGGCTGGAACACAGCCCAGGGACAGGGCAAAAGATGCACAACGTAGCTGAAGTCACCCCTGTATTTTAGGAGGGAGATGAGGAGGAGGAAGAGCACAGGGGATAAAGGAGCCCACAGCCAGCTCCATTTTTGCACACAAAACGACATTTTTGGGCGCACACCACACTCTCGTGCCGCCCAAAACCTGCCCCCAGCTTCGAAACCCCCAAGTCACACCACGGGCCTTCGACGCTCGAGCATGGATGCCAACTTTTCCATGGGATGGAGATCCCATCTCCCATCACCCTGCCTGCCCCGGCTGGACGGCTCAGGTTCCAAAACAGACAGCTCACCTCTCCCAGCTCAGACCGCGGTGTGCACCCTGCCACGGGCCTGCCTATATAGGCCGAGGCCGCTCGGGGTCACTGCTTTGTATATCACAGTTTAAAGAACGCTCTAAATTCAAGGTTTTTAACTTTTTAATCTATGGGGAAAACTTCCTATAAACTCAGATTAGCGGCTGCTAATGCACTGAAGAAAGGAAACCAAAAAACCTCCCTCCTACTATAAAAACAAAATAGTGTGGCCTCTGTTTCTTTTCTGATAAGAGTCTTAAATACCAAACATTTAACTGCATAATAACATTCCCTGGCAGCCAGCAGCCTGCTTAGCAGATACATAAAGCAGGTAAAAGGGGAAAAAGTTAATTTCTTGGCTGAATGATTCCATCGGTAGCTATAGGGCAAACTAGAAAGTCTTTTAGTAAAGTAGCAGTTGATTCTTCTATCAATCTGCAGCACACACACTCTTCCAAGGAATGCATTAAATATGAAAATCATATCCCGTTATCATCTGTTCCCAGCTTTCAGCCCAGTAAGCTTTCCTTAATGAATGCTGTAGCCTAAGGGACGCGCGTGCCGCCGGCTCCTCGCAATAATGGAGTGATGCTCCCGTCCTGCCTATTCCGGCGCCGGCTGGCTGAGGGGCTCCCGCACACAGTCACAAGTGACTACTCTTGCCAGCATGCTCCAAGTTATTACGAGATGTTTTTAGACATTTCATCTAAAAGGGCTTTGCTGCTTTTAGTGGAGGAAACAGCTCTGGTCTTGAACTGTATCATTTATATGGAGATAGGAGGAGGGATTAGGAGGCCTGCATTGCCGCAGATATATGGCAGCAGATATTTAAGTATTCCTGTCAGTCTTTTTGTCTGTTCCTCAGATATGCAATCTCCTCCCGCTCCTCCCGAGGAAAGGTCAAAGCACACAGAATTATAAACACAGCGCACGGCTCCCGGGCTGCGGCTCTGCAAATACCCCTCATTAGGGACATTTCCTCCTCGGTCACGACCGTCTCCACGCCACCCAGCGCGGGAATTACCAAAGCCAACAACAAGACGTGCATAAACAGTCCCGAGGTTTGTTTTTTTTTTTTTCCAATTCCAGCTCTTTGGATGAAATAACCGCACTTTTTACCCAGGTGGTTCTCCCTCTCTCAGGCACCACGTGCCGGCGCCGCGATCCCCGCGGAAAGGCTTGCACGGCTCCGAGGAGAGCGCGGCGCTGGAACGAAGCCCGTTTCCCCCCCCCCCCCCTTACCTCGCGCCC